>JADDOH010001289.1:0-313002 GCA_016648135.1 Agrypnia vestita | reverse complement strand
TCGGCCGCAGTCGAGTTTATTATCCAAACACTTGCCGTGACTGAGATTGTATTCAATATCCTTTTTAAAAATATATTAACAATTAATAAAAAAAAATTAAAAATTAAATTAAAAATTGTTATTGAATTTTAACATTAGGTACATTTACGCGAATTGTTAACGAAAAACTTACAAAATGTGCGCTGTAAAAGATAAAGTATTATTATGCGGTCAATAAAAGAAAGCAAAAGTTATTGAACAGAAGTGGCGCGCAACCTGTAGCTACATGCAAAACTGGTGCAAAAATATAATAATTAAATGTTAAAGAATTATATATTTTTTATTCATATTTTACTAAGCCAGATATTCTAGTAATGCACATACATTTTTAATTAAACCTAGACAATCTTATAATTTTCAACCTAATAATATTGAAATAAACATTTTTCAATGTTTTTTGTTGCTTTAATTTTTTTTATTTAGCAATGTTAAAAAATATATATTAAACCTATTTGATTAATTAACAATAACAATAAATAAAAAGCAGAGCAAATGAATAAGGAGAGAATGGTAGGAAAGATATATGAAGCGAGTATTCAACTCTTTTCCTTGAGTAATAAGGGACAATTCGCGGAACAGTGTTTAAAAAAACGACCCAAAAGCACCATTCTGAAAAATCATTTCCATAAATCCGTAAATGTTCAATTTTAAATACTAGCGTTGGACAATACAATTTTCACGCGAAGCGCTCTTGAGGTGAATTATTTTACGATAATTAAGTAGTTATTATAGAAATATAATTAAAGGACGTCCGCGGAAGACTAGGCATGAGATGATTCTGTTAGTAGTCTCAAAAATCGACGAGTTTGAATGGGAAGATGCATGAATGCGGATGAGGTAAGAGTTATGCAGCAGGATGGCAAGATAGTAAGTTAACAAAAAAAGTTGTTATCGTCGATCGCAGGGCTTCTTACGCATTCAGGCCCCGAGAGTCGAGCCCAGGACCTGATATTCATCTCCGTTTACGACCGACATTTTTGTCACTCGTGACGTATCTAATCGTGACAAATCAGCAATATTTATCCCCGCCGATGATCGAGTATGGAGCGTGAATCCAGAAGTGATCGCTGACCGCACTGCTCACATAATAATGACCTCCTCGGGCTGCAAGGCTCCCGATAGAGCCATTTCAATGGTAATGTGCCACATTTACCGGCTAATAAACTTTATATTGACGGTCAATGGATCGCTAATAGATTTTCTGAAAATACACTTGCATACAAAACTTGCATTAAAAAACGAGAATCGAAAATATAAATTAAATTAAATCTGCTCCGTGGACACGTCGCGAGGTTATTTATTTGAAAAAAATAATTGGCCGAATATTGAATGGATAAAAATAATTGGGAATAATACGCTTGAAATATGCTAAATACATAACGTAGGTATATTTGTAAAGAGTAAACAGTGTATGGTGACCCACCAATCGTCCAGCATCATTTTATGAGCAAAAATTCCTGTTTCGAGTTTACTTATTTTCCGCCAAGTTGGCGTTGTAAGGGTAAGGCCCGAATTCAGAGTCAATACTTAGATGATTTAAATATTAAGATTTTTTTGTGCTGAAAATTACGCTTTTAAGGCGTACCTTAACCTTTAAATCATCCAAGCATTGACACTGAATACGGGCGTAAGCTACAACTCCAACAAACTGTCACGCAATTTACCATGACAGAGAGGATAGAACGACACTTTTATGTCCTAGTATAAATTTTTATACGTCTACTCGTACAGGCTCTTGAAATACGTTGTTGAACTACGTGTTTCATTTGGTTTATCTGATAACGCCAGGACTTTTAAGGATTTCCGTTTTTCCTGATGCCTTCGAAACTCGTCTACATATGTTCCAAACCATCTTAGCGATCCATTCTTTATTCTATCTATTACCTTATAACTAGCATTACATTCACGTCTAATTTTATTCATTCTTGCCTTATCGAGCAAAGATTTTTAACATACTTCTACCGCGTTCTGCTTACTTCTATTTTTCTTTTACCAATTTCAGTCTTCAATTCCGTACACTATCGCCGGCACCAGAACTTCGTTAAGAAACACTAGCTTTAAGAAAGGCAGCGCTTAGACCTGCAAGATGCTGGAAAAGACGGAGGAGAATAATCAAGAGGGTGGGAGGTCATGAAGATCACGATCCTCACATCAGTTACGAGGGACCGTCTCGGATGATATTTCGATACTTGGTAATTCGCAATTCGACGAGAAATTCCATTGGCATACAAGATAACAGTTAAATCCCAATTACCAATCAATGATACAGCTAGATACAAATCTCAAATAACGGTTATTATGTAACCGGTTAAATAACGGCTTTGACCATCACTATCATAGACCAGGAGACGCACAAATGTCTGAGTTCCTCTAGAATCGATAATTATTGATATACCTTTATTCGTTAGCATGCAAGAAAAGAATCCCACAAAAATAATTACAACATTCTTAATAAACTCGTAATCAAAAGAGAAGTTGAGTACAATGGAGCAATGATGGTCTCTTTAAGGATAAACCAAATAAAATAGTTAACGGGGTCCCCTTTAAAAGATGCAATCAACATCCTTGAAGATCTGGAGGATTGGAGACGTCTTGCAAATGAAATTTCAGACAGATCAGAAGTCCACCCTCCCATTGTCTTCAAAACATTTCGAACCTTTGGTAGACAGTAGGTACACACTATACTTACTGTCATCTCCTTCAAAGTGGTCTCCTTGGTACTTCTCTCAGCGGTCCCACCATTGTTGGAAACACTTCTGGAACGCATTTTTGAAATAGTATTCAGCTGGGCCGTCCTGTTCCAAATAGTGGCATTTATAACTTGCTGAATGGCCAAAAATCATATAGAGCCGTGTCGGGAGAGTACGGAGTCTGGCAAGCCAAGGGATTGTTTTGCCAAGAAAACTGAAGCAGTTGCGAAGAAAGGGCGGGTGCATTAACATATGGTGATGGTGCTGCTGTAACGTTGGCAGCTTCGGCACGAATTTTCTGACACTTTCTTCAAGTTTAAATCACCTCGTTCGCAAGTTCTCGGAATATAATACGACGTTCCTGCAAGATCTATGTCTGTACTTGGTCGATCACATTGTTGATTCAGCTTGTTGAGGACCTACGGGACGTAGTTTGCTGTCCGCTGCAGTATTGTGCGGCCATATTTGAAGCTGAAGTTGTACCACCCTCTTTTCTGTAAGACGCTCATAGCACCGTCCCCAAAAGTCTGATGGACCTTATGAATGCTTTCAATTCGGGTATTGCCAATCTTTTGCCAAATTCAATGCAATATCGCTGCCCATGTCATTCCGTCATTTGACAGCAATTAAAAGTTCTATATTAGTTGAACATACTTCTTAGCCAGCACTGAGTACACGATGATAAAAAGAAAACGATCACTCCGAAGACATTTCCAAAGAGAAAATAACTCCACAACTCTTCCGTTCACGTTCTACACCCATCATTCATACATTTTTTCATGGTCACCAACAAACTCGTGTCGAATATCTCTTCAGTAACTTATCTTCTTCTCAATATTTTCTTCTACATGACCAAACTACTAATTTTGTATTTCCTTATACTGTTCGATATTCCATATTCGCTGATTCTGTGATCCATCGTAAATAAAATTGACCTCATAACTACTAGGTAGGTATGTACATTCAGTGATTTTTATAGTCACATTTACTTTTGTAGTAATGCATAAATTAGTTTATTTAAAAAAAACCTTGGTTTACTTGTCTATTTCATAACATCATTCTTTGTCAAATATAATGATAATTTTGTAATATTTATTTAATGTTGTTAATAACATTTATTATATCTTGTAGCTATTAATAATGTTAAAAAATTGATTCAGTCCAAGAAATATGCCTGTGAAGACTGGCTTTATAAATAGATTTGTGTATTTTTAATATTTTACCGATTGCGTAAAATAAAATCGTCGTAGCTCCGTAGCACCGGCATGGCCTCGTATCAGTAATTATTAATTTAAAAATTCTCCCATTATTTAAAAAAAAAAGTTCTGCCTACATACAATAAAATAATTAAGTAATTTGTTTATAAATTACATCCTTAAGCGCTGTTCGTCCGCGCAGGTTTCATTAAAATTCCTCGTTTTTTTCCCGCTACACCCTTTACGATTACGTCACCTAAAACAAACACGTGTACCGCGCGGCCGCGACAATATTCGCTCTTATGACGCTCGCCACAGAGATCACATCTCCGTGCCGCTGAGCGTTGCATGACAACGCGCGTGTACGCGAGCCAGGAACGACTTGGACATGTATGTAAAATCATTCCTACTACCAAGCGAGCTAAATATACATACAGTCAAACAGTGATGAAAGCTAAGTTCTCAAATATACATTCAAAGCACGATATTATTTTGAAGGCTTTTAGTAAAATTATGTCTTAGCGACGGAAATTCCAATTGCTACAAGTGACAAATAAGATGTTTTTTATACTAGTGAATTATGTTATTTTTTCTCTTTCTACTCAGATCTATCTTTGCATAAAAAATTGTTCCTTACGCGGCATCTAATTAAATGATTTTTTAATCGCTTCCTACATAACCAGGAAAATATGTGAAATAATAAATATTTAAAATATATTTTTACCAAATTTTGAACATTATTATTTATTTTTTTTTTTAAAAAAAGAAATAGAGATGCGAACACGGAATACGTGTCACATCAATATTTTTACTATTTTCAAACTAAGCTAAACGCTTGTGCTATGAAAATAGGACTAACTTGCTGGTTTGGAGCGTGATTCGAACTCGTGATCTTTGGATCACGAGGCGAGAGTCCTAACCACAAGACCAACAAGCTACTCACTATTTAATGCACAATAATATCACATTTTTTTACATGAACTTGAAATAAAGTAAAAAAAATGTAAAGTTAACCATCAAAGTGATTCTAAAATTGGTGCTATATCTGCCTATATTCTTTAATGAAAATAGTTTTATCCTGCTTATAAAAATAATATTTTGTTTCTTGCACCAACTGAATTATCTAGCGTCATTTCGGTCCACGTCGCATCCACAAGCTCAGATTTCTGATTTAAAAATCGTTTCAGATATGAACTTCAAGTTTTTTGAGACGCTGTAAAAAGTGAATGTCATCAGTATGGAGAGTACTGAAAAGAGTGCATAAAACGTAATCTTTTTGTGTATGCGTAAGCTTTGCTTCCCGAGATTACCGTCTGCTTTCTATTACATTGCGTAACTCAGTTCGATCGCCGTTCCCAATTGACTGCTAGAAGAGCGGTCCGCTAGGCCAGAAGTCGGACTGCTGTCGACATCTAGCGAGTGCAATTGAAGTTAGAAACTATCAACTTTTATGTCGGGTCGTCACGGAACAGATAACAGTTGGTTGCTCCTGTCACACGGGACGGGATTAGTGCTGCAGTAAAATAGACGAAACTCTGTACAAAATTCGTGCGAATAAAGGTTGTTATTCTTTGACGGTGAAACTTTTTGATTTTTTCAAGTGTCACACAAAATGAATGTAGGTACCTACATGAATAGATAGTATTATAAACTTGTAGAAAAATAGAGTTAACTCAAAAATAACCACCAGTATGAATAAGTAATTTTCTTAGGGCATGAAATTTTTGATTGAGATAGCTTAGTACCTAGCAGGCGCTTGCTGCGAGTACCTACAATGAACCATGCATAACTTTAACGCAGCATATATTTAAAAAAAAAGTTATTAAATATTATGTTTTATTAAAATCTGAATAGTATGATAGTAATTGTAATATGAAAATCTTTTATTTATCTTTTAAATATGTTTTTTTAATATATTTTTTTTATCTTTTAAATATGTTTTTTTAAATATATGTTTACGTAAATGTCATGCTTCAATGTTTTCACTACACGCTCCTGGTACCTTCCTACCTATGGGTACACAAATCAGTGACGCAGCGTTTTTAATTTTTTATTTTGCTTTTATAATAGATGATTATAAGAGAATCCTATTTGATTTAATAATTATAATAGTTGAAATTAATAATTTACATAGCGCCATTTTTGTAAAAATTTCACCTTAAGGGCGCTTTACACAAAATCGTTTGGTCCTACACTAGTAGTACTTAGTAGTAGTAGTAGGTTCCACTACACTGCGAACTTAAGGAAATGATTTCTCAAAAAGGTGCCGCTAACTTACTTACCTTCACGCCATTTCTCCTGCAGGGGTAGGCAGAAAAGATGGAGTGCCACGCTATTCTGTCCTGACGCTCAATTCTCGCCTCATCCACATCTTCGTATGCAAGCTTGAGGTTTTGAGGCTCCTAACAGGGCCATCGTCCAGTATCTGGTTAATATGGTCAATCCACATCTTGCCGTCCTCTCTTTCAGGCGCCGTCAACACTTGCGTCATATACCTTTCATCATATACCACCTCACACATTTAATCAGTGCCCAAACCACCTGAGCGAGCCTTTTTTAATGATATTCGCTGTCTTATTTGCAATAAGGAAAAATGTTGTTTAACCTTCGGGTACCGAAAGATGGAAAATAGTATCGGGAGCCGAAGCGGGGTACAAACGGCACCCCAGTCAAATTTGCGTTTTAATTATGTGAAATGGTTTAAAATTGTTCTATAATATTTTTAATTACATTTCTTGTACAATGGGTGCTAAATTCTACTAAATTTGTCGCCATTTTATAAGAAACCGTAATATTTTGACGTCTCATAACACACAAGCATCCGAGTGACAGAAGCTTTGCAAGCAAAATGAAGTACCTAATCGCATTGTATAGAATATTTCCGATTGTCTATGGAAAAAATTCTTCTTTTGCCTGACTTACGACATTATCATTTAATTTTCTTTTGGTGTTGTTCTTTGGGATATTTATGAAGATTACTAAAAATACCAGTAGAATATATCTATAATTATTAAATAGATTTGGAAATAAGATTTCCGGAACAGGAGTAATAAAAAAAACATCATATGACGGACGAATTAGTTTAGTGACAAGTATCGCTTTTCTGCAAATGGCGGCAGACCGTGATAATATATCATTACTCACTGATGTTTATAAGTCATGTGGTCGTGTGAGCGAATGTTTATTGCTTTCGATACAAACGCAAGGTCAGCCACAAGGCTCCCCGCCTGCACCGTTGCATTTCAGGAGCCAAACTCGTGCGTAATATTATTATTCAACCGTCAAGCAAATAAATAAATGTGAAACTAACTCTTTTTCAAGACTCTTTGGTCCATTGCCTTCGATAGTCTCATTTGATATCTTCCACGTTCTGTCACGGACGGCGCCGCGAGAAAAGGCGGGAAAAACATAGGCGAATCTGTCGGCAAAAATTCAAAACAATTATTCGACATTCGGAAATATTCACACACTCGACAAGCCGACACCCGTCCCTGTCGGCCGTCGATGAATTAAAAGTCGATAAAGCGAGAAGGCTACAGGTATCGTAAGTGGCACTCGCAGCGATCGGTTCGACCGGAGTTTTACGGCCGGTCCGCGCGGGGCGAACAATTCGAGAGTATTTCGCGTCGCCGAGTAAAAAAGAATCGAATTGTACGCGTATCCATTTTCCGGCGCTGCGGCGGTGGTAGATTTTTGTTACTCGGGCAGCGTGTTCTCCGCGCGCGTTGGGATGATCGCGCTTTATTGCCAGCGGTGAAAACGTGGTTCTCGCTAATATTTTTGTTACTTCGTCAGCGGGAGCAGGGATCAAATATCGACACGAAGTGGCACGTGGTAGCAAATCGGTACATTTATTATTAAATGATTATGATGCAATAACATTGGCCATATTGTGTGAGACCGAAGATAAGTAGGGAGAGAGACATTATCTATAGAATTGCGAGATGGAAATTCGAATGTATTTTGCTGTCAACGACTTGGCCATAAATAGTATATACACTATTATTTTGTATATCTACTACCTACTTACTGGGAGCACATCATTAATAAACAAATTAATTGACAAAAAATATATTAAATTATTGGATCATTTGTGAAACAAAATTTACCTTTTAATGACCTCTTATTATTTGTTTATTTAGTTTAATTAAAAAAAAATCAATAAAAAGTTAATAAAATATATATTTTACTTGTAAATTTTATCAATGTTGCTCTCAATTTCATACATGAATATAGATATATTAAATAACAACGTTGTAATGCACTCAAAATGATCGCGAAATCACAGTTTTAACTATCATCCTAGCAGCATACAGAGCATGAGATAAGTTACTAATTAGCGCTTGGAATTAATTATCTTTGTTCTAGTTATTATAATTTTTTACTATCGAGAAACTCTCACGTGTTAGCGTTATATCTATCCGAAAGTTGCCGATTTTCTAAATTTCGTTGAATAATAATTAATTAATCAATTTGCCACCGGAAATCAGATGAAAACAAACACATCAAATGTCACAATTGAACAATTCAATCTCGAGAAATATTTTCTCAGACTCAATTTACTTTCTCATACCTGTTAAACAATTATAACTAGTTGATTCGAATTTTTGCCTGAAATACGAAAAAAATATTTGTAAAATAATAGATTTTTTTTGGTCCATGCTGTACAAATGAGTATTGAATACACGGGATGGGTAGCTTGTTAAACACGTTTTTGTATACAACTCGATCAATTTTCAATATCACATCTAAATGAATCGCAAATAATTATTTTTAATTAATTACAACGCACAGATTATAAAAGATAAAATAGTATAGGTAGATACACCAAAAAAATGTTACAACTCAAAAGGATTTTCAGGGGTTGTCAATCTTTTAAAACGAATATTGATGTATGCGTAAAGAATTACCTGGAGGCGGGTAGGGGGCCGCGGGGACCGGCTCCGGGGCGTAGTTCCGCAGGCCGTAGGCGTCGTGGCCGAAGCCCGCGGACTCGGCGGCGGCCATGGCGGCCGCGGCGGCCATGCCCGCGGCGCGCCCGCGTTCCTCGGCCAGGTAGGGCGGCTGCCCCGGCGGCTCCCGCGAGCCCCCGTACGGGTAGTTCCAGCAGGCCTGCGCCCCGAAGCCCTGGTGGCAGCCCTCGGCCGCGCCGCCGCCCCCGGCGCCGTACTTGGCGTACTCCCCGGAGCCGGCCGCGGGCGACCAGAAGGACAGCGAGGAGGACTTCCGGTCCCGCGAGGGGTCCCCGGCCAGGTTGTAGTAGGTGGGCGTGCCGGGGTACTGGTGGTGGTTGAGCGCGGACGGCTCGAAGGCCGCGCCGCCGTGGTGCGTCTCCGCCGGGGAGTAGTTCCAGGGCTGCGCGCCGTGGTGGGAGTGGCGGATGACCCCGGGCTCCACGCAGTCCCCGTAGGAGGCCAGCCGCTTGGCCGGGATGTGCAGCGGGCCCGGCGCGCCGGCCGAGCCCACGGAGGCCGGGGAGGCCGAGGCGGCCGAGGCGGGCGGCGCCGCGGGGGCCGCCCCGGGGCTGCCCCCGGCGCCCGGGCTCAGCGCGCCCGCGCCCTGCACCGCCGAGGGCGGGCTCTCCTCGTACAGGCCCCCGTTCATCATGGTCCACCAGGAGGTGTTGCCGGATGCGGTCGCTGGCGAGCCGGCCATGTTGCACAGCGGACCGGAGGCGCCCAGGTTGCCCGCATTGTCCGCGTACAGGGGCGGGGCCGCGGTGGAGCACGCCACGGGGTCGCCGGTGGTGATGGTGCCGGCCAGGGGCGGCGGGCCGGAGCGGGGGGGGGGGGCGGGGGGCGGGAGGGGGACGGAGGATTCGGTTAGTTAGTTTTTTTTCAAAATTTTACGAAATTACAAAAAAAACATTTATTATATTTCGTTTTTAATCGAGGAATCGGAGAATCATGAGAAGTTCGGGAGGATGTCCGCGGGAGCCGCGCGGACCGGGCGTCGCGGAGAGAGTGGCGGGAGCGGGCGCCGGAGCGGGCGGGGGGCGGGGAGCGGGGTGCGGGGCGGCCGGAGGGTGGGGGAGGGTTCCGGGCGATGACGATGACGCGCAGTCACATGGAAAGAGAGTAAAAAAGAAAAACACACAATTTAGTAAAGTCTGACTTGGCGACGAGTCCCGCGTAAACACACCCGAGCCGGGTTCGTCGAACTGTCCGATCGTATCTCCGATCCGCGCTTCCGAGAAAGCGGCGTAAATGTTTAGCTCAGCTGATCGGGGTCAGGTGCGTTACCGGGGACGCAGGGTGAGTCCGTAAATCATCGAGCGTCGCGGCACTTTACGCGCGATCGTAAATTAATTGCCGGGATGGCCGGACCGGGCTGCAGCCTGGAGCCGAGCCGACAAAACTTTACGAGATTTTTTATGTTTTACGTTTATTGCGCCTTCCGCAGTAAACTGTATTGTTCCTATTCATCCGAACCTCTCGTCTTTAGCTCGTTCGAAGTCCGATTGTATTGTTTAAACAAATATATTCTAATTTTACGCGAGATCTGTTTTGAATAGTCGTAATATTTACGACGCGCAATTTAAATACAAAACTTTTTTTAGCGTGACCGACACAACCCTTCTATTATTTTAATTGTTCCGCACCAACTTGTACGGTCCCGGTGCAACTGTTCACTTTTTTTCTAGATTGTTCGAGTGTTATACAATGGATGCACTGTCAAAATAAACTCGCCGCGTCCAGAGTGCACTTCTGTCAGATTTGTAAATTTCTCTCTACGTATTCGGAATAAAGAGTTATTTGGTATTTTTTCCTAACGCAACGAGAATTCAAATGTATTTATTGCAGTTTGCGTATTCGGAGCGCGTCAAACTGATTTAATGTAAAACGGTCGTGACTCTTGTCAACAATACGAGTAATGTTTGTTCAGTTTCCGCGGGAGTTGGACACGTATAATTTGGCGTGAAAGGTAACACGAAGACGCGCTCTCAACGTAAAAAATAATGAATCACTGCGCTGAGAATCCGCGAGATTTGTTTACACATCTGTTCGTGCATTTATTATCGGTTCAATTTATTTTTATTTTCACCATCATCAACATATCCGTCGACGACGCTATCGGAGTCGAGTGTGTTAAGTCATATTTTAAAAAAATCCCGATTTGTTGATTTTTTTTTTAATTTACTATCGGCTGTCGTAATCGCGAGCTGGTAGCAGATCTATTTTTTGAATATCGCGACGCGGACGACCCTGCCGACTGTTTGTCACTGACTGACTCGTATAGCGGCTCGCGGCCCGCGGCCCGCTCCCCGCCGCGATAATCTGCCCCGGCCCCCTCGCCCGGCGGGCCGCCCTCCCCCGGCGCATGCGCGGCTGACATCTAGCGGCGGAGGGCCGAACCTCTCGCCGCCGAGTTCCTGCGGCGAATTTCAGTGCCCGCGAGCGCTCGGAGGAAAATGAGCGGCCTTCTGAATCGGCCGCAGACCTTCGAGGACTCGAAGAAAATAACGAAAAAACGCTGAAGAAGCCGACCTTTCGGATGAAATAAATAAAAACGTATATTTATCCGCGCTTCTAACACTAACTCCACCTTGAAAAAAAATACGAACCACGAAGAAAAAACGGCGTTATTTTTACTGCCAAAAATTATTTCGGATAATTTCTTCGAGAGCGCAAAATTTTGAACAATAACTTAAACCGCAAATTTATTAAATATTTATCGCGCTACTCGAAATATTCGGCGCAACCCCCTGAAGAAAAATATAAAATGTGCGACAAATCAAATTAAACTAAATACGACCGGTCATAGACAGTTACGGAAAACTTGCATCCTTCACTTGTTCCCGCGCGAGGTGCGGATTGGATAAAGAGAAAAGTTACTACTTTTCGGTCTCATTCATGTTTACAAGAGCGGGAACATAATACCGTGATAAATTTCTATTCTTTGTAATGGTGCCAATATTTTCTTCCCCGCTACCATTGTCGGGGTAATAAAGGAACACAAATTCAACCCGAGAAACACGACTAATTTTCACACCCTTTGTCAGGGTGCATGTGTGTTTACTTTGCCAGGCATCATCCCCAGCCCAACCTTTTATACGTCCAATAAAAAACACCTTTTGTTATTTAAGCTTTTGACAAATGATAATATGTGTCTATCGCGGATCCAGGCTTATATAGTTACTTGATATACCGTGACAAAATTTTAACCGGCAAAAATAATTATATATTAAACAAAAAACATAGAAACTCGAATCTTAAAATCAATGTGAAAAATAAATATATTATAATATTAAGAGATTTCTTAGGTTTACTTGCTTTTTTTTTTATTGAGAAGCACTTTTTTTAAGATTGTTTGATCTTTGAAACAAATTGATTCTTTTATATTGAACAGTTTGCACTTCGAAAGGAAATTTATTAATATATAAATTTATGTTCATCTGAGTTATCGTACGATGTCATTTTCTTCCGCGATTTGAGGGAATCATCGTATATTTCCTTCAATTCCGCTGTATCAAATTCTGTTTTTTTTTTCTCTTTTTTTAGCCTTCACCAATTAGGTGCTATTAGCCAGTACAAAATATATAAAATTCATTTAAAATTCAAAAATAAATAACATTAATGAAAAATAACAAGAATATTAATAATTTTATGAATAGTACTTATACTAGTACTTTGAATGAACATTCTGATTTTTTAAACCATTGTCTAGAAAATAACTCTAAATTAAGATGCTGTAGATAAAGTTTAAACGCCGAGTTAATTTTCTTTTTGAAATTAGAATAGGCGCATCAATAATATTCGAGAGTCTAGACGCATGTGTTAGGGGTATCTACTCGGAGTATCGTAGACTTTAAGAAAATTGGGGGAAAAAATACGATTATGCTTTTTATATAAAATTTTTCCATTTTCTCTTTCGGAATCATTTTTTGAATTGTATTAACCTAATATACTTCCATTTCTCATAATAAATAAAGATGATATTTTTTCAGTATTAGAGTAAGGTTACGGACATAAGTATATTTTTATGTAACGAAATATACCAATGCAATATTCTTAGGAATAAAAATTACCTAAGTCGGATTTATTATTTCAAAGTGTGAGCTATTCATTTTTAGTGCAAACAAATCAAGTGATCATACTGTTTCATTTATGTAATATATTTTTTCAGTGTGAAGTAATTTTACACACCGGAATTTATTTGTACAGTGTAAGAAATTATTGTTCGTCACTATATTTGTTAAGTGAAAAATATTTTTATGAAAGTGATCTAAATAATAGCGCAGTTCTTTCGCAAACTTAAATTTATTTCGTTTTAATATGGCAAAACAAAAATAACTATTTACATGCTTTCATATCT
Source organism: Agrypnia vestita (assembly GCA_016648135.1). NCBI lineage: Eukaryota > Metazoa > Arthropoda > Insecta > Trichoptera > Phryganeidae > Agrypnia > Agrypnia vestita. The sequence goes on along the minus strand of JADDOH010001289.1, from coordinate 299,762 downwards.
GCTTCAAAAAAAAATTAAGTTATATAACTACTAAACCCCACAATTGACGAAAAAGATACAATTATGCATTGAAATTTATTTAATTAAAGATAATTCATTTATAGAATATAAAAATATTATTCTTGTCTACCTAAAGGCCAATGAACATATATATAATATTTTTTGCTTGTTTATCAAACGATATATATATATTAAAATATGAGACAGTAATTTAAAATTGATGGGAATAGGAGATGACGATTTTTTATTCTATTCCGCCAAGTTTATTAAAATATTACCCATAGAAACCCGTCATACGAATCGCCCGCAAGAAAAATGGCTTAAAAGTAAAGTTGCACTCTAGGGCAGGGCAGGGCGTATGACCCTTTCCCGAGTAATCTTGGTTTCCTCCCCGAAGCCCAGTCGAGGGGTGGTTCGAATCCCCGCTGCGTGATTTCTGGTTCATGCCCCGGATAAACTTTCGGGGGTGGATTACCACTGCGAGCCTGGGATCTTATTAAATCTTTCACGGTACAATCCTAAACAGAGTGGATCATTTGTGACACGCGTGGTCATTAAATTGTGAATATAAAAACCATATTATGATTTGATTTTAATATTAAAAATTAATCATGATGACGCACGTTTTTCGAAATATGTTTTGTACGACTAATTAATATTTATACAAAAAAAAAATATTGTCAGATAATTTTTAATCCAGAAAATTTATTAAAAAAAAATTATTTAATATTATTTTTAGATAGCTTAGGTTTTTTAAAATGAACATTCATCATTAGAACAAACAATACAATAAAAAAGTTTTATAAAATAAAAATATTAGTACCTATAACTATCTTTTTCAGATGTATGAAAGCTATCTTTAACGACTGCCACAAAGCCACCATAAATAGGTATCTAATTAAATTTTTAATAATCTAATCAAAAATCAAGTGCTTTACACGAGACATCGTAATAAAAAAATGTTGTAATATCATAACAAACATTTTCTACATTGTACCTTTAAAAGGCTTTTTTTAAATTATTCTATATTCAGTTCTATTCCAATACTATTTAAGTTGTATCTATTTATTTTATTTGTTGATATTATTTCTTCCGATTTTTCACGTAATTTTTTTGTAAAATACATTTTTATTTTTATATACCTAATATCTATTAAAATTGCGCTATGTAAAATGCTTTTTAAATTTTGAGTAGGTACCTACTTCATATTTCATTATTTGGTATACCATGAATTTGAATAATTTATGTAGTTACCCCATCAAGCTCCAATAAAACTTTGAAAAAATTCATTTTTCTTAAAATAAAATTTTATTTTTTAAGGAAAGAATAAAAATAACTCATATATGCAATAGGTAGGTACCTACTATTTTATAATTGGGAATTCCTTCAAAGTACTAACATACATAGCAAGCAATTTTTATTATTTATTAGAAACTGAACGATATAACAAACAGGTAGAAGAAAAACGTTTTGCTGGCCTAAGAAAAACGATGATGCATCAAAACATCATTATTTATTTATTGGTTCCATATTTTTACCCTGTCCAATTGAGAGATTCGCAATTACATTTGCAATTTTGCCACCAGGGCAGCAGGTAAACCACCGGATTAATAAGTTGTTTGGATGAAAAATTAAAGCAACCTTCTTTACTCGTTCGTTTTCATTCTTTTTTACACAACACTTTTAACCAACGCTGCGCCGTTCCATTTTCAGTTTTACCAGGGCAGCAGGAGTAACCACCGGATAAACAAACAACAAACGAAGAAAGAACGAGGAAGGTTGCCAACAGAAGCGAGCGGGTCGAGGGAAGCGGGCGCTATAAATACGCCGCAATACTGGGAATCTTGCAGTAAACGTCTGCTGGATGGAATTGATTGGGAAATATTTCAATGGTACGTAACCAATCCGTCGCAACTTGAAACAATTATTTTCCAACTTTATAATACTTATGTCAACCGTGTAGCCGTCTGTGCACCCATGCGAGAACTCCTCGAATGTCTTTTAAATCTGTTTATTTTTATTCAAACAGACAACACAATATTTCTTCCAAATTAATCAAATTCTATGAATGCGGGTGTAGAATGAATAATTAGACATATTCTCAATGAGTTACGCAATAATTTAATTTAACTTAATGGGCATTGTCACCGTTTTAATTTTAGTTTATTATGAAAATTCCGAGAGAATCAATAACACAAATTAACAAGCTCGAGTGTGTTTGCTTATCCTACACCATTTGGATAAATTATAGAGCATAACATATTAATACTAAAATTAAATAAAAATCATCATTTGAGTAGGTTATACATACATAAATTTTATAATAGAGTGTATAACTTGGTTAATTAAATCATTTTGTTAATATTTAACAAAAATCGTTAATAACATTTATAAATATTGCAAAGTTAAATCTTCAATATTAAAGCGGATAATTTCAATAAATTAACTTTTAATTAATTTTTCTTGTCATGATTATGTTAATATAATATATGTGGGTACATACTATAAATACTGAAAAATTATCGAATAATCTAATACGTATACGACAACATTTAATAAATTATTAATACACATGAAATGAAATGTGTATATATTTATGATAATTGAAAATTTTTCTTTAAACTAATAAAAAAATGCGTAAAGCTAATATTAATAGTCAAAATAATGGGATACCTTACCTTGACGCAAACTGGCCAGGGTACTCTGACCAAAGGGACAGGGGAGCCTGAAATCATTTAAAAACTTTTTACTGAGTAGAAATTTTATTATATTAATAAATTACTAATACCATAAAACCATTATATGAACAGGTCCAATAGTTGCTACCTATACTGATATCGCAAATTATAAGATTTAAAAAGGCAGTCTTATATTTATTTATTTTAAGTATGTACATATCAACGTATCAACCCAAAATATATTTGCTTCATTCTTTTAATTAAATACATATAGCAACATATTATAATTTAAACGCCTACAGAGGCAAGTAAACAATGGTCTGGTTGCACAGAGCGAAAGACGATCCCTTAGAGATGAATATAATTTATGGAGGCTTTGTTTTTAGTGTCCTTTCCGCCTGTTCACTGGGAAAGAAACTTTGAAGTTATACTAATTGAACGTATATAAAAATACATAATTCAGAGAATCAAAAATTATAATCATGGTTTTTAAAATCTATTGAAAGATCTGCTTAATAATTAAGATTAGACACATAAGGATCAAAACGAACGGTATCAGTCTTCATTATAACGATCGAATTCAGTGATTGTGCTGAGGAAATATAGCTATATACAGTTAATTATTTAGTCATATATTTATAATGAATTTGGAAATTTATAATGAATAAATTTATATTTGCATAAGGTGCCGGCATCGTCGGAAAAACAAATTCCAATATCCTCGGTCCATGCTTGTTAAAGCTCCTAATTCATTTATTGTATCAGAGATAAGTTTATAGAACTCAAAAATCATACACTGGAAATAAATAACCGGTTTTTAGTTTTAAGTTTTTAATTTTTTGAGACGCGTTTCGCCTTAGGAAAGCTTTATCAATTTTCGCATATCGCAGAGTATTTCGCATTTTCACAAAGCCCAGCTGATTCTTTTAAAAAGTTTTTCATTTAGTTTATTAAGTACAAAAATACAGTTTTATAGTATAATATAATTAATAAAAATATACAATGTTTTCCCCACTTATTTATTGAAACAATTTTACAGATTTGTTTTCTGTCAAAATAGATTACATCCTCCCCATAGATGAAAACTGTATGAGAGATTTACTCCTCGAAACTAGTCGTACATACTTAAACTCAAAAATGGTCTTATACAAGTGTTTTATTTATACATAAATAGATATTATCTATATTTTGATCGATTTTTTTTTATTACACGCGTCATAGACAGAACTAACTAGTAATTGAAATTTTACAAAAATGAAATATACATTAATATATACATTGTTTCCTGATGAAGGCACCATTGGCCCTGAAACTTGTTGATATCAATAAAGAGTTATTTAATACAAAGTGTTTTCTGCTTCAATAACTGAAAAATGACTTTGTGATAACATTATTTATAAAATTAATGAAGTATATTGTATCCTGATAAAGAGACCATTGGCCCCATAATTGTTGATATTTGATGAATCAGTAGTAAATACAAAATCCTTGTTAATTATATAGATATAGTGTTTTCTTTTTACTAAAATGTAAATTATTTTTATTAATATTAAATTAGGCACGTAATCGAAAGTATACATGCGTTAAAGGAATGAGAGAACAGTAGTTATTTCTTAAGTATTGATATTTTTTATTATACAGCGTAAATTTTCTCAAAGAAATGTATAGATTAAAAAGCTTAATGTTTTATGAAAAACTAATCCTTTGTAAAATCTTTGTTCAGCAAAAGTATTTTATTAATGAATTGTTCACCGAATTATTACAGAATTCGAACATTCCTTAACAATACTTGTCTGTATTGAGAATGAGGCGGGTCTTGGTTTAGCCCTCGTTCCTCGCTATACGCCTCTAGAGTTATTTCATTATTTAGACAAGTGGGATGGGTGTGTTAGAGTGGATTCGTTCTTTCACTCCACCCTGTATGTGTTAGCGAAACAAAACAGTCTCTTCTTCTCGAGAAATAAGGGGAATTTTACACGAAACATTCAATCACGTCCCACAACACAATGTTTCTTAAAGTGTGGTTCTTGACCAGACCACCAAACTCACCCCGATATTCCTCAAGTGATAAAAGTTCTTAACAACTATACGAACACGTTGTTAATACAAAACTATAATGGATTCATTCAAGAAATTTTTTAACGAATAATTTATCACTCATAATTATAATTATTCTGTATAAATATTAAGGAATAATCAGATGTTATTGTAATATATTATCTGTTTACTTTAAAAATAATTAAAAAATGCGATGAAAAAGAAAACTATGTGTAAATGGGTATCAGTTTTCTTATTCGTGATTTATAAAAAAACTTTATTAATGGCTACTTAGATATGATAATTCATATTAATTTTCAAATTTATTATTTTTATTGGAAACACTTCTAATTCAATCTTGCCTGTGAACCCAATACCCAATTGTGATTTTTTTTAATTCATTTTAACTATACCTAAGTCTAGTTATAATAAATTAATTTCAAGTGTAAAAATATATTAAGACAACATACTCATTGCAAGTTTTGAAAAATATGTACCTTGTTCTGTTCTGAAAGATAGGTAATTAAAAAAGTATGTATAGCTATTATATCGAGCCCAAACAATTTCTGGAAGAAAATCAACAAATCCAGAAACACGAAAATGTGCTTAATCCAATCGTTTATCTTCTCCATGCATCGAAAACCCTGATAATGAATTATAAACATTGGGAAAGTATGCGCATTTAAAATGTCTGATTGCATAGGGTGAAAAACAGTGTTGAAAAAGCTTATTGAGAATGTCTTGGATAACCAGACTGTGAGTAAACTCGACTAATTCAGTAGTTATACCCAAATGTTTCTCATCTACATGCTTACCAGGTATCTTATAATTGTTTGGAAATACCGCTAGTATAGAAACATTGAGAGTCGTGTAGTGTCAATGTATCCGAAAGAAATTTTGTGAAATAATGCACAATGCTTGACTGTGGTGCTTACAATGCAGTAAAAAATGAGTGGTTACAATATAGTGAATCGAGCGCTAATAGAAATCGAACACGAACCAGATTGTAAATAGTGGCGTACTTCAAGGTAGTGTTTTTGGTCCCGCGCTCTTTCTATTTGAAACGTTCTACGCGATTTTGAAATGTTCATTCTTTTTACTCCCTTTATATAAACTCGTGGCGTCTGCTTGCTTGCTTGCCGGCTTTCCGTAAAAAAAAATTTGGGTCGATTTTTGACCATTTTCCCGTGATCCAATCGAGCTGAAACTTGGCAAGAAGTGAAGAAGATCTATCAAATTTTCGTTAAAAAAATTAATAATTATAGTATAATTTCGGATTTTTAGAAATTTTATTGTTTTTTTCAAATTGGAATCATTTGAAAAGTTTGATTACAACAACGGCGGCCCGATAACGTCGCGAAATATTTTCTAAATTTGAATTACTCCATCGGTATGCATAATAGGTACTTCACTACGAATGTCGAAAATCTAAATTGACTGACAAATGTTTTTAGAATTTAATCTTCAAAGTATGAAGTGTCTTATCAAAGCTCGAAACATCTGACATTTTAGAAATATATTAAATTACTGTAAGTTTAGTGTTATGTTATATGTTTTAATTCGTCTTTAATTATTGGTTTTTATGGGTTACTTTTTTTAATGCTTAAACAATCAATGTATTTAAATGAGGGTGAAGAATTTATTTCATTTTATCTCACACATGAGTGGGCCGCGGTCGCCCATGTTGGGCAGCGCTGCTCCAGAACACAGCGCGCCATATATCCTCTGCGCGAGTCCATTTACGGAATGGGAAGTGCAGTTATGCCTATATATCTGGTGGTGCATGCAGGACGTACCTGCTCGACTTCCTCCGAGCAGTTACAGAAATGTTGTGAATCACTCCGCGGGTAGTAAATGGGAGTGATAAAATATGATGCACTTGACCCGCGCATTAAATTGATTCGTATCATTTACTTACTAGGTACCTAGCTACTAGTGAAAATGTACGCCTGTACTATAATATTATAAAATTTTTAATAGCCGCATTCAAACAGCCGCGATAAGTACCTACCTAACATATCAATTTATGTCTACTTCACAATTTCTCACATCATGATATTGAAGTAGTATTATGATACATACTATGTAAGAGACTAAAGAAATGGAATGAGAATCTAATTTCTAATATGGTTAAAACGATAGTGTACCTTCCAAAATTAAAAAATGCTTTACGTATTATAATATATTGCAAGTAATTTTATTGTATATCAATAACAAACATTTACCAAAGTTTTAAAAATAAAGCAGTCTTATGTGTATTTATTGTATTATATACCAAGACTAAATTTACCCTTGAATATTACTAAAAATATTTAAATTTATGACAATGTGATACTTAGCGATGGGATACTTTGTTGGTTTCATTGTGAACAGGAACTTATATACGAGTGTGTTTTAATTGTGGACTTAAATAATAGTAGAGTTTCATGTTTAATATTTGAAAATATTTCATTACCAAGTAAGAGTAATAAGCTTGATTCAGTAGGTCATGACGCTCGCATAGTGATCTGGTGGATGGTGGTTCGAGTCCCATTTCCAGGACAAAAGCAAGTTAGTCTTATTTTCATAGCACAAGCGCTTAGTTTGAAAATACTTTGTATGAATTTCAATGCGACATATATTCAGTGTTCGCATCTGTATTTAAATAAGAGATAAATAATATTAAAGTATTTCGTCAATTTTAAATGATCATAATTTTACATAAGATAAGTTGTTTTGAATATATGATTGCGGAATACGCATCTGTTAATCATAGCAAATCAAACAATTTTTTGAAATAGCTTTGAAAGATTTGTAAAGTATATTCACATTTTGTTGTATATACATATTTATATTTTATTATGTACAATATTTTAGCGTATATTTATATTTTATTCTGTACGGTAAGTAACTTTACATGCATTCGGGTTAGTTGAGGTGCAACATCTAACTTCAAAAATTATTTAATGCATTAAAACACTGTCTTATAATACAGTTTCATAATTTGCCTAATATATAAACCATAATATAATACGGATTTATTCATCAATAAAATTAATCTTCCACTCTGATTTCACAGAAAAGCTTCACAGAATTTCTATTTCCTTTCTGGAAAAATCAATGCAAGAGTAGGCGGTACCCACTTAACACTTAACATTGCTGGCAGCCATCACTCACAGCCCATTGAAGTGTTGTCATTGGAAACCGTCCGGCGCGTCTGTTTAAAGTCGTGTCGCCGTAAATCATCCCAATCTCGGCCGAGATTTATCAAGTGACATTATTTCACAATCGTAGGCTTGCACCCATAAACACAAATGGCGGTCGCATACTTCAACAGTACGTCATCGGGCACCCGGAGTGGGCCGGACCGATCACGGGGCCAATTGCTGGGACGCAACCCACCCACTTGGGCGCGAGTGTCGCCTCGTATCAATACCGTACCCGTCAAACCATCGTATCTGACAATTTTAGCCAAACTAGATTTATAATAAAACTAGCAATGCCACCCGACTTCACCCCAGATTTGGATTCTTGTGAATATTAATTTCATCTTCTTCCACTTATTCTAGGATGGTGGTCCTTCCCCTGCTTTGCGCCGCTTCAGTGTGTGGTGGTCGGGAGCCGCCGCGGATCTAGTCGTACGCACGAAACCCATGACTGCCAATCAGGGCACATAAATCGCAACATTCAACAGTGAGTAACATTTGCACCCTGTACTGAATTGCTCCATTTATTGCCTCTGCTATACACATCCTTTCATTAACATGACCACTCCTGACAAACACACGCCGTTATGTAGAAATTTTCTTGGACGGGAGGGAATTTTCTCCATACAAACAACCCGCCAAACGTGCTTCTTGACTAACCTTGACCTTGTCTTGTCTTGACCCAATTTATTGTTATTTATCACGTCTTGGGCGATACGTTGGCCTTCCTTCTGATGTTACCAAGACGATACGTTTTAGTAGTTGTTTCTTTAATGTTCTCAAGTTGTGTCCAAGCCACGTCCTAATGAGAGTCTCCCTTATTTTGGTATTTCTCATTTCTCACTCGGTCCAAAAATATGACTCCTGATATTTAATATTGGTTTATTTATATGAAAATGTGATTAACTACACTATTTTAATGTACACTACATGGTTGTATTTTTTTATGTAATCCACACGCAGGTGCTGCTACTATTTTATTTTTTCACACTACGGAAATGGAATGACTTGTATGATATAATATTTTATCCATATACCTATCCCTGTTTAATACCGATCTCATAAAAAAATATATGAATCACTCATTAAATACCACTTTAAATTATGAATTACTCATAATTTTTCTTCTTCTTTATCTTTGTTTAGTCCCGTTGACCTGTTGTGGCTGCTACATTGCCATCTTGGGAGTTGGGCTACCAGCTGTCCCTCCATCTTTAAGGTGGTCGTCCTGAAAATCTGTTTCCCTGGGGTGCTTGATCATAATTAACATGATTCATAATAATGTAGGTAAATGCTTTTTACATAAGTAACTTTTTTTACATGATTTGTAATTCGAGTACCTATTTCGATAAAAATTGTTGATGGTTACGTTGTTTTGAGGAGAGGGTATCGTTCATAGGCTCTGGTTAATATCTGAGCTGTAGGGCGTCTTGTACTAACAGTACCAACGTAGAGGCACATACTATATAAAAGTACCTATTTCCACACATACAACATTTCCAACACATAATGACTACATTTTTTATGAATAATTTAATTATATTTTTTCCTTCGACAATTTAATGTAGGTACGTATGTTGATTAAATATTTTAGAAAGAAAATAAAACAGCTTAAGCCGATCAATGTAATTCATAACAATTCTATATTATCCTTCATTAGTTTTAGACAGAAATATAATATCCATAAAACAGTATCCCTTTGATATAGTGAAATACTTGAAACAGGTTGCTTCAGGAACAATATTAAATAGCGCGTTCACTCACGTTATATTATCGATAGAGATTTCTATAAAATATTTACTTGTAATAAATAAAAATCTTTCCATGTTTCCAAGTGGCATCGGTAATTAAATTGCGTTCTGCATCTAGCAGTCCATTTTGAGCGAAACTGTTCCTTAAAACATTCGCACGCGATAGTCAGCGTACCAGCAGGTATACATATAGTATGTTTACATAAAAAGGCATCAGCTTATATTATGTATTTCCTTTTATTTTAGATAATTTTTTTGTATTTTACATAGATCTACATTTTTAAGCATAATAGGCAACGTACAGAATACATTTTTTAAATATAAATAACTAAAATTAAAATTAAAATAATACAACCTCATCTCATGGTAGGTATGTAATTTAGAAAGTATTTTTAAATTGCACCGAAAATATTACTTTTAGATACGTTTTCTAATATTTTAAGATATGTAGGTATGTCATACAATTAATGTTCTTTAATTACAACATCAGAAAAAGATCCCTTGTTTTCAAAATTAAAATAAATTATGTAATCTGTATTAAAGATTAAATAGAAAATTGATTAATTTATCACCTAGCATGTATTAATCGAAGGTTTTTGGCATTGTAAAATATAAGTTGATAACAACTTGAAAATGAAGCAATAGATGTATAATTTATACAAGACTACATATTTCTTATCTCTCAAATTTTTCGTTGTCTTAAATGGTTATTGTGGCGAAATTGTGTCGGACTCGTACCTATTCGAGTGATGATCAAATATTTTTTAACGGATTTTTTCTTTGTTTCTTTGTAATCGATTAATTTTATTTATTTGCGATAAAAGGATAAATACTCGAAGTGTCAGCCGTCACAGTATACAAAAGTAACAAAATATTTTATTGTAATAGAACCGCATTCTGGATTACTCGCTACTACTTAGAGATAATGGCGTAGCGTGGGTGTTATACGCTATTGGATGCTTTCAAAACATTGATCCATCCATATATGAGCTTGGCCAATAATACATTTGGATTATTGCCGGGATTTGGAGGTGATATTTTCGAGCGGAGTGGCCGCGCCCGATAGCTTCCGAGGCGTCCTTCTAATCCGTCCGACGAAGCACGAAGTCACGTGCGAAGAGGCCATGTTGCGGTGCACTTTCAGCGGCCAATCAGGGCTGAGAGGGCCGTTTCCTCCGCGATTCGCCGGATTGAAAATTGAAAACACATTGCCCCACGTGCTGCCGCCGCGGGCAAGAGTGCAGTTGTATTCATTTTATTTCTGATTCAGCGTTGAGTCTTTTGACGGATCGGATTCGGTAATTGATACACCGAAATGTAATTTATTTATTTATATATGTAATCGTAATTTATATAATGACAGTTTTTTACAAAGACAGGCAGTTATAGTTAAAAATTTAATATTTTTAATGTAATATAATAGGCATGTAGGCACTACATAAAAACAATTTAAAAGAAAATAATTATAATAGATAGGATCAATATAATACAAAAGAGTAAAAAATATAAAATACAAAATAGTAAAAAATATAAAATATTGAATCTTGGATGGATCACCTCCTCAGCATACTTTCTTCCTAAATTTTTTAGCCATTTTATAATTTTATTTTTAAAATGGCTTAGTTTTAAAGTTGCTTTAATTTCGTCAGATAACTTTTTAACGAAAGGCAGTAAAATTAACATTTATTCATTTATTTATTATTTAATTTTAAGAATCTCAACAATACAATTTATTATAATGACACAATGTATTGAATAGTTGGATGAACAGAACAGATTAACCAATTACAGGGATCCTCGACATAACATGAAATATTAAAATTATAGCAAAATAGAAAGGAAAAGTAATCCAGAAAGGCCAGAGCAAAATATTAAAGAAAAAATGAATAGAAAAATAGGAATGGGAGTGAGAGGACTGAATATTATTTTATTAAGGAAGATCCGACGGAGCTCTTTCTCGCACTAATGCACCTTACGTGGCAGTACCTACTAGTGACGGATATAGTACTTTCGTTATTATCGACATGTTTTTTTATAATTTTTTTTCGTTCAATTATTTTGTACTGAAAATTATACTTTGAAGGCGTACTTTAACCTTCAAATCATCTATGTATTGACTCTGAATTTAGGCCATTGATTGACGTTTAACCAGTGCGATATTAGCAACGGAGCGAGTGCAGTGTGACCAACGCATATATCCCAGCGATAGTAAATAAATGAAGTACTTACCACGGGCGAAGTTTTTCTACATGCGAATATTGAACGGAATTTTCTAGAAAGTGATCAAAGCAATAAAAACAGCTTAAAATACTATAGTGCGTATTAAGAAACAGTATAATAATAAGCGAGTGAAATATTCTATAAATATTTTAGTAACTATAAGTTTAAGTGTTTCGATTTAATTCGTGTCTATTGACTTTTTGCGTAATAAATACAAATTAAAATTGTTTTGATATTATTTGCCTCCCATAGCCACGTCTCGTGACAATATATTCTTCTCCTGTTGACTGCTACATTCAATTTTCGACCTTCCTGTAATCAGTAGTTTTCGCAACTGCTATTTGTCATCACAATTGGTCCTCCAGCCGTGTACACCAACTTTTCTTCCATTGTCATCAATATTATCTCCCTTCTTCTTCGTGGTCTTTTCTGTAATCGCATTCCATGGGGTTACTGACACCATATGTCAGTATCTTGGATTATTTTCCAACAATTATAAAATATATATAAATATTTTATTTTTTTTGAGCGCCTTTTGGAAATAAATCATTCTTTTGATATTAATAAGGGCTTAAGATTTTTTATTAATTAAATTATTTTTGCAAACTGTTATCTTTAAAATTTATTTACATATTAGTACTTAATTATTTATTCATCTCCCATATATTTTTTATTTCCATATCCCTATCCCTATACTTCGATTTTAATTTTTTTATTCTACATTGTATTCTAATAAAGCAAACCCCGAAACATATTGGTATTTTCATTAAATAAGTGGTGTAAACAACGTATATTCTTATCAATTATATAAATATATTTATTTATAGATGTTATTATTTAATAAATTATTATTATTTACATAAGCATTATATTTATGAAAGACATCTCTGTCTATCTTCGCGTGATGGTAAGTCGGTAAGATACATTTTACACGAGAAGCCTCCATAAAACAAATTACATTTTTAAGTCTCTTTTGTCAGAAATGTCCCTTACAACGATTTAACTTTCAACTTTTAATTCCTGACGTGTCATAATATAATATTCTGGGAAAGGCGTATTATAATTTATACTGCATTGTTTAAAAATTTCCCGATATTTAAACTTTTAATTCATCGAATACATCGTTATTCCGAGCCGTCAACATCCGGTTCCGCCCGCCCGCTACAGAATAAACAACAGTCATATTCACGGCAGTAAAACATAACAATCCTCTGTTTGTGTTTTTTAACGCTCTCCCGTGATTGGTTTAGCTCTGCGGTCCGCGGCCCACTAATACGTTGCCGGCGTGGGATCGAAGCCCAGAAAAGGTTCAAATTCATGGATTGCGTGACAATTGTTATTGTCCAAGAAAATAATGTAATCATTTTTATACAGGTGTCATATTCCCAATTTCTACAACACTTTTAATTATTCTTCTTTTTTCAATGTCTCTTTAATCATTATACATAATTTTTTAAAGGGATAATTCGAGGTACAAAATATGGCGTGAATTGTGCGCATGCATCAGTACATGTAATATATGGGGTATAAAAAGGCAGCAATATCCAAAAAAACTTCTGCGGTCATCGATGATTACTAATTTATAATGTACTGAATTCGAGATTTCGAGATAGGAAACAGGGTCTTAAAATTTATAGGAAACATGAATGAAAGGGATAGACACATAAAATCTAGAATTCAGTATATTCTAAATTAGTAATCCTCGGTGACTGCATTCAAAACATTATTTTAATTTTTTGGAAATTGATGGCTTTGCTTTTATACCCCACATATGATTAAGTAGGTACCTGTGCATCGTTATTTTTCCATTCAATCACAGTTTTTTTTATTTTGGTGATGATGTATAAAAAATGATATACATAATACCTGTTTTTGTTTTTTATTATTTTTTATAATGTTTTTTTATTATTTACTTTTAATGAGACGCTAACAGAATACTGGGTACAAGACACATAAAAAACAATACATTATTATTTAAAACTCAACCTTCTTTACCAACTAAAAGAGTCTTCGGCCCGCAATACCTTCACACAGCCATCTTAAAATAAAATGTATTGACTGGACCATTACTTTGAAAGGATTATTTCACTCTACCGAAATCAACGAATCGCATTGTATTAATCCTTAGCGAGAAATACAAGTGAGGCTTTGTTAGACGATGAGTTTGTGTTAAAATTGACGCCTTAATTTTTTCCGCTTATTTTCCACTTATTTCTACGCCGCATAATGTCAAACCATATAACTGTTTTATTACATACCTACTAACTTCACTTCATATTAAGTTCTCATATTTACAGCATAAGTATCTACTTACATTACTTTGTTGCAATTGTGTAGTGCTTGTTCGATAATAAACAAATATATTAATTAACATTTTTTATAAAAGCACACTTCACTATGATGTTGTAATTTTAGAATACGGTAGTATGATGTTTTGAATAAATGAAATGAATTCACAAGACATATTTACAGAAACAATCTATCGAAAAAAATATTTGGATACCTACTACATATAAAAATATCGTCATATTTGGATATAAAAAATACATAATCATTTAAAAATAAATAAAAATAACCAGATACGAATCCCTGCGATTTAAAAATAAAATGTGTACAGATTTAATAAATTATTGATTCATATAATTTGTGTTAAACTAAACATGTTTATCGATAAATTATTAATGAAAGGGTGGTTCATTTAAAAAAAAATACTATTCGAACTAAATAGAAAGTAAGTAGTAACTTAACAAAGTAATACGTAAGTTCTTTGTACGTGCAGTGTTATAACGTAAACACTGTTTAATGATTACCAAATATTATGTGTTTATCTTGAATAAATATACAAAGATCAACTTTAAGTCTAACAAATAAATCCTCTGTATAGCACACAGCAGAAATGAAAATAAGAATTACATATATGACCAGACTTTCCACCGCATACGTCTGTCAAAGAATTTTGAAACTTTTGGTCACTTTGCAAGCGTAAAATGAATCTTGTATGATGCTTATTATAGTGGTGGGACATCTGCCAAGAAGACCGCGCGGACGATCTACCCTACGCCGTGAACCAACCAAATGAAAAAGCGTAACATGGAGCAATTCACATTACCGAAGGCCCTGAAAAAAAGTGTTTTCATCTTTAAATATACCTCACATAAAATGTATAGAAGACATATTATCAAGGCACTACCAACGATGTTTAAAAATCGATGTTAAAAATACATATGGCAAGATAAAGGCACAAATTATGGTGCGCTTGAAGAAGCCAAACTAATGAGCATTGACGCCACTATCACTCAGCGACTTTGGTGGCCGAGAGGTCAGAATCGGACGTCAGAACGTCTGACTGCCAATGAATGTAATGTAATCTCAGTCATCCCGAGGCAATTACTCGTATGCCACAATATACTTCAAAAACTCTTCGAAAATTAACTTACAAAAATTCAACATGAAAACACATTCAAATTTAACATGAAAACACATTCACAACAGTGAAACTTGAGAACTAGCTACGGGGGATAAGCCCAACTGCAGGTGAAAAGTGGTTTTGAATACTTCGAAGCAGAAAGCTAGCAGAATTGAGAAGAGCAAGCAGGGCACAAGGAAAAGAATAAATAAAGATTATTTTCTAGCATAACTACGCAAATAACAAATAAAACAATTATATAATCATCCGACAATTTAAGGTTCTGGATGTTAGACAATTATACATACAGAAAATTTTAACAAAATTCCTTAAAAATATAAACAATATAAAGACTGCATCTAACTAGAGCAAACGGTTCCTAAAATGAAAACAACTTTTGGCCAAAGATTATTCAGTTTCCAAGCTCCTAGAATATATAACCGACTTAGTAAAAATATTCAAACCAGCAGTAATACCAAAAAATTTATAGTAAACCTATTTAATATTCTTTTCAATATGGGTAGAGAAAACACTGAAAATAAATTAATGGAAATTATAAAATAAAACTCTTTAGTAAAGTGAGTACTATCATTTTTTTCTCTTCTTCTTCGTTTTAAATATTTATAAAATTTATATCTTATTTGGAAAACTACTGTTTAAAGATTAATTAATGTTCAATTTTGCAATATATTTTTGTAGGTGTTTTAGTTTTAGCTAAAATACCAAGTCCATGTATATAATGTATTAATTTAATATAATGTATTTATTCAATTAAACTTTTTATTGTATCAATTTAATTAAAATATTTATATTGTATTAATCTAATTTAAATTTTTATAATGTACTAATACACTTGAACTCTAAATTATTAATTAATTATACTGATGAGTACGTATAGTTAAATTTTATGTTTTAAAAGGAAATATGTAACTTGCCCTAAAACAGGTAGGGCCTAGTTGGGTAGTTACATATTTTATTGTATGATAATTTATTATTGTAAAATTATATTTGTAATGTAATGTAATAATAATAATAATAATAAATACTCTGTCATTTGATTGAAAGACAATAATAACAAGAAAAATATTGCTCTTGGAACGTTCAATTTGTATCAAAATGAATTAATCAACTGAGTTTTATGTATTCATATTTTTCACAGTCACATATTTTTCATTTGTCGATTCAATAAAAAAAGGCAGTTAGATACCAACCGCATACATTTAGAAAAATGTGATTTTTCTTGTCATTATTGACGAAACCTAGTTTATTCTTAATAATTTTAAAAGTATTATATTAAAACCATACATAAAATAACATTTTTGTGATCCTATCGCAGCGAAGTATTTTACACTGGCACTTAATCACAAAGCCCACTGAATAACAAGTGTAAACTGCTGTCTGCGACATTAATGTCTCAATTTGTTAACATACTACATTGTAAACCAAACAAAGCCACGGACGTTAAATCGCCCGCTCGCCGTACTACAAATATGCGTAGATCTCTTGAAGATACCTGCCTACTACGATTTTACACACCTCCATTATGTGCATTCATTCGATAGGACATCTTTCAAAATAAATCTTTTCGCCATCGAAATTTTCGCAATAACACATAATTTGCTCGATTCACAAATGCCAAAATAAAGCGCAACAATCGCAAAAAAATGTAAATAAAAATAAAAATGTAAAAACGCGAATAAAAGTGTCACAGGAGGTGATAAACAAAACGGAATGTTTATTTTGAGGCTCAGAAAACTGGAGCGATAATTTGGACAACACGTGAGCGCACACAAACTTTGGCTTAAGTTGTTATAAGTTGACAGATTTGTGTAAGTTTTGCGTGATTTTGTTACAGACGCGAGGTTTAAAATTGCCAAATGGCATCGTGGAATCTGTACAGCGTCGTAAAATATTACGCATCAAAGTAAAACATACATTACTATGTGAGAAAATATTATGTATTCCATCTATAACATTAGTAAATGATGGAGATTGTATTGTTCAAGTACTTATGGGAATTTATTTCACTATACTAATTTGAACTGTTATCGCGTAAGTCTCGAATACAATTACTTTCAAAAGACATGAAGGTAAAAGTAGCAATGTTAAATGAAGGTCCTACATGTTAATCATGTGGATGCCATGACTGCACAATTATTATTATATGAATAATTTAATATTGTACTAAAGAATTTGGTCTCTTTCACTACGCAAAATATTTATTTTATCGATCTCTCTTTCACAAAATTACGAATAATAATAAAAATATGACAAAATGATTTTACGTTATGGATATTAATATTCATTTTTATAAAAGTTTCAGGGTAACATTAATTGATAGGAACAAGGATAGGATTAAATATAATAGATGCGTGTACGGGAAATATCCTATATTTGAGATAAAATTTAAATTTATATTTACAATAATGCAGTGACGCATACAGATAATATCTAATTTTGAAACTACTTAAATATTAGATTTACAAATAATTATTTAATTAAGTGCACATATTTTGTGATAGTTTACTATTTCACGTCAATCTGTAAATAATGATGTTCCGCTTCGATGATTTGTTTTATAAGAACTATAATATAAAAGACATAAATATATATTTTTTTTTAAATAACAACAAAATGATGGAATAAATAAGAACATTGACTGCGGGAATCTTTTAAAGTCCATCCATGCTTAGATACCCGAGATTTTTAGAAGACTCCGTAGGGTTTTATACTAGCGGTATAGAGAAAGGTGCGGTCAATTTAATCCGCGATAAATTATCATATTATTAGATTAACATGTCTGCCATACAATGTGTGCCGCTGGAAGTTTGTATGTGATACTAGGTAGGATTTTAGGTTTTAGTACCAAACCTACCCACCGAATCGTGGCGATAAATTAAATTATAGGCAGATACCTGTCTAGAAATTGCACCTTAGAACGGTAAGATTATATGACCGAAATTTTCTGTAAGATGAAGGGACCCTTAACTTCCTGTCCGCAAGGAATGCTTTGGCTTGCTTTGATTTACTGCAGTCTGAATGCAAATGAGTGCAAAAAATAATTAATTGGGTACCATGTCAAAGAAGACCGCTTCATTGGGATTTTTAAATTTGAAATGAAAAATCAAGTTTATATGCCATTCTTTGTAAATCTTAGATCATTAATAGCTATCTAGTAGTACCTAGATAATCAGTTCATATTGAATACGATATATAGTAGATATATTTATCGTATAATTTCTGGGTTCCAAAAAATTATATTTTTGATTAATCTACACGGTTTTCAATAGATTTTTTGTTCAATCCCTATCAGTAAATTGTTTTTGAATCAAAAATCTTATTCGTATTTAAGCGGGTAGTAGGTAGGTAATTACATACCTAATGTTTAATGACACAGTCAGTTTATTTAATTTTGAATTTAATGCCATTTTTTTAATTTTAATTGAAAAATTTAAACAAGTATAAAATAAAATTAAATAAATAAACATTTTGAATAAGATTTTTTGATATATCAAATTATAATATTGATTTTAAACAATAATATACATAAATCATAATAGTAATTATGAGGTATAATGACAATAAACTTGTGGACGTAATTGATAGCTACTAAAAAAATTATGCTGTAATATTCACCTTTGATTCCATAAAAAGGGATAAAATTACAGTTATATGTAGCGATAACTGTAATTTTAATATGTGCCAACTATTAATTGCATTATTATAATATTACCTATACGAATATAATAAATAATAACGTTACGCCCTCTATTTTTGAACGTACAATGATATGCTGTTCCTTTCCAAAGTTCAACATTTGAATAAAATAAATGAAAAACCTATCGGAATTCGTGGTACGATTAGGAATAATGTGTCGATTTTATTACCTGTTGGACAGCTCAATCGAACGGAGCGGTAGTTCCAGGGGGCCGAACAGCTTGAAGCATTACTTGGGGACTTCTGGGTAGAAACACAGCCTGAAATTTAGAAACATTTATACATTATTTTTTCATACGCTCTATCATCTTCAAAAATACCATAATAGTTTGTACCTACTGAATTTATTTCAAGCATTTTTTAAACCCCATTTACCTTTGGTATTTATTTGCACTTATTTACATGTATATATACTTACGCTCTAGTATAAACAAATTATTATCTATAATATATATTTATATATATGTTCTGAGAATACAATAATATTATTGGATTATGTTCACAGAGGGATAATTATATTAAGATAAATTATAGACGTTTTACAGAGATGAAGCTGTTTATATGGGAAACGTGTATGGAAGTCTTTAGTGGCCCAGGGCTATATGTTGCAACGTTTACCAATTGCACCATAACAACGTCCACACATTATCAAAATTTAAAAATTTATATATACTCGTATATGTTCTTAATCAGTTTCATTCATCATCCGAATGGACATCTTTGTATGATTTCTCCCGTAGGTATACCTACATAGATTTTTAGAAAATGTGTTTTATTATTTCCTCTGGATTTTATTAGAAATATTCCAAAGTATATTATAAATATTTAATTCTGAATAGCAGTCTCATTTTATATCTCGCACTTGAATATTTTTTTCTCATTTTATCAATTTTTCTGCTAAATTCTGTCAATATATTTATTACCAGTTTTAAGGCGTAAATTGACGTTAGCTTCCAACTTTTTAGCCTGTAGCCTATACCTTAACGGATAGAACCTAGAATTATTCTATGTTTAATACAAAAATTAAACATAATACCACAAATTTCTTGAAAAAATTATAAAAAAAAATATTTATTAAACTTCTCTAACACACAAAAATAATAAAAGAGTAATAAATTGCATATGGTTTATATATTCGTAGGACGTACTGATTTTTGTTTTGGCCATGGACGGATGGATGTGTAAAACGAACCATCGAAACGAAAGTGAAAAATAAAACTTATGCGATATATATCACATGTATTTCGATTTGTCATAGAGGATCGGTATTATTTTTGTAGCATAGCTATAAAAATCGATGATTTAGATGTATATAAAAAAGTATCTAGGTATGTAAATATATACTTACTATAATTAATTATAGTAACAGTAACAAGAACAAATATATATAGATATATATATATATATATATTAATTATATATATATATATATTTCAATAAATATATAAATATAGAATGAAACCGCAATGTTATTAAAAATACTTATAAAAAAATAGTGTCTACTTACAAGAGAATATCAAATTATCTAGCAAGGTAACAAAAGCCAATAATCATAGATTGATTTTCACGACAGCAAAGTAATAAGGAAGGTGATAGTGGGTTATTCTGCCACATGTCGATTTTAATACTAGTAGCTGACATGTGGGATCATATTTCTAATGCCATTGCCTGTCTCTTACTGTAATATTTTTGCATAATAAAATAGTTAGCGGTATCGTTAATAAAACAACAATTTCAATACAATCGATGATATTCAGATAAAAAATAAATAATATTTACATTTAAAAATTCTAAAAAACTTTTGATATCATTTACAAATTTAAAAACAAGCCACAACCTTCTTAGAAGCTAGAAGCCGGTGCTATTAAAATGAAATATTCAATTAAAACTTTATTTGTTTGAATAATATAACCTTTTCTCGTATATAATCAGTTTATCTATCAATTTGCTTACTTGTAATCCCATTTACTCAATTTCGCGTATTAACGCCAACATCTTCGCCCTTCGCGTGAACGCCGTTATATAAACGAATTGGGTCGTAAACCCTCCGACCTTAGCTGGCCGTCATTATTTTGTTTTGTACCGGGCCACCGAATAACAAAAGATCTCGCTTGTAGCTCAAAAAGAGCAAGAATAGATCTTGTTGGAAAATCTCTATTCGCAATACAATGGGGGTTGTTCAGTCTTTGTACCGCCTCAACCCTAATGCCCGCCAGACATAGCAATTATTGCGACCCTGCAAGGAACGAAATTGTCTTATCTGTTTGTCCGTGGTGACCTTTTTGTGTCAAGTTTATAATAAATTACTTTTACTTTTACACATGCTCATACTCGGATTGACCAACAAATGAAAACGATCAGAATAGAAACTAACATTACCCACAAATCTTTAAATTGTTCCCGAAATACCTACCTAGGTATACGTAGCCATATACCTAACCACATGTAATTATATATATAATATATATATATAGATATATAATATATATATAAACAGTATAATTATAATATATATATTATTATATATTATATATATATATCTAAGATATATATATATTATATATATATATATATATATATATATATATATACATTCAAACAAGTCAATTCGGTGTTATCACAAAAATGCAAAAATCATTTATACGGTACCAATATTTTTTTTATTATACGTTCGAATAATTTAGCAAGGTTATAGACTACTTAGTTACACAGAAATATGAATAATATTAGTTTATTCGTGTATTTTTAATACTTTTAATTATTGGTAAGAGAAATCTATTCTACATTAAAAATATATCATCGATTCATATTGAGTTTAAGTTTTTAAGAAAAATGTTATTAACTTTCTGACACCACTTTAACACAATTCTGTTTATAAATGTTTTGTAATAAACGTCATTGGGTTAATAAGTATTCTAAGTGATTTACTAAAAGAATAGCCGTAAAATCGCAAAACTGCGTTAATTTTAAATTAGCCAACATTTATAAAAAAGGTATTTTATTCTCAATAATATTGTACCGAATTACTCGCGTTGTTAAACTATAAATCAAATCGTAAAACATTTTAATCGCCCGAAAAACATACAAGCAAAAGTGTTTATTTTTTTCGCGGTTTGGTGTTAGTCGGCATGGAAAAATGTTTTTGAATTTATGGCGGCAATACCCCTTTTAATCCATCCGACCTCTCATACCGTAATGCGTTTTCCCAACTGTAAAATCAGGGCGGGGAGACGGGGAATATTGGCGCGGCTTTTGAAAACATATTCCATTCAATTTCCTTTCATTAAATACTCCCCGGCTGTGAAAGCTTTCCGAGCCGGGCGCTGGGGGTGGTCGACCCACACCCCCCCGCTTTTATGCTCGCCTGGTAGAAAATAAGGGAATTTCGGGAGAGCGAAAATTTAGGGGAAAATTGGAAAAATTAACGCGCAACTTCTTATATTTTGTCGCAGTCGCTTTTTTCGTTTTACGGAGAAATGCGTAGTTGAATATTCATCCAATTTCATAGTTTTTACTTTTTGAGAAAAATTACATTTCATTGTAAGGAATTTAATTTAAAATTAAAATCTACATTAAAATTTTGCGAAAATCACCGATAAATAGTATTATTATGTTCTCTATTAAATGATTTATAAAAAATATAGAGTAGTTATGCAGGTATATTTATATGTTAAGATATTGTAAAATATAATATTAATTCGGTGAGCTAGAAAATTATTTTACGTAAATAGATAGCTACACCTAACATATACATATAAAGAAGATTTATATTCATTTTAGAAAATTTGTGGCCAGCGCATGGTGGAATGGACTGCAGAGAAGCTGAAGAAGAAAATTTGTGATTGAGATTATTATTTTATTTACAACAATATAATCTTTTTTACATATTGTGCCAGTTTTAGTTCCTGACCATTATAAACCATTATAAATAATTGAAATTTCATATTTTTTCTTGCATATAGCATGATGCTTTTATTTTATTTTATTCTTGATTGTTATTGTAGGTACATTCTTTCAAATAAATATTAGATATCAATCTAAGACAACCTAAAATAATAAAAAAGGCAACCTACCACATAACTGGTATTTCTGTATATCTAGGGAGGTAGGTAGTGGCCGAGAGTCTTGCTATATTTTATCCTATAATTAAATGTATTGTGTGTATTTATCAAGCTTTTGTCCAATGAACGCCGATTTATCGGTACAAAATGAAATTAAATTATTAATGATGGTAATCTGAAAATGATTCCCTAACACATTACCTACGTTCAAAATTTTATGCAATTTAGGTACTACATAATAAAATAAAATAAATACACTTGTATATCACCATAGACCACACAACAATGTCAAAGTAAGATTTCAGCACTACTTCGACCAGTTTTACAGATAGAGAAATTGTCCACCAATCCACCAAAATATTATGTTGTACCATCACTTAACACTATGAAGGAGTTGACTCCACTCACTACAGCATGGTCACTAACAATTCACCCTTCACCATTCACTTCATTCATCACATTGGATATTATGACGGAGTGTCGAGTGACGGATAATTTTTTACTCAACTATAAAATGTGTGCAAATCATTCTGAGCTAAAATAGCTACCAACCCAGATTTATATGAACTATGTAAATAAATATAAATAAATGGGAAAATAAAAGAGGAAATAATATCCTCAAATAAAATGAAATTATCTTCCTTTAAAGCCATTTAACATTTTAGTTTTAAAAAAATATATATTCGTACGTCTACTCATGTACGCGCGGTAGAAGTCATACATAAAAACCAAAATAAAGACAAAATTATATATTAATTAC
Source organism: Agrypnia vestita (assembly GCA_016648135.1). Taxonomy (NCBI): domain Eukaryota; kingdom Metazoa; phylum Arthropoda; class Insecta; order Trichoptera; family Phryganeidae; genus Agrypnia; species Agrypnia vestita. The sequence goes on along the minus strand of JADDOH010001289.1, from coordinate 275,947 downwards.
ACTCAAAATATTGACTTGTTAAAATCTACATTGATCATTGTCGATTATTTTATCGAGTTTAATGAAAAGAATTAAAACTCATACTTTCAGATGTGTAACCTCGAATACATAAAATAATTGGGGTAAATAAAGACTTTCTTAAAAAGCGATCGAAACATTCGTGAACTCGCATATTAACATAATATGACAGCTGATAAGAATTAATCTACCCCATTTCAGGTTTTATCGATTTTTGGCCTAAAACGGTTCCATGTTTAAACGTTTCGAAACTATACAACTTTGAATTTGAAAATTTCAAATAAATGAAAATTCTTTTTGTTTTGAATACGAATACCTGACAATTACGTCGTTTTTGTAATAAATAATTTTACGAAAATCATACTTTCGAAAACCGACGTTTCGAACAGATCTCACTGTTCATCTTCAGGGAAACGTCGGCAGACGACTGGTCCTGACGACCAGAATTTGACGCGGGTTACCCCCAAAGTAGTTAGAACTAACACATATTGTACCCGTGGAAGCCTTCGATTTAACATATATATATATATATATATAATTATTAATCAAGCAAACCACATACTTTATTTATTGATTACTTACCTTTGCCAAAATCATGTATTTATCTTATAAGCAATCAAGGGTTAAATACAAACATTAACTTTGTGAAAGAACATAGTGTCTACCTACCTTATATTAAAAATATCGTAAACTATTCAAGTATTTTGTACGCTAATTGATTCACTTCGCTATTAAGAGCCATAAGTTCGTAATAATCATAAATCACATTGAAAGGTCATTTTGTATTTTATGAATCGTACATACATTCATCACCGAGGTATTAACAGTAATGACTGCCCACACCACAGTAACGCTCAATACTTTGTAAACAGAATGTTGTATTGTTGTCTTTAATACGGTATGTAAACCTTACCGTGAGTTCTTATACAATCTTTTTATCGAATTTGAGCTTTCGAAAAACTTATTTGTTGGTAACTCTTTTACATCTAATAAATTGCCTTTGTTGGTGAACACCGCTATACGCATTGTCCGTTATCCTTTATATAATAAAAATACTAGTGACATTGAATACCTTAAGGCTTATAGAGACATTTGCCTGGATTATTTAAAATGGTTATTTTCGCAAAATAATAAATAATATAAAGGGTACCCCTGTATCTACATACACATGTATGTAGATATTTATTTTACAAAGTGTCTGTTTAACAAGATACTTGTAATAAAACTGTCATTCATTTGTCACCGAATTTGTGTATTTACATACATAACCGTCTAAAAGCACCCGATGTGTACAACAAATATATACGTGGGGTTAGTTTCCGCGAGATTTATTTATTTTAACCCCTCAAAATAATAAATTAGATTACTTCAGGCCCGGAGGGACTGTTGCCGATGTAGCTGGTAACATATTTCACGGGAATGCAAGGGTTATTTCTGTATTTTAAATGCAAAGTTTTTTGTGGACTTTACGAGAATCGATTCACTTATTGGTTGCACGTTTCTTCAATGTTGAGACACGCGATACTGATGCTTTTGGTCTTCAAAGTAAATTTTATTAATAAACGATACCAAGTTTTACTTTATTATCCCAGTTCATTACGCTTAGATATTGTATGACAAGACATTTGGTTTTTATTATACGTATTTAAAATATAATTGAAATAATTCCGTACAGTATGTAATAATAATCATAAAATATTACCTTATTAATAATAATTACCTTACCATAACCTACAGCAGTTTTGTATATAGTCAATTTCTTTTCAATGTCTGTAACAACATGCTTGCTATGTGAAGATGTTGTTGATTTATATGTTCATCATATGCATTCACTAGATACAAAGTGAATATCCACCCTAGCCTACAAATACTACAGTAGATAGGTATTGATATTGGAATATGAAATATAAACGTACAAACAAAATGTTACAGTACCTACCTATATTATGATGTATGTCTGAATTGCATACATTGAACTGTGACTGCATTCAAAAAGTATTTTGGATATTGCCAGCTTTGCTTTTATACCCCACAAATAATGTCTCAATCTACAAACCGCTCATTCTCCATTCTAATAATTGTATAATTTATTTTCTTGTTTGTAAAATGTACCCCCAAAACAAAAAGTCACATTTCTACCTAATTAATATTCAAACGAAATTGTCATTTCAATTTAATATAATTTTTTAGTTTCCTTTAAAATTTTTAAACAATCAGTTTAAAAAAAAAACGATACGAGAACATCTCTGATTCTATTTTATTAAATGTTTCATCCATTTGTCAATTCACACCTTAAATACCGGCAACAGCACATAATATTCATAATTTGATTTTGATCCTACAATTCTACTTGTTATGAGTGTAACGCGTGAGCATTACCAGCTTTAAACATATTTTATGTCAAAAAGTGTAAAATATTTTTGTCGTGTAACTTACCTTGAACGTCACCATTGTGAATATTTGCTTATAATAATTTACCTAATTGTATTTCAAATATGTTTATTCGTATAAATATTAAAGAAATTTTAGTGGAATCATTCTGTTACGGGAATTCTAATTTCAAAGATATAATATTTTAATTAACAAAATAATAAAAACAGACAAAGCGTCATTATGCGTTCCTACTTTTGAAGGTACTTGGTCAGCTTTTCAGTGAGTATAATTAATACTGTACCTTAATTCTTAACAAAGACATTTTCACCGCCGCTGAAACATCCGGTGAAAATATTACTTGCGTTTGTTTTACTCTCAGCGTGATACCTCATTTAGCTGACGTACTTTAATTTAACTATTCCTCTCGACTGACACACACGTAGGTATGTGATCGCACTACATAATGCTACTATGCATTTGGCATATCATTTTTGTGACGGCGGAATTTTTTTATTTAATATCACTGTAATATACCTATATAATTATTAGAAGAATGGAAGTGTGTCTGAAAATGACGCTGAACTATGGTGTGTCGATTCAACATGGCGAAAAATATCGTTCGTTTATGATTTCAAAGTAGTTTTGAAGAAGCCTGATATCGATACGGGTAAAAGTGAAAAAAAATACAAGGTTAAAATGAGATAAGTCAAGAATTTTACAAAAATTTCTAATGCGCCATTTCTTCGCAATTTTTTGAGGTGCCACTTTTATGAAAAATCTCATTAAGAGTAAAGAATCTATAAACATACCAACGTACTTCCATATTTTTCTCCGCGGGGGTATACAGAGAGACACAATACCATGCTCTTCTGTTCTGGCCCAAAACTATTGTCTTACCCATATTCGAAGTCTTATTACGCCCGTCGATTGACAGAATTTCTAACATGACCACCTTTCTCTATTAGTCCTGTTTAGTTTGTTAGAGAAAGTAATTTTATTTTTGAATACAGATTTTATATACACAGAAGAAAGAATTTTCAAAGTGATGAAAATGAATTGTTTAAATTCTTAGCTACATAAAATTCGCAAGTCTATCATAATACGTGACCCTACCTATACGTTAGTGGCGTGCAGTCAGTACTTTCAAATAAGCTGTAGGTACGTGACTATGAAATAAATCGTAATAAAATATGTATCACTTAATATTTTTATCACTATTATAATATAATAATTATTTAATATTATAATATTGTGAAAAAAATAGGTAAGTATATTTTTTCCCATAGTAAATATAGATTTGAGCACCTATATGCGTAAAACCCATTATTCAATATACCTACTGACTGTGCCTGCTATGTATTTATATTATGAACGCAAAGAGTTGATGCAGAAATATGTATGCTAATTAATTTAAATAAGTTTACCTACATGAAATTTATTATCATAGTATTATAACAGGTAGGTACACCTGAATGTGACTGTTTGAATAAAATACAATATTACTAATCGCATGTTGAAAATACTTACCTACTACAACCTGTACGACAATTTGAGAATGCCAAAAACGTCGGGACAATGAGTATTTGAAGGGCTGTAAAAAGGCGCTACGTGTGGAGTTACATTTCATTGGTGACGAATTAATACAAGTTAGCCCATAACTATGTAAGTACTCGATACTTTAGCCTTGAGGACTTGTTTGTTATTTCAAATAACACAAATTCGATTCCTTAATTCATATAACTATATAATGCACGCAATGGTTGGCAATAGGAAGATTCTAAGGATACAGTAAAGGGCTCACGAAAGGTATATTATCGCGGCGGATTGGTCAATCGGATGAGTAAGTGGGTGTTGTAGGTATGTAGGCGTGTGTAATTTATTATATTTTTTATGAGGTACTAATAGAATAAAAAATAGAGAAAAAAAACAATTGGTACATTCCATACTCATTCAAACTCAGCCCGCCATACCAACTACTTTATTTATGTATATCAGCATTGATAACCTGCATATGTTTAATGTTAATGTTGTTTAATGCTGTGATATCATGTACGAATATATAAATAATTCGTATTACTTTATTATTTTTGTTATTGAAACTATTTGAATCAATTTATTGAAAGTCTGTTGTAGATGCATAAAGATTTTTACAAGCCTCTTGAAACTTCCAATGGCTGTTTATTTATTTATTAATTTATTATTTATAATTTTCCACTCACGCAATATCAGATATATCTGCCAGTGAAAAACATGTTTTTAATTAGTAAAGATAGAAAAAATAATTGAGAAAAAAAAATATTTTTCTTGATGCATTTTTTGTGTTTCGTGAATATTATACGTTTATAATCATTTTACAATTTTGATTGTTCAAATTAGTGAATTGTATTTTAACTGATATGACAAATTCTATTAGATAAAATGGATGAGCCTGTCTCTTTAAGTTTTAAAAGATGTTGGTCTAGCTAAAGATATCTTTTTTTAAATTTCACTTAATATACTTACTAATATAATTAACCAAAACATTTTGATGTATAAGAATAGTAAATTAAATTTAAATAAATTTATTATTCCCGGTAAAACTATGAATAAATAATGCTGTCTAGTAAATAGGCCCTTTACTGTGTCCTTTAAGCCTTTCGTTCGCTTTTTAAAGCTGATATGTGATATATTTAATTTGGGTCAGCCATCCGCGCGATGAAATAATAAATATCACACTGCATACAGCGACTAGAGACTGAGACGCCTGCTCGCGATAAAAATATACGAATAAAATAAAAAGTAAGCGGAAAATTCGTATTCATACATCTACATAACAAAACTGTATTTTCCCAAAATATCCCCGGGAAGGCGTTGCCGGGGGAAGATGAATAATTTCCACCCAGGGCGCGCGTACCAACGCCTCTACCTACTCGGGCTACTAGTTTATTTTCATCTAAATTTATTTAGCGAAAATATTTCAGGCGGTCCCGGGCGAGAGGAAAGAAACGAGACGAGAGGCGGAATTGTTGAAAGACATTAGATTCTTTGAGTGCTTCCGAATTGCCGAAAGGGTGAAATTACGCCAGTCTGCAACTGGAGGGCCGACACCCTCTGGTAATGAGATGAATTCGTACCATCCCTACGAAGTTCCAAATATATTACATGTATTTTTTCTTGTAACGGGATTTTTTTTTTCATTATTTTTATTTTGTCGATACCTACACGGGTATCAACAAAATAAATAAATTATTTGTCAGTAGAAAAACAAGCACAATATATTATGCGTGCGTCCCACAAGGATACCTATGGTGGTACCGAACCCAGCTGACGTGAAAAATAAGCAGTTTTCTTTCAAAATTATATTCAATTCTGAATTGAACTTTGTTTCCTTATATATTCTTCTAAGTTTAATAAAGATTTTATACAATTTTATGATTCTGGGCTTATTTCTAATGTAATATTATTTTTATAAGATTTATGAAATAATTATGTGCTTATTTCTTATGTATTTTATTTTAATAAAATTTATATTGTACTACATAGCTAATTACATTTGAAAGAGGATTTTAATGACACGGCAAGAACACTGAGTAGATATGGTTACTTTTATATAAGATTATTTAAATATAGGTATGTTTACCATTATTTTGTTTCAAAAATGAAAACTGTCTCCCTTTCTACGTTTTTTTATCTTCTGTAGAGAGGCAAAGTGTGTGGAAAATATCGATTTATAATATCATTATATATGCTTTAAGCACACATATAGATACATGGATTTTTTAAATAAAAAATATTATCAGAGAATTTGTATTTAATGATAAACCATTTTATTAAAATATTCTAATGAAATTACATTTTTACTCTGAATTTCGGAACATTCAAAACAAATTAGATAAATAAATAGATTTTAATTGAAAATAACAGATGTCTCAGTCAAGGATTTAAATACAATGTCTAAATTCGTCATAAAATTAAATGCTTGGTGATGTAATGGTATCGCATTCTCTTGGCTTCAAATTATACCAATAAACATGAAGCAATACCAGACACTCCGGCACATGCCTACTGGCTAGTGGAGTTGTAATATTCCACATGAAAAATAATATGTTAATAAAATTTTAATACGGAAATATGGAATTCATAAATAAAAAACATAAGAAAATTACATTGAATTTGTGTGGTTATAATTAATATTTTTTGCGTAATAAGATTCTTCTGCATATATGTATACCGACATAGGTATATTTAGAGATTAATATAATTTGATTTATTTTAAAAATCACCACTATAATTTTACGTAAAAACAGAAGAAATGAATTTTGCGTGCGATGTAAATGACAAGCTTCAGGCGAGAATTTTTATGTGAATATCTTCTTCTTCTTTTTAATTCTTCAGTGGTCTTTTCTTCAGAAGATAGTGCCTCCTGTGAGGTGAATAGGTATGTGTACCTACCTATATCTAATATATTTTTAAAAAATCTGAATGGAACTAGTGCCATTTGGCTGCGAAAATAAATGTATTTTTATTGATAAATTATTTAAATTGTACCAATTATGAAACAAAAAATTTGAAATTGGTAATATTATTACACATTATTAACCAACTATCGTACGCTAGTATAGGTACCTATACTTTCTTACGTCATCCATATTTACACTATTTATAGTATCTCAAACCGTTGTAACACCTACAAACCGATCGACTTAATTTAAATTAAATCACTGAACATCAAAATAAATAGACATGAAACAACCAAAATTTCGTGGTACACAACCTGGTGCTACGTTTGGTTCCATGTGAATAGTATAAGAAAATTACTAGGAGCTTGTAAAAAACAAGAAACAATTATGAAAAAGTCAAACTAAATAATCTTAAAAAGTATATACTTAGTGAATAAGACTTTTTTTATTAAAAGGAGACGTTTTTATTTATACTCAGTTTGGAAAGAAATTTTAAAAAATATGTAATAACGCTCCAGGCTTAATTTCCATACTAGCCGTACACCCATGAAAAATCACGGAAAAAAAATATTGCAATGGTAATTCGCGTCTTTGCTAAGCCCTAGTATAGTATATATAGTATATTTTTGACGGGTCCCGGATAAGCGTTAGTGGCAATGTTGGTAGCATTCTGCGCTGGCACTTGCGCGGCCAAGGTCCGAGCCCTACTTTCAGTTGTGTGATTTCTAATTACGATTTTTAGCCGTGAATTCGAACGAAAACACGGCTAATAAGGAACAGGAAATTACGGACAGACAGACAGACAACAAAAGTATTATGTTTAATACGAGTATTCTGTCCAGACAGGGGTACAACTAGGCATATTAAAGTCATGTCTCTAAAAAATATACTTCTTACACAATACAAAACGTGCATCTTTGGTTGATAACTATTTTTTTTTAAATGTTTTGTAAACACTGGTTCTAGATATAAGAAAATTGTCAATTTTTATTTTAGCACGTTCAACAAAGCTCTTGTTTTGATCCCCAACCGGGGATGTGCCCAGGGCGACTACCCTCTTGCCCACCCCTAGTTTTACCGCAGCTTCCAGTTTTAACATTTGCTCCGTTATTTCAGATGAAAATGGCTAATAGATTCTCGCCTGCAATACTTCTATAATAACAGTCCTAGTGCTACAAAACTGCTCGTTTTAATTCAATTTTAATGTACGATTACGTATAATTTATATTAATCAATATATATATATATATATATAAAAAGAAACCCGTGTTTCCCTATCCGCCAAGTTTTCTTCACAACCAGATACTACCACCCCCTGGTGGTTATAGTGGTAGATAGCCCTTAGTGTCCCATTTAAAATATGCGAGTTTGGTGGGGGTGGCTGAGCGTAGGTGGGAGTGGGTGACGAAAATATTCTTTCAAGCACATTGTTTTGTTATGGGAAGGCCGCAAATGATTCAGATTGTTTCAAAATAAGCGCGACAACTGTGTCGGTGAGTCTAGAAGGTTCCGGAAAAACCTGCTCTAGAAATTTCTGGAAGGAGAAGGTTCTAGAAAATTCCTGAAAATTCTATAAAGTTCTAAACTGAGAGGCGGAATGTGTCGGTGAGTCTAGAAGGTTCCTATACATTCAATAAATTTCTTGAAAGTTCTGGAAGGAGCGTGTTCTAGAAGGTTCGCGAAAGTTCTATGACGATCCAATCAGTGTACTGAAAATCTATGCGTGCGAAGCCGCGCGGGCACAGCTAGTAAAAGATAAAACGTCATCCAGGCGCATATAGTGAGTACATAGAAGCATGACTTTGACGTAAAGTGTTTGTCTGACAGAATATCATGTATATACTAAAATCTAAATAGTATGATAATAATTGTGATTGGATTAGGCACAGTGATGTAAATATTTATTTCGATTTTTTTCAAATTACATATTTGTTTAAGAGAATTTCATGATTCAATGAGTTTCAACATTCATTAACGCCCCAAGTGTCATTATCCTCTCGCATACCTGATAGTTATATTATATTTGTATGCAATAGGATTACAGACAGTAAGCTATCTCGACACAGAATTTTCTAGCGAGACAGACATGGTTCGATAATTCTCACATGCACTACATTGTACCTGTAGGTACATTTAATAAATAATAAAATAAAATAAAAAATAGCAAGAAAACATCGACCACCAAATATGAATATGTGCCCTTGTTATCAACAAAACCATATAATATATGGTTTTGTTGATATTATGTCATGACCAGCCTTAGAACGCGGCTGAGATTTCGGCCACGCGCATCTACCCGAAGATGATTCGTCAAACTTCGAGTGGTATCTGAAGATAATTGGTCTTATATTGTACGAAGTCGCGTCCTTTCTCTAAATAAGTTTGTGCGCAGATTAGTTCAACTACATTCTCACAGTGGTAATAGCTATATAGGATCAGAGTAAATAGTAAAATCGAATACCTTATACGTATGGAGTACCTAAGAGATCAGAAAAATTAATGGATTGATGTGTGGGTAGGTTTTTATATATGTCCAAGACGAAAACAAAGCATTATTTCTGGTAAAAGATATAAATTCTTTCAATTTCAATACTTTCGTGTCATCCCACCGCCATTACGCTACGAAAACAAAACCTAAAAAACACAATATCTCGTTCGCCACAATAAAATCATATTTCTCCGTAGGTACGCCATCTCGTTTTACATTATTCCTCCGGAGAAGAGAGACGAAAAAATTCTCCTTGGAAATATGAGGAATATAAATTGCTCCCTTAACCCGAAGCATTTCAGACTTCTCGGCAGAGGGATGATGGAACGGCGGGGGTGGAGACCATTTAAGGGGGTGAAGGGCTTTGCTGAGGAAGGAAAACTTCACTCCCTTCGGCTTTCTATATTGTTATCACGTAGAAAGTTTCAAAGACCCCCCCATTTTTTTGTGACCCAATTCAGCCGAGATTTCGACCGCTTAGGAAGCCAAGACGCACGAGGAATTTAAAGATTGAACGGTCCTCTCAACAATAAACAATGTATAGCTTTGTTTGCATATCTAAAGGCATATGTTTGGCTTTCTCTCATGTGAAAAAACATAACGTGTCCATAAATTACGTAGGTACCAACTGTTCCTTCAAAACTCTTACCCTTTATTTTCAACAATAAAATATTCCAATGGTCATTAAAAATCTACCCTTCTACACGTCTGTGCATTGAAATTGTGTTTTGTTTTTAAATATTGTCTCTAATTTTGGGGACGCCTTTGTTTATTTAAAATAATCTACCTACAAAAAAGGTTACGTTAGAGTATAATATTTCACATAGGTAGGTACTGAAGAAATAATTTTTAATATTATTTGAGAATTATTCTTTTTGCACAGAAAAATTTATTAAAAAAATAAATTATTTTTTCCTTGGCAATCTTACTTAGATTGAATTTTCAGATTTTTTTTTAATGAAAACAAACTTTTGAAAGAAGATATTTAAAGTATTTTAGATGAAAATGAATTGTTTATGGTGACAAAATACCGTAAGTACCGACTAAGAACTTACATTGTGGATTCAATTTCTATTAAAGCTTATCTTAATTCGTATAGGTATACACTATTTTTTGTACAAGCGGTTTGGTTTATTTTGAATACTATAGGTACAAAAAGTTAAGGAAATATTTTTTCAACTTTTTTAGAGAATTGTTTTATATATTTAAGTCTTATATACTATATATTATACACTACTATATATTATACTATATATTATACACTACAAGGTTTAACTCGCGATAGGTTATTCTTGGGTATATATGTTGCAGTATATCATTACACAACCCTGAAGACATCGTGAATCTTCATTATTAGGGCCTCATATTTATCTCTACGGCTGCTGCCGACATTTCAACTTTATTATCAAAGCTGTGTTGTATTATATAAAAGGGTTGGGGTTCGACCCCCGGACGGGAGATAAAAAAGGTGCCTTATCTTTGCCGGTCATTTGTTCTGAATAGTCCCTCACTAACTGCTCGTAATACAAAATATAGACCATGGCTATCTGCAGCATCCATTACCTTCATTTCATATGCCCGGGAGCTTATCTCGCAGAAATCTTGTACCAACTTATTTTCAAAACTTTAATAATCAGAACTTTTGAGTATTAAATGAAGACGGAACCCAACTACCTGACTTGTTAGCGACTGATACAATTAAAGCCCTAATGATTTTGGGATGTTCTTGCATAAAAATAAAAATATTATTGTATAAAAATAAAAACATATTTCGAATGTTTATAAATTATTTATAAATTACATACGATAGGTACCTACAATATATTTGCAATGCTTTCTAAAGTAAATGTATGATTTCTAATTACTTTTTATTATTTTTTACATAATATTATATAATGATACGCTATAAAACATATTCAAACGAAAGAAAAAATATTTTTCTTACTTCTCTATGAGTCAATAAACTTATGTAGTTACAAAGAAAAATTTTATTAAAAGGAAATATTTTTTTAAAAATTTTATTTACTAAAGCATACACAGTGAGTAGGTACATAGTAATATATTTTTACATTTAATAGTTTTTTATTTTTCAGTGTTTTTCTTTATTTTTTAAAGTTAAATGTAAAACTTAGTAACTGCCTCCTAATCTAGACCAAGATCTGTGGTAAAGGAGTCAGGTTAGTTCGAAGCGTGCAATAATGTAAACAATAATCATGCTCACTAGGTAAACAATAAAAATTGAAAAAATTATAAAAATTACAGAATTAAAAATACATAGGTAACTTACTAAAATAATATTATTATCAAACAGAAAACCATCAAGTACCTATCCTTTGCTGGTCTAAAAATTGTGTATATTTTTACATAAATATAATAAAATAAAAATACATTTATAAATATATTTATACTTCACAAAAATTTTTCACAATAGAAAATAGTCTCCAAGTTGATTACCCGATCACCAGATATGTCTATATCACATGTCTGTTATATTAGTAAAATAGTAATTCTAATTTATTATTAAACGCAGTCATCCAGCACTCGAGAGAAATCAGAAGTTCAACAGGCCGCCCTAAACCTAACTGAACCGGCGAAATCATTAAATTCTTCGGCAATACGTGCCAGCGAAAAACAGTGAACAGGGAAAAGTGGAAGACAATTTGGTAGGACTTCATTTAGCAATATAATGATGAATTAGATGTTAGAAAGCAATTTATTTACACTTAGGTATTATTATTGTAGACGACAGGATGAAAAAAAATCATTTATTTGAATTTTATTAGATAAATAGTTTCGTATCTACGCCTATTATTAGCTACCTTACATGTAAATGCATAACTTAAAATTATTCAGCTATCAACTGTTAAATATTTGTCCGTATGAGAGACGTGCCTACCTAAGTTGACCAAAGATATGTAAATTTTTAATCAACCCGTTACAGATCAAATAATGAGCCGAGGACACCCACGCTCTGCCAGGAGCCCAGCAGCCGAAGGAGTGACCGGCACTAAGCGACGAATCCCATTAGAAGTCATCAACATCACATCCAAGAATTTTGTAGTCAGCTGACCGCAAGCGCTTATTTATCTACGTGACGGCACTACTGGTGGGTACACCCTCATGAATAAATCATGCGTCTCTTAACACCGACACTAAATTTACTTGTGGGTGAGTAAGTACCTATTCTCGTAGGTACCGACCTACCAACCTACAGCCTTTCCGTTCGTGTGTACACTCTACTCGGTACCTAACGACCAATTTAATAGACCCCGAACCCTATGAATTGTATGGATGTATAAGAAGAGTCTGAATCAAACACTTATTCGTGAATTGAATTTAAATATTTTTTCTCGGTCGTATCCACGCATCCAGGCAATCCAAGCTTGCACATGTTTCATGAAGGATTCAATTGGGTTAGTGTGAGTATTAGGTACATTGCGTAATACTCACGATACGCGTCAATAGTGCTGCGTTCACGAACACTATTAACGCACGTCGGTAGACGAGAAAGAGACAGAGTTATATGACCGCTTCACGCTAGACAATAATGACGCACTTGAGGAATTCTATCAGTTATGTGTACCGCGAGCAGTTTTTGTTTTAAATTTAACACATTGCTAATAATTATTATGAAACCATTTTTAAGACTTTTTGAAATTTCTTGGTGGGTATCCATTATATTACACTAATACAATAAAATTTTAACAATTTTTTTTTAATCTACTACTTTCAGCTGATAAAATTCATTAACAATCATTATCATAATAAAGATGTGATTAATATTATTTTATTCCCTGTCCGTTAAATAATTAAACGTTAAATAAATTTATGTAGGAACTATTAAGTTGTAAAAATAAAAAAATAAATATACTTGAAACAGTTTTTTCAGTGACTCACTAACAATTCCATGAGTAAAATATCGACATGTACCTAGGTATAGGCGGTGACTATTAGTAGCAGATGTGCAGTGCGTCGGAGCGGTCGTTTGCTTGATCAATTAAAAATACGGAGTTCACAAAATATAGGTATGCACATGTTTTTTCTCTGTATACTTACTTACCTTCATAGATATTCAATGCTTATTATTTATTATATCTATCATGTATACACGGCGTCGGAAAATATAAGAAATGTGTATCAAAAAAAGATATATAGGTATTATAAAATGAGCTCTTTGTGTCTAGTGTGTTCTATTTTTAGTTTTCTAGCACCGTGTATTACATGTCAATTAATGCTTGTTTAAGTAATGAAGGCAGTACGTGTTTTTGGTACAAAGCCAATTCAATCTTTAAATGAAATGCTTCATAAAATCCAACCAGTTTCTACAGCCAACAGAAAATGCAGGTAATAATTTTCTTCATCACAAAATTTGTAACACTTTATGTCAATTAACTATACAATTCATAAGATGACGGTTCATTTTTTCTATCGGTTCTTTCTTTAATATATTATAAGAACTTTAGAAAGGTAGTAATTGTATGGAAATTTCCTTTCTCCCCATTTTATATAGCATATATTCAAGAAATATTTTTTTTCTCTTTAAATATTTAATACACACATTAGCATTATTGACATGAAAATTTTAAAATGTACCGTACTTACCGTACCGTACCGTAATTAAAGCTGTATATTAATGTAAATACAAATTGCTTCAATATAAAAATCAATCCTTAAACATGAAAAAAAAACATGTTAAAAAATTATTAAATTATTTGTTTGTATCTACTTATATTTATTAATTACACCTGCATGTTTCGGAAAAACCTTTCCATCATCGGGGTGTTTTATAAATGACAAAATATCAAAATGAATGATGTCTTTTGTTTTTTGTTTTCTAAATTATTTAAAAAATTATTTTTAAATATTATTGCTGAAGTTCTTGATGACATAAAAATAATTCTCATTTTAAAAATAATTTTCAAATAGTTTAGAAAACAAAAAACAAAAGACATCATTCATTTTGATATTTTGACATTTATAAAACATCCTAACGATGGAAGATACAAACAAATAATAAATTATTTTTTTTAAATGTCAATCTACAAAGTTTCTCAACGAATTGAAAAAAAAACATTCTCAATTATCTTTTCTTAAAAACTTGAGTATTAGTAGGTAGGTTTTTGTATTAGGTACAAAGGCATCGAATTGATATCACATACCTAATAATGTTTTTTTTTTCTTTTACAGCCTTTGCACAAGTCCCACACAATTTCTTCCAAAAGACACAGTGATCATGTCAACTGTCTGTGACGAACATATCAAATACACCAAAGATTCTCACGTGGACGCTTATGTCGCCAGGGTTGGTAACTGCTTGTACCTACCGAGCAATTAGGTCTTTCCCTCAATCACAGGATAATATACGATGAGTTTGAGATGCGATCGGGACAGACCTGGATTAAGATCATCGAGGCTTTAAGGAAAATCACGAATCCGGTCGACTAGAGAGTAAGTTTATTAAAAACGGAATAAATATATTTTTACATACTTGTTCTTAAGTACGATTATGCCGTATTTAAATAAAGGTTAACAATCAAAATACAACGCCACTTGCGGAGATAGTCAGACGGACATATTTTTGCACAGATATTGAAAGGTTCCGTAGGCTTTTTATTTTATTTGAGCTCATCATGATTTTATTTTGCAAATCTACCAGAAACAATTATCAAAATTACCTAAACGATATATTTAAACTATTTTATGTCTCATACTAACGGAAAATTACTATTTCACAGATTATTGTCAGTTAGTTAGTACCCAATATTAAATGTTTATGTAATAGTATACGTATGTACATATTGTTAATGTTTTTACCAAAATACGAGTAAAAAAAGTGAGGGCTATATTTACAAATACAGCATAGGTACTTGATTTAATTCCGTTTTTTTTTAGGAAACTGAAAAAAATTAATATAATTAGACGTATTAAAAGGTTAGATTAAGTTAGGTTAGGTAGGGTTATGTTAGGTAAGATTAAGACATAGCTTATATTAGGTCTATCGTCACAGTTTTAATAAATATAAAATTATATTAATTACATTTATTTAAATTATTTTAATAATATCTTTATTAACTCTATTCCAAGAAATTAAAAAATATTCACCGTTATAATTTCGAGTAAGCTGATTTAGTAAGTTGATTGATTTAGTAAGTTTTAGAGTAAGTTGATTTATTTCAATCACAGATTGAAATGAATCAACCAACTAAATAGGTACGTACCTATTATATTTGATTGTGTAAAGACTAGTTTTATCAACTTGATTTATAGTAATAGTTCATTTAAAGCGCAGGTTTTTAATAAAACGGGTTGTTTGATTTGTGAAAAACGCAAAAATCTACGCGTTGAACGAAATATTAATAAAAACCAAGTTGATACAACCAGCTGTAGCTATTCCAATTGGTAAATATGGGAATCTTATTAGAAACATTGAATGGAGTAATAGGCTTTACAAGAATAAGTATTTTTAATGTAAGCTTTTTAGGGATTGTGTCATATAATAAGCCATTTTAGAAATATTATCGTACCGAAAGTGTAATAATAATAAGTAGGCTTTACAAGAATAAGTATTTTTAATGTAAGCTTTTTAGGGATTGTGTCATATAATAAGCCATTTTAGAAATATTATCGTACCGAAAGTGTAATAATAATAAGTAGGCTTTACAAGAATAAGTATTCTTAATGTAAGCTTTTTAGGGATTGTGTCGTATAATAAACCATTTTAGAAATATTATCGTACCGAAAGTGAAGTAAAAAAGTGTTTTTTTTTTCCTTAATAAACGTATACCACTTCGTTATTTTGCAATTCAATTCGATTTCGCCCGGACCGCAATCCGGTTCTGGCCCGAGAGGGGGGTGTACTTGTGTCCTGTGACAAATCACTTAAATCCAGAGACGTGAGAGCAATCAATGCAAATTCAGTGCCACTTAATTTTTCTCATGGACGGGCGATCGCTCACCGCGCGATCGCGAGGTCGTTAAACGCCGTGGAAATAAAATCATGTTGACTCTTAATTTCCTACCTTGCATTCGGCGCTGGGAGAAAACTTAACATAATCTAGATTCGACTGACTCGACGGCATTTTTAGTATCTGAAATTCCTACAATGTCAATTTTTAATTTACATATTAAAATAAGATTTTTGTTTTGTAGGTACCTACGTTACTCATTCGACATTATATAAATTTGCTATCTTATAAAAAAAACTTCAATGGTAGAAGAGCGTACCTACATGACAAGTTGTATATAATTAAATGAGGCTAGGATGGTGTGTATGGACAATGGCGTAAAGAAATCTATCCTGTTTTGATGATAAGTTAATTAATTAACGAAAAAAAAATATTAAGTTTTTTGATATAATAATATTATTAATTTCAAAAAAATAATATTAAGTTCAATAATAATTTAAACCTTGCCAAATAAAATCGATTTATAACGGAAATGGAAGTTTATCTATTGGTTTATCTATTTTAGCTCCATCTTGTTTTATTCTACCTGGCGATCACATAATATTTCATCACTCATAACTTTATATTTAGTTATTCAGTGGTGAGAATTTTAATTATATAGATATTTTAATATCAATTTTAAGAATAATATGTTGGTTAAAAAATATTTATTTAGAATGCTTCAAAACCTACAGCTAATTTCTTTCCTTAAACCACGTAGTTAAAAAATCGACCAGACCAGAATTTTTTTTCAAAATAATATATTATATATCTACATCTTTCTTGCGCACAGTAGGTACAGGCTATAGAAAGGTTGGTACCTATTCGCATTTTTCCTTAGCATATGAGATAGGTAGGTACCTATTTACCGGCCTGATATTAATTATATTTAATTTTTGCCTGATAAAATGACAATTAATTACCTAGAATAAAAAATTTATCGTCTTTCCGGATAAACAATAAATATTTGCTTTTGTGATACTCCCACCTATTTTGGCCTACTACAAGGAATTTCTCAGTATAAATAGGTACTAATCATCATTGAAAGTCACGTGCTTATACAATAATTTTTGGCGTACCTATAGGTTAATACATGTAATTTAATAGCAAAACGAATTTTAATATATTTATTTAACAAAATATTATAAACCTAAGTAAACAAACTGTGTTTTGCCATTCTCATTTGCTATGCGCGATCTGAGTCCGCTGTAAACAGTAGCCGTTACAAGTTAAAAGGGCCACGATTAGGTCTCTCCGTTATAATCAATAGACAGGAAGGAAAGTACCTACTTATCTCCTGAATATTAGCGTTCAAGTGAAGGTGTAAAATAGCGGGTCTTTGTGTATAGAAGCAATATAGTATCATATATTTTATATCATAGATATACCTATATTATTATTATTATTTTGATATTCCTACCTATGTAAGTAGGTAAGTATATCTTAGACAAATCATTAGGCATTACAATACACAGGTACCTACCTACACAACTGCGGGATAACATGATAGCACGTGGTACAAATTGATGACAAACAAAACAAAAATTATTTTTAATACTCACCAATATTTTACAGTAAGAAAATATCCCCATTGATGCAAATGCGGCGCGCGCCGACGGGAATATAATTCATTAAATTTTTAAAATGATGATTTTGCCTCTAAGCTATCATATAAAATGCATATTGTATATAAGTATTTCATTGAACCCACCTATTTCCCCATTTAAACTGAAATTTTAATGAAATGGTATTTTTTTTTATATTCCGTGCCTACCTATTTAGGAATTAGGTACCTACCAACCTACATTATCTAATTTCTTTACGCGTTAAAAATACATTTTAGAAGTGTAGAGCCAATATACAGCCTATATGGGTAGATACCTACCTATTCTACAATTTTTTGAGTTGATAAATTTTATGTGTGAATTTTAGAATGAGAATGGGGGTAATATATTTTTATGGATACCACTTTGTTACAAAGAAAAAAAAGCCTTCTCAACCAGGTACCTACTTATGTGGGTAATTATCTACCTATCTAATAAAGAAAAATATATATACCTATGTGTGAATTTTTCTCGATGCTATACCTAACTCACATTTTTAAAACCAAAGATTTTGGTAAACTTCCTAAAACTAAACGCATTCATTTAGTAATAATTCAAGTAGTAAGGAGGTTTAATGTTAGATATTTAAACAAATCTAATACTAAAGATACTTTCACGTTGGTTTAACAACCGCAAAGATTTACCAGTGTTCTTCGGAGATGTATTTATCCAAATAATCCCCAACGTCTCGTAACCAGTCAAGCGATCAAATGATCGTTTCGGATCTGAATCCTCAAAAATAGAACAATATTTCAAATAAAATTGAAACCTCAGAAAACAACGCACGCTAAAGTACACCGTAACGCAAACGTCTCAAGGATAATATTCTCGTGCGTTCTTGACGGCGGTTGCGTCTCTCCGAGCGCGGGATGGCGCCGGCAGTTGACAGTTTCTCCCGCGTTCTGAGATGCGCGGCAACCATTTTACGAGGCGCGGACCAATCGGAGCGCTGCATTCGGTCGGCGGCAAGATGGCTGCCACTCCACGGGGTTCACGTGAAAGCCATCAGCGGCCGTGCAGTATGGAGATCTCTTCATCGTCGGTTCAGAGCGGAATTCTTAGAAAAAGATTAGGCGTTTTGTTTATTTATGTGAAATATAAATACGTTGATCGTGTTATTGAGTTGTGACGTTTGGTGGTTCTCGTCTAAATCATATTTTTTTGTATCGCCGTGTCCACCGCTAGAAGTCCACACTTTTATTATAACATTACTAATATAATAAGTATGTTGATGTTTATTAAAATAAATTTGTAGGCGACTGAGCGAAGAATGTGTACGAATATGTAATATTGATACGGACTATTAATTAATTAATTAAGGTAGGTAGGTACCTACCTACATTTATAACTACCTACCCCACTAAATCAATTAAACTGAATAATGCACAATACAATTATCTACTATACCTATGATTTTACCACACATATTTTTTTATTTTTTATTTATATTTATATATAAGAAGCAAAGTAATTAATTAATTATTATAATTACCCTAGAATGTAGTTAATATTTTTATTGATATTCTACGATTGTAAGATTATTTGTATACACAAATGATTATTTTTCGATATTTTAAAAATAAAATATATTATCTATGTCCCGTTGGTAAAATTTGACCTATGGAGGAACCTTGTAGGTTACCTATTTGCCTGGCTATGTATTAGAAGAGAAAAACAAATGGCTTTTGAAAAGTAGCTACCTAGGTAGGTACCTATTTGGTACCTACATACCTACCTAAGCACCGAAATTGTTTGACATGAAACCATGGAAACGAAATACATATTCACGTTGTCATAAATATCAGTTGACGGCCTAGTCATTAGAAAGTTAAGTCGTGAAGTCATAAACAGGAAATAATACGTGATCACGCGAATAGATAGATACTCTAGGTAATGTCAAGGGTGCTGTTGACCACTGACAATTAGCACCATTGTATGTTTTGTTTATTATCGAACATTGCTCTAGTTAATAGGTAGGTACCTACCTATAGAGATGAGTCTTAAATTCATAAACTGTGTTATTTTGTGACGCGAAACCTTTTCAAGTTAACAGTTTTTTTATTGCAAATTAAAATATCGTAAATATTTGAAATCATATTGCATTTATCGGGACAAGAATTTTTTTGTCAGGTTACCCACCTTTTTGTGTTAACCGATGCCAAATAATTTTCACTGTAGGTACCTATTATTAAAATTGTCCTCTTTGTAGACATTGTGAAAAAAATTGTTAGATATATTAGGTACGTACCTAGCTTCAGTATCGCCCATAACAACCGCTCGAATTTCTCGAATGTGTGAGCAAATAATATATAGGTACATATTACATATATGTACGTGGGCGGGTGGGTAGGTAGGCGCCTACCAATTACGGCTCCGTCAACTTTTACCCAAAGCAGCTTTACGTGTACATTTCAACTTTCGGTAGGTAGCTACTCTCAGACGGCGGATCAAACTTTTACTTGATGGTTTTATGTAGAAAGTTCCCCAAGTCTTGATGAGACCTCCCCGCGGAGCGCTCACCAGAAAGTCCCAACTACTTAGTCTCACATCTCGGGATGGAAATGGGTTCCGATATTTTGAAACGCAGTTTGTACGCGAGTACTTTAGTAGAACGATATTTTTAATAATTATTTTATTAAAATTAAATAAAAAACAATTTAAAAATAAAACTATTTATATTACAAATAAAAATACAATTTTTATTATCAAAATAATGTTATTCAAACAATACTTTTTCATAGTAGTATATTCTAAGAACACATTTACCTACTGGATTTTGAAGGGACAAAATTCAGTAACTGTGTTCTTAGAACATAGAACATACTTTCATATAAATATATTGATTAACAAATATAGGTATACTGGTGCGTAATAGGAGTTAAAAATTAAAAATATTGATTTTCAGGTGTCTTCTAGTGGATATGTTTAATAATTCGAAAGAATAAAATATACCTATAGGAACGTTAAAAGGGATATTCTTAAAAAAACTCCACTTTAAAAAATAAAATATACAGGTATCATTACTAGTTACGAAACCTATGTACTTATACTAACTTCTTAATAAGAAAGAAATCAACAGATGTCTCTAGCAGAGACAATAGTAATTGGTAGGTATATGAAAGGATATTGATTCGAACATAGGTACCTATATACCTACCTAGAACTTTCAAAAAATTTGATGATATGTGGATGTTCTTACGATGGAATTATTAGTATAGAGTGATCACTTAAGCCAGCTCATAAAGGTTGTTAGCCCTAAGCCATCATATAAGAAACTTCCAACCACTTTTCTCCTATATAAATTAGCTTTGTCTCTGTGAGTTTTCTATAATTTATCATTAATTAAAATAATGTTACATAAACTTGGGTATGCATCTAGGTATTCTTATTTTCGCGTACCAAGAATATGAAATTAATATTCTGCTGCAAATACATAGAAGCTAGGTAGGTACACTAATACCCACCTAGTTAAATCCTCCTAGAACAAGAATCTCGAAAATTTTATAACAACTAGGTATATTAAATATTAACGAATTAGCAAATATACAACGAACATACGAAAACGTGCAGAAACGTAATAACTTCCAATACGTAACATAAATCTTTTTGTTTATAGCCCTCACGAATCTCACATTTTCGAAAGCAACATAAAAATAATAAATAAAATATGTCGTGTATCAATATCGTGGTAAAAATTATTTATTAAAATTATTTTTTAATTCATTTCTGATAGTCTTTTAATTTTATTTTTCAACATAGAACGGTTATTTTAAGTAGGTAGGTACTTAGTAAAATTCAGGTTACCCACCTTCCGTAAATGATTGAATATGAAGAAGAAAAGTATGTGCGCTTTATTTTTTATTTGCGCTAAGATACCGAATTGTATTCGTGCACATACTCACACAACTTACATTAAAGAAGATTCTGAATGGCCGTAAAAATCTGTGAACACATTCTTAAAATGATTTTAGTACGCAATTTTCCTGAGCAGTACATTTGAAGTCTCGTTAAGTAAAGCGGTTTGTGTCTGGGCTATTTTTTTTTAACAATTTTAAAATCTGTTTTGAATTATTATGCGAAACCTGTCCATACAATCGTATATTTATTTATTGCGGCCAAGTAAATCTACATCATCATCACTGGATGGACACATTTGAAAAGGCCGAACGCTTACGCTTAACATAAATAAAACCAAATATGTAGCTTTTTCAGTAAACTCCAGAGGACAACCTAGTGAAGAATATACCACATCACCATCGCAAACTCGACAGCCATGGGTGGGCCCTGGCCGGATCCAGAAGTCTTCTCCATTCTTGTCTTCCAGTTTGGTATTCGTAATATTTGCTGAGGGTCCATTGCAGTTCGGGCCTTCTTGGTATTCTTCGTCTTTGTGGTGTGGAGAATGTGAGAGGCGTTTTACAGGATTATCGTCGTCCATTCTGATTACTTCACCAGCCTCCCAGCTTGGTGAACTGATCACTCTCCATACGTAATGATCTCTCCCAGGACTCTTTTGTAGACTGTTCTGAGGATCCTTCTCTCAAATGCTGCAATGGTATATCCCCTTAGAGCCCCAATGCAGAGTCAATGCTTATTGATTTAAAGATTAAAGTACACTTTAAAAGCGTATATTTCAAATTACACTTTTATTTATCAAGCGTAGGTACTTTAACCTTTAAATCATTTCGACGGCCCATATGTAGGTATACTAAAAAAGATTGATTTTCGTTTTAGTATCTTAAACCATCCGATTTACTCCATTTTTTCGGATGTGTAAAAAAAGTTTATTTTTCCTTTCATATAAGTATGCTTTGTTTAAAATGAAATTTAAAAAATTAAGCATAAAGACCAAATTAATAAATCAATTAGAAAAACATACAGAAAAATCTAATTCACGAAAAAATATTTGGCTACTACGGGGATTCCAATCCGGGTCACCTCCTTTCCGGGGCCGGTGCTCTGACCACTAAACTATAGCAGCCCTCTATGTTTCCTTGAATTAATTTGGTTATTAAATATTTCACAGAACTTTGTTATGAAAAATTACAACTTCACACACATGAATGTGTTCTTGAATATATATAAATTGGACGATTTAAGAGAGTAAAACAAAAAAGAATTTTGGCAGATTCGACAGTCGATTTAAGTATTGACTCTATTCGAGCATTCGAAAGTAAACCTATGCAGTCGCTCATGCTGTTTAAGTAGGTACAGCGTATCCATTTCCACCACTGTTTCTGGAGGCATACACAGACATTTCGGGTAGATAACAGCGAGTAATCAAGCAGCGTGTACACATCGCGCGCGCGGGTAGGTACCCCGCGGCGGCACGGACCAACTTAATATGGCGAAAGCTCGTCGTATGGAAGAGTTAAGCCGGCCGTAATGGGAACACTGGAAACTTGTTTCGGGCAGGCGAGGGCGCGCCAGGAATTTTAATAAGCCGGCGGGTGGAGCCCTCCCGGCCGGGCTCGGCGGCGGACGGGACCTCGGGAGATTTTTTTTCAAAATGAAATGACGTAATATGTCGTGAATCTGAAGCTTGAACTCGCCCTGTGGGAGAAACTCGCCGTCTATCGTACTAATCGTATCCGTTCTATCCATTACTGACTATGCACAACAAAAATAATTCCAATAATAATAATTTCGTTGTCCGTCTGTCTGTCTGTCCGTAACTTTCTGCAACGTCCGTATATATATATATATATTCTTTCTTTTCTTAATTTTTACTTTTTTCTTTTTTCTTCCTCTATTTTCTTTTTTATTTATATTTTATTTTTTATATACTTATTCTTTAGGGACCGACACGTAAAAGAACCATCATTTTTGACGGATTGCAGCTAGTTAACTAATTATACAGGGTGTCCCGTATCTCGACGTCAAGCCGAAATCGGATGATAGACCAAGTCATAATAGTTATCAGAAAAATATAATAAAAAATCTAAGTCAGTTTTTAAAAATTATAAGCATTCAAAAAAAATCAAAAAAAATCTACACCCTGTGACGTAACTCCTGTTGCTACAAATATTTATTTTCTTCATGTATGTAACACATATTTTCCCAAGCAGAAAGCGATCGGCTTTGTTGACTTGTTTTTAATAGATAATGTTCGCTTCGTAGCCAATGATTCCTTAAAAACGTTAAAATTGCTACTTATTAAAAAAAAATATAGTTTACCGCAATAATAATTATTCCAAATAAACAAAATTAGATAACTTACAATATTAAATGTGCAATTCTTATATTTGTCTACTCACTTTCTCGAAAACGGCTCTAACGATTTCAATGAATATCCAGATTAGTGATATATTGGATCCATAAATGATCTGTCAGGGTTTCATCTTTAGGAAAATTTATTTTCAAGAATATTTTTTCTTTTTTATTTTATATTTTTGCTAAGAAAGTACAAGCGACTTCTATCTTTTTACAAGGAAAGTAACTTCGCGCGGTCAACCAGGTATCTAGTGTTACTAAAGTCGTATAATGTCGATCTGGGCTATTCTACCGTGGGCATCCGACCTTACTTTTTGGATACCATGACAGTAAATCATGTAACTTCGGAAAACGTATGAAATACACGACATAATAGGCCAAATACTTTACAAGGAAGAATCTGAACATCCATGAAAATATGAAAATATTTTTTCAGAATGAATTAAATTCGTAATCTTCTTTCTATTCTTTTATGAATTCAAGTATTCATATGACATAAGAAACTTGAAAAATAGAATGAATTTATGCATAGTAATGTTTTTCTATGCAACTTAATTGTTAGGTATCTATAGAGAAGTTATAAATCGTAATAACAATAGGTGAGTGAGGTGCACGATTGTTATAAAATAATAAACTTTTATTGTTTCAATTGAAGAAACTGAAACGCCACGTTATTTTTTATCGTATACCCTTCTATTTGACCCATGTAGCCCCATTGTGATATACTCATGTTATAATTATGTATACACAAATTAAAATATTAAAAATTAATGAAAATGATTTAGAAACCCAAACCAGAAGATTCTGAGTGGCCGTGAAAACCTAAGAACATTCTTATGTTTTAATTTATCATATTTACTAAATCATTTTCATTTCAAACATGGGTTACAATAATATCTTTTTTTACACTTTACAATTTGCGTGATTAATAATTGCATCTTTTTCTTCAAAATTAATGTAATTGGACTGATTAGAGTTATGACTATAGTAAAATAATTTTTTTTCCCTACTTTAAAACAAAGAAAATGAAAAATATTAGCATAAATGAAAAGATATCTTTTATTGAAATTTTAATTTTGTTGGTGTAGTGATCACGACGCTCGTCCAATGATCTGGTGGTTGATGGTTCGAGCCCCATTCCGTGACACCAGAAATCTTATTTTTTTTACTCCGAGTTTTTTTTATCATGACTGTATTTTCGAAAAATAGGTGCAGTTCTTCGTATAAATGACAACTTGTTGTACCACCTGTAGACGAAAGCAAATGCACCTATCATAAATGTAGTAGAGACAACTAAATAACTCATTTGATTATGCAATATTATCTATAGTTTTTGTATAAATTAAAATAATCACTGTTAATTAATAATATCAATGGTATGTTGTATTTAACACTTACAGTAGTGCGGTACAAACTAATAACAGAATTCTGATAACACAGTTCACAACACAATAGTTGTAGTGGAATCAGCTGGATGCATTAATCGCTGTGCGATTGGAACGTCAGCCGATGTTTATGGACGCCGGCGCGCGCACCGCCGCCACCGGTCTAAACGTCCTCATAAGGAAACCATGAAATGTTTTATGATCTGCTGAAGTCCGTAAACCGTAAACCAAGCTTAAAGCTCAGCTTAAACTTAACGCCCGGTGTTTGAATAGAGAGTGGCAGCTTTGCACGCCGCAGTTTCACTTCACCACAACCTCAAACGGCTACCGATGGACATCGACGATTGTTTTATTGAATTACTTGCGCGAGCCTGACAAATAAAGCGGGTCGCACACTGGCGCAATGTACGCCCGCCACGCTAAGTTATTTCGATTTGTTAAACTCAAGTTCTTAAGGCATGGACGACACAAAATTGATTATTTTATAACAAGCCATAATTGAATTAATGAGAAAGATATACCTACAGATAAAATTTTTCCATCGAAAAAATATTTGGTTGCTCCCAAGATATGGGCCCAGAACTTATATCCTTAGGTTGAAATGGCGATTTTTTTGTATCGCCGTTCTCCGGTTTAGAAATGTTCTGGGTTCGTATTCCAGTAGAAACCAATATTTTTAAAATTAAATTTCTTTCGGCATATCCTCCTTGTTAACACATATAATTTGTTTTAAATGTCATAGAACTGCGCTCTAGAATAGTATGTTTATAATAAAACGATTTTTTTTTAATTTGTATTTATTATTATTTTTTATTATTATATATTTATAAGAAAAAAGGCAAAAGGTTTTTCCGAAACATGTGGGTGTAATTAATCAAATAAAATAAGTAGATACATACAAATAATACAATCAATATATTTTAAAAATGTATTTTCACAAAAAATTTAAGTGACTTATTTATTTAATTCTTTACTAGGTGAACATGGAGTTGATGATGCTGATAGATAGTTCTAATTCTAACATTTCAGCACAATGTAAAAACATTTTACGACAATGAGGGAAACATCATTTATGTTTGAAGAATTAGATACATTCAAGAAAAAAATTGAAGTGTAAATTGAAATATAAAAATCATGCGCAGATATAAAATGCGTAGGTGACAAAGTCATCAATACGTGAAATAATATGGTTTTTGGCAAGCATTATAAACACATCCTTTCGTTTCTTCAATCTCTTTTTATAACGTTTAAATAAAATAAAGTAAAATTAATTTTATTAAATATACCTATCTATACCTAAATCTAGATATACCTACTTTTTTATTTTAATTTAATTTTATTAAATATACCTATCTATACTTAAATCTAGATATACCTACTAGAATCTACTACATCACCTTTAAAAAAACTATAGATTTTATTTAGACGATTTTTAAGACACAACAATTGAATTGAATTGACTTAATAAAATAATATTATTAGTTATTGTATTATACATAATATGTAATAATGTATTCAATAACTATAGTTGTAAGACTTAAACCTTCTATTTATTATTAAATATGAAAGCGTATTTAAGGTAAGCTGAGTTAAATAATTTTTTATTTTTAAAATATTTTAGATTTACAGGTGAATTAAAGTACATACCTAGATGTACATTTAACCCTAAATAGTCTTCTTTTATTATTTTGAAAAAACTTTTGATATATAATAAGCTTAATAAAATCGTAATTACATATCCGTTGATTAAGGCAGTACATTCACTGCAAATGCATATTTCGGCGTTTTTTACAAATGTGGGTTTTTTATGTGGGTTTTTATTATTCATTTATATCAGAATGTATATGATAGATTGCAATTTTTTTAGGGCGATAACTTAGATAGAACCTTTATTCTTATATAAAAGTAATAAACTAAACATTATTTACAATAATTAAGAAAAATATAGACATTAATCCACAGGCCGCGGCAAAAAAAACCTTTTTAATGTTCCCGGGCGTAGAGTGGTTCGTTTAAAATTTCTATGTAAGCATAATATGTTTTTTTATACGTATAAAGTTTACTTAATTATCTAGAATCCGTACGTAGGAAATTAAGAAATATTCAATATTAAAAAAGATATAATTTTTGAAACATGCTTAAATATTTACGTTTTTTGGTCATTTTCAAATGTTGTTTATTCATATAAAAAGATAGTTTTAAACGATATATTGTATCTATATTCGCACTTTGAGTCTTCATTCACTATTAAAAAGCTAATTTTTTTTATAAAAAACACGTGAATTATTATTTTAAAATAAAAATTCTAAAGTATGAAAAACGACATCGTCAACGTCAGAATCCATGTTAGATGCCGTCTGGCCACGGCAGGGGTCAGTCGTGTTCATGTAGCCGAATATTCCTCGTCGTTTATTTCACTATTCCTTGTACTTTTACGCCAAATTTGACATTTATATGAATTATTATTATATAATACGCTCAAAAGCAATTGATATCTCCCATATATTAAGGTTTTATATGGATTTTCGAACGGTTTCATCCTTTTTAAACTTTGAACTTGCGTCACATGTCAGTTTCGGTATTTTCCTAATTCAACAATTGTTCCAGATCATTTGAGGTATCAAGATACATACTGTACGCGCCGTGCGCATTCGCGTTCGCGTCTCCCATATATTTATTTCTTGTTTAATATTAAAGGTATTCATTATGATATGAAAAGTATTTCAGAATTATTAATATGTTTTTTAAATTCTATTCAGTAAGTAATTATTGGACGAAAATAAAATACGGGAATTTGTCGATAGATAAAATAATACATTTTGATATACGCAGTACGCACGTGGGGCTAGGTGATTGTTTTGTATTGTCATATTACGATATGCATTGATTTAAAAAGGAGTTCAGAATTATTACTATGATTCTTAAATTATTTACGGAAAATAATAAGTCGACTCAAATAATATAACATCATTTGTCTAAAGTTAAATAAGTAAATATTTTGATACATGAGGTACTTCTGTGGGGATACCTGACGCGGACGAAAGCAAAGAATATATGACCATCTCTTTCTATCAAACCTTACTGTTTTAGCAACGTATGTAACGAACGTGTAATTTTCACTCGATTTGCGCTCAGATGACATGTCGAGCACGGCTTGAAAGGACATGATCTATCGATGTAATTTGACAGCTATGCATGTTTGTGAATCGGCTGTGCCACCTTAATCAAAAAAAAATCTAATTGTTTTTAGTTTAAAATTTAAAATATTTGTGTGGGGTTTAAAGGGAGAAATACTAGGAATCTTCAAATGAGATGATGATTTATGTAATTTAAAATAGGTTGGTTAATAGAAGCGAATAAATCTGTTATTTTTAAATTAATGAAGCGAAGATCTGAACACGATCAATTAAAGTGTCGTAAAATAAATATTGAAGTCATTATAGAGCCTCGCGTTTTAATACGCAAGTATACTTTGCTAACAGTGGTGTGCTGTAATCTTTAATCAAAATAGGATATTTTAATAAAATCATTAATTTAAATTGATTTAAATTATACATCGTATTGTTACGTAATGGTGTATAATTGCGGCGTGTACGCCGCATGACCTTTCTTTGAACATAAATCGCTAAATAATAAAAATGATTGGTCACTTTGCCTCCGTCGTGCTCGCCATCTAAGAAATATACTTATTTTATTTTCTTTCATTTTCTTTCCAGCAGTTTTTAAGAAACTATTATTTTTTTATTGCGGATAAGATAAAACACATAAAAAATAATATCTTCTTCAAAAAATCTATGAGGCAAAATAAACTTTTATAGAAATTTCGATTTTTACAATTTATTTAGTTTATATCATGTAATACTTCAAATATGGTAAATATTTATTTTACTGTCTCTATGAGAGTCAGAAGATTCATGTACGGAGAAGTAATACCTACATTACATTTTTTTTTTCCCATTTTAGCTGATTTGAAGTGAAGACACACCCAGCTTGATTTTATTACGATTACAACTTGACTACGATATATTTTAATTATTTTTATTCATTTATTTTACTTACGCTTCAACAGGCCAAGAGGCCAAATTACAGAAGCGAAACACATCACAAAACCCAGGGTTGAGATTAATCACGTGGATTAATTGTGACCTCACCGGGAATCGAACCCGGAACCCTCGGTGTGAGAAGCCAGAGTCATGCCCACTGGGCTGCGAGGGCCGCCAATTAATCGAATATTGTTGTAGTATTCTAGCACTGAATTTTCTTTTTTTGATAGATTTTATTTAAACTCATCGTAACCAAGAATACGCCATAGTTTCATCATTAATTTTGATTTAATTGTTGTCATTTTTGTAAAGTCAATGTTTTAAATGATGTGCATAATCTTTATTTATGTAAGGCTATAAGCGCCAGTGGTATTGGTGGTGTAATGTATACCCTACGCTGTGATATGATTTTTGGCTTGTTACTTTTTAGCTATGAAACTTGTAATAAACATCGGAATTATAATACATTTTAATAGTTTTACAAATATATTATGCGTAATTGGATATATATTTGCGTTGGTAAACGTAAGTGGTTAAGTAATAATTACTTTTAATAACTATTCTCATTTTTGATACTAACATATACGTTTTCAACACACTTTTACGGAAATACTATGCGAGCGTACCACCTCTTTCTCCTACTGTTGAGTCAGTTCCCCTCAATGTTGACTTTCACTTGAGAGTATCTACATCTCCCTATCTCTAGCTGCTCGAAGCAGCTCTTCCACCGTCATTATTCCTGTCCAAACCTTTATATTACGGGGCCATGAGATCTGCTTCCTGCCGACACCCCATTCCCCTGGATTTTGCTCTCAATGATCAAATGCAAAAGGTCGCACTTTTCCTCTCTAAGCACATGACCAAAGTATGACACCTTTCGGATTTTGATATTTGACAACAATTTTCTCTCATTCCTGTTTTTTTTTGGAGCACATCTGACCATATCTGTCCAATGTCCGTCCGTAACTTACTGGTATTGCAAAAACAACACTGACTAGCCGCTAACGAGACGCGTCCAGCCGAGTGTGACACGTCAATCAGCGCGCGGCTAAGGCTACGTGCAAAGGTCGCGCCACCAAACTACACGATTTTAAATATTTTTTATATATAATTAATAATTACGTCCTGTGATATTTCACGGGTGTACGCTTGTTTATTTTTTAAAAGCAAATATCTCTGTTGGCAGTTCCCAGACACTACCTAATTAATTTAAATTATACTCATACATTTTAGAAAAAATATATAAATTATAATTGTGGCAGTTACGTGATAAAACAAAACATTTCCGTAAATAACTCGCATACCAAAGTCGAAGACCTCATTAAAAAATTCTCACAAATCAATGCTTTTTATTCAAATCATCATTTTCGGTATTTACTTGAATATTTTACCTCCACCAAAAATTCCAGCATATTATGTAGATTGTCACATTTTAATGCACAACTAACCCGCCGGACTAGGTACCTAGAGCAATAATGCAGTATTCAGCATTAAATAAGAACAAATTCAATATTCACACCAGTAAAATCTCCTTTGCGAAATTACAGGGAATCTCAAACTTTGAATACACGTCAGATAAAAACGGTCTATTAATAAAATCTGAAAATCATTAATTTATTAACATGAAACTTGATGGCTCAGTGATGAAATGAAGACAAGTCAACAATTTCTTGTCACAAAAATTGTTTAAAGTGTCAAAAAGTAAACTCAAAATAATCGTTCCAATAAAAGGAAAGCAATCCAATGAAATCATCCAACACTTTCACATTTTTGTATTGTATTACCGAACTTTACCGTTTATAATGTATTAACATATCTATATAAAGCCTGATATATATCATAAATATACATCATAATATTTTGATTAAGTGGTCCCGGGAGATGCAGAAATCCCGGGAACAAAATTAGAAATTTAAAAATCTGAAATACACCCGGCAACTTGGCTCCTTTGCGACATTAAAATTTTTCGAGATAATCTAAATTCAAATTCTCGGCGTGGACGAGGGCTTTGGCAATAATCTCAAATTAACGAACCCCAAAGCTCCAAATTAGCCGGTGGACATACTTTGTGTTGAAGTTGTCTCATAAAAAATGTAAATGCAGATTACGCTCAGCATCTGGGGGGTCCCGGTTCCGCCTGGCGGTGCCCTTCCAAATATTACAATCGCTAGTCCGCGCGGCCGCAGGGACTTCTAACTGTCACAAGGCGCATCTTATTTACCAATTTTAAAACCAGTTCGACGTTGAACGTTACGACCGATTTTCTCATTATTTTTATAAACAATCTCAAGACTCATTAGTGTGCTCGATCGAAGATGCAATTATTTATATAACTAAGTCTCTGAACCGATATCTGCGTATATCAAAATGTTTTTAAATAATCCTGGTGCTGCACGGGATTCTCTTACGGGAAGAACTCAAAAACATATAGATAATTAGCAGATGCGTACCGCTAGCATACTGGGGCATGAGTTGTGAAACGAAAACATATATTTTGAAAAAAAAGCGAAATTAAATATTTTTTATTTTATTTAATTTTTCTTTTTTAAACGCTTCAACAGGGCAAAAAGCAGAATTACTGAAGTCGTTACATCACAAAAACACTCAAGATTGAGTTCCTAAATCACACAGATTTTGTGATCGCACCGGGAATTGATCCCGGAACTCTCGCTGTAAGAGGCTAGTGTCATTCCCACTAGGCTACGAGGACCGCTGACTGACTGATATTACGATACTCAAAATTATCGCACTTTTACATATATTTCGGCAGTGAGTTAATACTGCGAGAACAGCACCATCTAGCGTAGCGTAGCGTCGTGGTAGTTACTGGCGGACATTATCACATAGAGAAATATAGACATCGTTTTGCTTTTTGTACCTCATCATTTTTTTCGCCATTTGGTAGCATTACTGACGGACATTTTTATATTGAAAATCATGTATTTCCATATTGGAATCAGAATAATTATCCGCAATGGTAGAAATACATTTTTAATTCATAGAAATTTTAGTTTATTACTGCTTATTTACACGTGTACCTATTATAAATATATAATTTAAATAAATAAAATAAATGAATGGAGATGAGATCCCTTACACGTATGTGTGGCAAATCTATTTATGATAAATTAAGAATGAAGATATTTGGAATGAATATAAAGCTGATCTTAGCATAATTCATAGAATTAAAAAAGGATCGCTCAGATAGTTTGGGCACGTTGAGCGAATGAATGAGGGAAAAATGGTAAGAAAGATATATAATGCAAGCGTTGTCGGCGGCAGATTGAGAGGACGACCGCGAAAGACGTGGCATGATCAGATTAATCAGATACTGGAAAATGGTCCCGTTGGGGACCATCCAACAAAAGCGAGGGAGTACCTACGTACTATTCAATAAACTTAATAAGATTTCATTTTTTGCTTTTCTCGACTCGCGCGAAAGCGCTATAAGAATCGATCAGTGAATGGAGAAAATAAAGACATAAAGAGAACAACGACGAAACGCTAGAAACACCATACGAAGCATTTACGACCCCTAACGCTTTCTACGAAATCCAATTGTATTATGAGAGCGAAACGGTGGCAAAAGGGAATGGGAATAATTCCCATATATTTCTAAAGCATTATTGAAGGGTTGAACGTTTTTGTACGGAAACAGCACCTTGTCTCGCGGTTTAAGGAATTGGCATCGAATTTTATTTAGTCGGTGGTGGTTTGATTCCAACGGTCATCAATATAAATCGTTTAAGTTATTACAAGTTTTGCCGTTGTCATGTTAAATAAGTAGGAAGGTATAATACATATGTAGATAAATAAAATAAATAAATGTATTTCAATTATGATTTCAAACCTCAACAACAAAACCAATTAGAATTTAACATAAAAATGTATGAGCAATTTAATTATATTTAAAATGAGTAAAAAAATTGATTGTTTAAATAAACAGTGTATAATGCAGTCATCGAGGATTACTTATTATGTACTGAATTTGAGATTTCATAGGAAAAAAATCCTAGAAATTTATAGAAAACATGATTTTAGAAGTAATAGACACATAAAATCTTGAACTCATTACATTTTAAATTCAAAACATATTTAATTTTTTTTGGATATTATTGCTTTAGCTTTTATACCTTATTATGTATTTGTGGATACCCGAATGTTTAAAGCGTTGTATAGGCTTATATAGGCGTTATATTGCCAACGACATTCTGTTTTATAACGACTTCATTTATTGGCACATTTCATACTTTGTAATTTTTATTTTTAAATAATAATTGAGGTGTTTTTATTAAAAAATATATATATATATATATTTAGTTAGTGATTACAGCATTTGAGTCAAAATATTGGAATAAATAGAATATACTGTTAAAAATCATCTCTTTATATAAATATAAAGCATTATAAAATTAAAATAAAACGTAAAAAACTCTTGCAAATTTAAAACATTGTTAATATAAAATATTTATTAATTATCTTAATACGGATTTAAGATAATGAAGTAAACTTTAAACGTACAAAAAATATTATGCGTACACATAAATATTTATTAAAACTTTGTTTTCCCTAGAACACTAAAAACGATTTTTTTGGCCGCGGCCTATCGATTACTGCTTATATTTTCATAATTATTGTAAATAATGTTCAGTTTATTACTTTTATATAAGAACAAAAGTTTTTTATAAGTTATTGCCCTAAAATAATTTCAGCCTACAATATACATTCTGATATAAATGAATAATAAAAACCAACAATTTCGGTAAAAAAAAAACGCCAAAATACGCATTTACAGTGAATGTCCAGCCATTACTAGCACCGTGTTCGAGTAGTAATTTTTTTCTTATTTCAAAAAGATATTTCGTATTGTTGATTAGTAGTTTTTGTCTTCAGCCATTTTAAAGCCAAGAAAAATAGTTATACGATATAACTTTAAAAAAATTATTAGGAAAAAACATATATAGGTATCTAAGAAATAAACTTTATACAATGTAGATCGATAATTATTAAACAAAACTAGTAAGTATGTACATAATATCAGTTTCAAAAATACAATTTTCCAACTCGAATTTACAAATTTCTATGATGAAAGTTCAAAAATGCAGGTACTATCAGAACAAAAATATTACATATCCACCAATTTCGAATATTTTAAGGAATGCTACACCTGCAGTGTATAATTTTTATAATATTAGGATGTTGTACATAAAAATAAACTTTGGAAACTCGTTTCCTCAGAATTGAGAAATCAGCCTGCATTGTAGTAGCTGTACATTTATTCTGTTATATTACCCTACTGAAATTGCCATTTTCCCACTGCGGGGATATTACTAATGACATTCTGGCCCCTTAGCCAGGGTCCAAATCGACGGCTTAATAACAAAAAAACTATCTTCATTAAATGCAGATTTACTCAAAACAAATGGTTTTCTATCTGTATCATTAAAAAAATCCCAAGAACTATAGAAAGTGCAATAATCCAAAACAGACCTCACGAGAAAAAAATTTACCCAACGAGCATCAATAATAATAAAATACACAAATAACTAATAAAAATAATATTTGATACAGTAAATTCATTGTAAATAATCTCTTTAGATCACAATTTTTTGCTACTACAGATTACGAAAAATTTACCATTCAATTACCAAATGTATCACTCAAATAAGGCCTAAAACATATATTCACGAATTTCCTCTTTTGAGCAGAATCATAAAATGTGGAGTGCTTCAATATGAGGAAATAACTCATTTGTATTACATTTGAATGTGCAATTGTTTTGTTTTAATTGCAATAAAATTTTAAAACATTTAAAAAATTGAGGAAATTGCTCTATTTTGACACACACTTCCGATTTAGTTTACTTATTATTTTCCCGCGAAGGCCCATGAAAAATCACACGGTATAATAATTGCAAGATTGTTTTTTAAATTAACTTTATTTGCTGAAACATAAAAATAAATTTAATAAAATAATAATATAAAAATGTCCGTATAATTTGGTGTGGCGACCGTTGCAGTTTGCCTGAGACGTTGCGTTCTGCGTACTGTTTACGTGTCACACTCTAATTAGATATATAAAGTTATAATACCAGCGTCATTCTAGCAAGTTGCGAACGTTACGGGCAGACAGACAGATAACGAAATTATTATATTTTGATTACATAAGCTAAAAACGAACCCTCAATCTAGAAAAAAACTTTTATTTCTCTTGAAAACTTTAGAGTTTATAGATAAATTTTGTGCTAGTTAGCAATATACATACTTCATTTTACTATTATATCTGTAGATAGGTACATTAGAAAAAACTTTTACTTGTATCTAAAACATTTACCTTGATCCGACATAGGTGAAATTACATAAGAGAACAAAACGGGACCACATCTGGTTTGTGTCATTGGACTCCTAATTGACTCAATTATCGGCGACCAGGGGTGAGTTGACGGCGAGGGGTGAGGGGAACTTTACGACCCTGGAGGGGTGCGAGGACAGATAAGAGAGTGTCGGAAAAAAGTGATGCGGCTGCCGCTCATTGGTCCAGGATGCAGGCGACTGTTTGTCATAGGTGAGACCATAAATGCAACATGTCACAACATACGAGACGCGAGAGTACAACCACGTGTGCGAGATGGAGAAAACAAATTGGATCCGATGCGGTTTAATCATATTATTTTGTTTGAGCTACGAAAGAATATGGAAGAAATGTTTTAAGCACGTGGACAAATATATTACGAAGATTAGATACCCTTCCATATGAGAAAGACTGGCTTAATCATTATTAATGATGCAACAAAAACGTAAACAAACTTTATTTTTATACTCGTATACTTGGTATCTTAATTATAAAGCGGAAAATCTGTAGAAATGTAAAGCAGCAAAACTCTCGAATTCTAAATTCTGACGTCGTGATTGATTTTGAACTGCTTTCCTCTTCTGGGTTTCTTAGGTCAACGTGACTATTATGATGAGTTCGCAATGCCATTTATTTGTAAACTATTTGACTTTACACGTGCAGAAATTGAAAGGACACATGCAGAAAAAGAATAAATATATTGTGATGACTTGATTTTTGTCATCAAGTCATCACAACTAGTGGTTTTCAGAAAAATGTAGGGGAATACAGAAATAATATTTAGTGAAATTGAATAAGAGCCCAAATTGAAAAATCAACAAAAAGGGTAAGTTGTAGGTAACTACACAAATCCATATTTTTCAGGATGCTTTGAATGTGCATTATTCATATAGGTTTTCATAAATCATATTTTTTTATTTTAAATGTAACAAAATACATAAAATATTAATTTTCTCCACGGGAACACATACGTCAACATATTTATAGATAGGTTCTTTTAGTTTAGTTAATTTTTATATATTTATACATATGTACTTTTAGTTTAGTTAATTACGAGTGATGCATAAAGATGTGAGAGATTTATTTAAGGATTGGTACTTTACCAAACAATTATGTTTTGACAGTTTTGACAGTCAGTCAAAAAGGTATACTATGAATAATTATTATTTCTGCTCTCTGGATTTAAATAATCTCTTGAGAATGAATACCTACGTGAAGCGTCTTGGGTTTTTTTGATATAATGTAGCCACCTACCAAGAAGATTACCATCAATGAATATATTATCGATTGGCACGTGCTGTGTATACTGAGTGGTGGACAACTAACATTTCTAGGAAGTAAATCAAAGTAAAACTCTTATTATTTGTTGTAGTATTTTGAGATATAAGAACTATTTGGCACAAAATAACACTACAATGTTTAATGATTACGCTAAAATTTGTATCATTCACAATAAATTCTAGTAGTCTACATATCAGTAAAAATATGAACGGGGCGCGCCTATTACTTTATCATATTTTTAATTGTCAATAATATTCTCCCCGACACTTAAGTACTTATTAAATATTCAAAATATTACAGATGACGCTTTGTAATTGGATGGGGAGATATTCATATTTCTCTGTAGCAATTTATGCATGGAATATTGATACAAAGAGACATCAAGTAAGAAATTAGAATTATGTTGGTTCGTACTCCTGTCATTCCAGTATTTTTGTTTGAGTCGAAACTTGGGTGATCCGCAATAAAATAGAGAAATTGGACATGTACTGCTAGATATTTTGTATCCCATGCGTAATACGATGCACGATTGCCTCAATTCTGCAACAAATCCAAGTACCTTTATCTACTCTAATGAACAAAAGATTCATCCAGTTTTGGTGAATTTCAGTGAATAGTAAAGGAACTTTTAAGAAGAAGACCTGGAGGAGTGCCTCGACGATGCGTTGCATTTATCTAAAGACTAAGGAGCCAGCTATCGAAACAGCTGTGAGAGCAATCCAGGACTATGACGTGTGGATGTGTATTGCGAGAGGACATTTAAAGCAAACGTGGTGACACGGTAGAGTTAAAGATACGTTAATATTTATGTTTATTTCGTTTATACCGTAGACCACCAAAATATACAGACATAAACTACTGTAAATCCCTTGGTTCCCAACTGGGGGGCGCGTCCGGTGCCAATACATTTGACTTGATTAAAAAAATCTCGACGAACTAAATTTTCAAACAATTATAGAAAGGTCAAACTGAATAGATACTCTTTAATGTTTGAGTAAATAAGTCGCGCATTGTTACAAGAAATATTTATCTAAAATACTATGTTTAGAAAAATACGTCGAATTATGTAGGAATAAATACTTTAACGTAGCTTAAATGTCTCTTAGACATATTTGAGGGGGGACATTCTTCCACTGTGACTCAATACCCTCTACCAAATTCATCGGCTTACAATTTTATACTCTGTGGTTTGCACAGTTTTTTCAAATATATTTTTTATTGGCAGGTTAAGTAAAATATACAATTTTTAAAAATAAATTTTACAGTAGGTACCTAATCTTCATTTTACTAAAAAAAATATAATTTTCCAATGGGTAGACGCATTCAGCCAATTAGCCTACGTTTTTTCTTGTAAATAATTAAGATAATTTACATGCAGGCTACAATATATTATACCTACTCGCACACATATGCGGGTATATTAGGTAGGTACATGTGAGTATGCGCACGTACAAGGCTAACAATCGTCCCTATAAAAGCTGACTGGCAAAAGAGAACGTACAAGACTGGATGATAGTCTGGCTAAATACATTCATATGGAGATGGAGACGTCTCGAAGGGTAGGTAAGCACCAACACGGTGCCTGGACGTAGAAACTGGTAGACGCCATATTTAGAATATAAATAAATCAATTTAAAAACAATGCATTACTCAGACCTATTTTTAATCAATTACTATAATAATAAAGAATATAGAAGAAGAAGAAGAAATTCAAAAAGTGTGAATAATTTAAGTTTAATAATTTCCATTTTTTGCATATCGAATGATACGTACTACTTTTATATCATCAAACAAAATAATTTCGTTGTCTGTCCTCCCGTCTGTCTGTCTGTCCCCGTAATTTCGTTCGAATACACGGCTAAAAAATCGGCCGGAGATGAGGCTTGAACCCCGGGCCACCAAACCCGAACCAGCCGCTTCGTTGTTACGGCCGCTTCTTCGTGCACACCGATATTATATTATAAATGTATACCAGGGATTAACAAAGACGCGAATCAATTTTTCGTCATTTTGACGGGTTATAGCTAGTACCTACACTTACTTCATAATACTCGTTGAACCCTACAGAAATTAATTTAAACTACCAAAATGAAAATTATGAAACTGTTTATTTTTATTACTTTTAAAAGTATTTCATTTTAATACCTACATATAAATTTTTCACTCTCAATATACTTTTTTTTTAGAAACCATATTTTTTTTTACAGAGACAAGACCCAGAAGCAGAAGATCAACTGCTATGCTACTGAAATATATTACGGTACAGAATTGTGTTTATATAATAAAACCTAATATTTTTTTTTCTAAAATTGTTATTATTAGTACATAAACTGGTAAAGCGACTTATTGGGAACGAAGTAAAAAACGCACATTTTTAATAATTCACTGGTTTTGTATATTATTTTGTAATTTAAGCAATTAAACATATTTAATTTAATATAAAATGAGTAGGTAAATGATAAGTACTTAAAAATGTCGACATTTTTTGAAAAATTTTCAGTAGGTGTCAGATCAATATTATTTCTATTTTCAAACTAGGCTAATTGCATTTGTTAAAAAATAAGAATAACTTGGTATTTTCTAACGGGGCTCCAACCCCCGACCACCACTAGGCAAATATCTTGACCTCCAGATCAACAGCACTGATCGATACTTATTTAAACATCAATCCGTTGAACCGCTAATTTCGTCTGACATTCACTTTTCTCTCATAATGAGATATTCCACAATATTACCTTCAACCTTAGACAAGCGAGCATGTGAAAGTATATATGAAAGTAAATGAGGTAAGAGTGCCATATCTGGATTGAAGATAATAATTTTCTTTCCTCTCTATCTACCCTTACGAGGAAATAGTGTGACGGAAAATTAGTTATTATAACAACTAACAAAATAGTTATAAAATTCTTCTTCTAAATCCTTTTTCTTGTTCTAGATCATTAATCTGTCCTTGAGTGAGAGCCGTCCTCTTGGAAAATTGGAGCACCAGATATCCCTCCACCTTTTTGGTGGTCTTCCTGGCTTGCAATATACCCACGAGTATATTATAAACTTATTAATTAAGATAAATTATAGAAACTCATAGAGACAAAGCTATTTATAAAAGGATTTTTTTATGGGAATTACAAATTTTCGACCATAATAAGGTAGATAAATAACATATAATATATAGTAGAACTTAGCTCCTTGTCGAGTCTTTGGAACCCCGACCGTACTATGAAAATGATGGTGATGACATATAACATAAAAAAATTTGATGTGTGGATATTTTAGGATGGAATCAGTGAATATTGTATTGTTTAGAGTGATCACTTAAGTCTGATAATACAGGTCGTAAGCTCTGTGGCTACCCTATAAAACATTTTCCCCATATAAATAGCTTCGCCTTTGTAAGACATATATTCTATCTTAATTAATGATATCCCTTAGTACTTCAGTAGGTAATTATATTTTTAGAACAAACATATAAAAACATTGCTAAGTTATGTAATTGTTAATATTTAAATAAATCTGGCTGACATGTCGGTTAAGCTACAAACGCCGCAATGTGAATATATATATATATCCTATGCAAACAGAGCCAAGCGGATGAGAATTTCGTTTAACGAAATTGAATTCTCGAACACAAAACGTGGTGTAGGTATTCCATACTACATAGTCTATAAAAACATAGATAGGTATGGCAAATAATGTATTTCCACGATATACGGTGAGTAGTATTGTTTCTGAGTCGGCATGCTCATCGTCTAGATCGCATATCTCAATATATTTTCTATGAATATAAAGTTCCCTTTCACACGCAAAGAAAACGTGCCAAAGTAGACCTTAAAATACTACTAAGTAAGGTTCAATTTTCATTTCCCGGGAAAAATACTGGAAACTACATATATAGAATTTTTGCAATTGCTTACAATACAAGTTTTTATTATTTCAGCCAGCAGATAATAAATTTATATTTAGTAATAAACAACCAACAAACAATATTTTTTTTGTAATTTCAATCAGCAAATCACAATCAGCTGATATTAAATATGTGAGTATCAATAATACTTTTATTATTTAAGCATTATTATATAAATATTGCCTTTATTATCAAATAAAACTAAATCAAGGAAGCATCGGCATATGAACATCAATTTAATCAAAAGATTTTTTCAGTCTTTCTGAATTAGGTACGTCGTTAACTTTTAAAAATACCTAAATTCATTGATCACGCATAAGGCAACAATTCTGAGTATTTATTCAAAATGAAAAAAAACTGTTAATTTGTGTATCAACTTTTAAACTTTTTATAATTTATCCGTAAAGTTTGCTTGTTTCAATAAAAACTATATTTATCCTTGTTTTTAACCAATTAAATTTGTTTATTAGAACTAACCGGTTTCAAAAAATCAGTCCTATCCTAAAAAAATTCTAATAATTACCGATTTTTTTTAATTTTCAAACATTTTTCAGAAACTATAGGTAGTACTTACAATTACTTAATTTTTTTTAAAAATATATAATAATTGTACGTTAATGACGTATTTTTATCACCCTGATCTAACTAACCATCACGCCGTTTCCCCGTTTGCAGGGGTAGGCAGAGAGGATAGAACGCCATATTCTTCTATCTTGACACACTACTTTTGCTTCCGCTACATTCTCATACATCTTTCGAAAATAAATAAATTAAATAAAAAAAACATTTAATAAATAAATAATTGAGTAGTCAGTAAAAAATTATAAAGTTGATATAAAATGACTAACCACAAAATACTAAATGTTTGTATTTGTTTCCTTGAAACTTTTTAAAAAAAAAGTCCCGCGCAAGAATTGAAAGTGCTACTGGGATCTTCGTGAAACATTGATTACTATGCATCCGAAATAGTAATGCGGGTAGATGATTACGGTTAATTTATCTTCATACAGTATAGATGTGCAAGTATTATAGGTATACATAAGTAGTGAGAACACCGCTCAAAGTTTCACATCTCCGGGCGTTTGTGCTGTTTGGCCCTCTTAATGAATATTCCCGGATTCTCTCCGGCTCTCGTAATGAATATTCTCCGGTCTCTTCGGTTCTCTAATGAATAGTCTGCCGTCCCCCTCTCTCGCTCTCTCCCTGCCGTCTCGCTCGCACGCCTGCAGAAATAATGTTAATGGACCACCGCTCCCCCAGGCCAAAATAATTCCGTGAGATTACAAGTTTCTTACTTCGGCGCTGTTTGAGAGGAGATAGGCAACGCCGCGCGAGTGTTGGTGAATGTCGAACAGGGGTGGCCAAATCTACCATTCGTGAGGAAAAATTACACCTGCTAACGATCCAGCTAAAAAAATCTATCAAGCAAGAGAACAAAGCCCCGTCAGGCTAGAGAATTTAATGTACCCCTTTACATTTTCTTTGTCGACTTTAAGAAAGCTTTAGATTTAGTAAAATGGGAAAAATACAATAGAAATGAGAACATCAAAACATCTTGTGTTCCTTTATGAAAAAAACTACATACTTTCTAACTTTATGAACAAAATACTTCGTCGGTGTAGGTGAATAGTATTCAGAATCAATAACTTTTGCATAATTTTTGTAAATATTTTAAATTCTTGCAACACCAATAAATAGTGAATAGGTAAATCGAATAAAATTCAGAAAAATATAATAACAAATTTGTAAAATATGCCCATTGAGTAATTTTTTTATTTTATCAATAGGTAGGTACCTACTATAGTTTCGAGATGATCAGTCCCTCTTACAATCAAGTTTAATTTTTAATGTAAATTATAATAATCATGGTGCACCACGTGGAGTAACTGTCATGTCAATTACATAGCATGGGGAACGTGAAGTATGTCTTTTCAATATTAGAAATGTGTAAACGTTTGACCCATGTAACCACTACCATAATTTGCCTATATTCCGCGCAAGATCCTAAAGAGTAACTTGGCAATATCTTCTTTAGATTTGTTTAAAAGTGTCGGAGTGTATAGAGAACACATTAATACAGACAGACATTCAGTTTAATTTATATATTGTCACAGGGTTGCGGCGGAGGAAGACAAATAAAACACCTGAAATAAATAATTTGTGTTTTTATTTTATGCACAAAAATCACAGGACACTAATTTAACTGGAGCACTGCTCTTTAAATCACATATATTTTGCACTTATCTTTCGTCTGTAGAACACTTTATATTCGTCTTCCACGCAATGCTATATTCTAAAATTAGTGCAATTACTCGATTACATGGGGTTCTCCTGATTTAGGATCTATTGACAATAAACGATGGGTATAAAAACAAAGGAAGCAATATCCCACTGAGGTGTTTCTAGGATGTATACAAAAAAATTTCACTACTTACGTAAATTTCTGTGTAATCTATGAAACCTATATCTAATTGGATTTTTTTTTAAATAATTGCCACCTCAGTTTTCCTTATACATTCTATACCAAATAGTGGACATTGCTCAATTACATAATTGGATATTGTTATCATTGCTTCGACCTCTTTAGTATAAGGTCACTGTTTGTGATTCATCCTTGGGGGTTGATTGGTTGAAGTGAATGTTGCTGTCTTTGCTTTTTACACTATAATGATATTACTCTCTTTGATTTTAAAAGTAATTTGGAAACATGGTCCTGGAAGTTAAAGAGCTATATTTCCTATAAAATCTTGAATTCCGTACATTCTAAATTAGTAATCCTCGTTGACAGCATATTTTTCTTGCTTTTATATATATATATATATATGAGAAATATATGGAAGCGTAATTTAAGACACAGAAAAGCTACGAAAAACAAACTCCACACTTTAGTGCGATATTCTTACCACCATCAAAATATAATATTTTACGCCACTGCGGTATGCACTACAAGATTTTACCCGGAATTTCTTCCTCAACATCAAACAGACATCAAACGCGACGGGCATGAAACGCTGGGATCCTCGTAGCGTGCGTTAGATCTGTTTATGTATAATATCTGCGCGAAATTTACGTTAACCGTTCCTCCACCGCCGTCTCGAAAAGTTAAGCATTTCCAATTTGTGAGGAATTTCATCCGATTTACGCTCGCTTTTGCAAGGGCAACTTTATTTTTGAACCGATTGCGTTCTTCTCAGAAAACGAGGCCAATACTGCGGCATTATCTCATTTTGAAAATTGGCGTTTCGAAATTAAGTGCCCAGCGCTTCCGCCATTTTCTGTTACCTCTGTGGTTTATTTCGCTAACGCAAAAGTCCATT
Source organism: Agrypnia vestita (assembly GCA_016648135.1). Classification (NCBI taxonomy): domain Eukaryota; kingdom Metazoa; phylum Arthropoda; class Insecta; order Trichoptera; family Phryganeidae; genus Agrypnia; species Agrypnia vestita. The sequence goes on along the minus strand of JADDOH010001289.1, from coordinate 231,590 downwards.
TCAAAAACCAGAAAAGTTGAATATGTCTACAAAATTATTAATAAAATAGATTCATTTTAATTGAGATTTAATTTAAGGTAGCTACATTATATATCAAATTATATAGGTAGGCACTTTAAAAACAAAAAATAATAATTAATGCTTAATAAAAAACATCAAACGAAATTTTTATAAGCAGTGCTATTTTATTAAAAATAGAATATTTTTTTACTCCTCGGTATCACCCGAGATTCGGATTTCTTATTCTATTAAATTAATATTCCTTTATATTTTGAAATAACATACTTTAAGTCATGGCAAATTATTTATTCAAAGCGATTCTCCACATACTGAAATAACGATATGTACAAAAAAACATGGCGTTTTATTATTAGACAGTTAAACGTAAGTTTAGAAGCACCTTAGCTGACGATGAAAATAACCCAACAAGCTGAAATTGATGGTAAAATTTAAAATTGCACATTTTGTAGTTTTCCTACTAGACGTGCTAGGTCGTTGGTGCTGTTATAAAGAATATAAAGAAAAAAATATTTTTAATATAAAATGCTTCGCTGGTAATGTCGCACTCGTCAATCGTCAATAACTCTCACGCGTGGCACTCGTTTCGTCTTTTTATACATTTTTTTCGTATTTGTTTTCGAATGTTCGAGACCATTCTACACATTTCTAGTATTTTCTCTACATTTCCAGTGTTTACGAGAATATCCCAGTCGATTCCAGATTGTTTCAGAATGTTGTAGACTGTTCGAGAGATTCCGATAGTGCTTAATTCCTTCCCATTCTACCATCTTGTTACAATCACATTAACTCACGTATACATTTACATTTAAGATTCAGAAATGAATTCTGTTTCATCGACAAAGTATTCCTTTGTTCAATGCTTTATGATTTGTACACTTAATAAGTGTAATGTTTTTGGTGATTTATTAAGACAATGGTGTTATTGATTATGGTTTTTAAGCCGCTCTGAGTTCATTGAAAATTTTATTGTTGTCTTTTTTATCAACAAAATGTTACGTATGTGGATATTTATGGAGTAAAAGCCCGTAGAGGCGTTGAAACATACAAGTAAATAAATATATTTTTATTATTATTTATTAAAACCTTACTTTTCTTCGATTAAAACGTTAAATTATATTTGGTTATAAAATATTGTGTTTGTTTATTTTATATAAATTATAGGTGCTTACCCTTGAACACCATATATCCAATCAAATATTTTATTGTTTTGGAAAATATCTCATTTAACAATAAAAGAATCATCGAATATATCGAAACAAAGTAAGCACGTACCAGATATGTCAAAAATGGCCTTTGAGAATTCCACCTTTTCATTTCTATAGTTCTGAGACTTTACGTTTAATATCAGTCTATTCATAATTTATTATTAAGGTTTTAATTGCCACGCCTTTTATTTTTCGCATTTAAAGTCTATAAGACTTTTGCGTTAAGAGATTTTTTTAGACCGGCCAAGGAATTTTTAACATGTAATACCTTAATATAAAATATATTAACATTAACAGTGCTGGTTTTTTAAAGTTTAAAATCAAAAGTAAAATAAATTGGTAAATGTTATACATAATTCGAAAGAAAAATTTTTAAACTACCAAATGTTGTGCTTGCTTTTACGTTTTATAAATTGTTTTACTTAATTTCAGACCTTCAAAATGGAATATCAAGTAGACAAAAGTGAACCCTTTCGACACTTTTTCATTCAATTTGTTTTGAAGAATTCTTGATTATCTTGTTATACTATAATACTGAACTATTATCTGTACTTACTTCAATGTACCACTTGTATTACCTAAATATACGGATTCCCATCGCTGAGAAACAGATTAGTGGAATAATAGAATAAAAAATATTTTTAAAGAATTCAACGCCTCCTTAACTCCTTATGGCATTGAAAAGTGGCAAACTTTAAAACTGCTGTTGTACACAATGAAATCATCTCATACAAAAATTTACATTTCTTCATTTCATAGATTTGCCTGAATCTTTTTAAATAATAATAAAGTCAACGTTCCGCTCTTGAAATTTAAATTTTACGGTAGAATAATTTTGGGGAGGGGGGTTTAACCATCGATAGTAAAAAAACAAAAATGGCTTCTTTGCAGAGATGCCTGACTTTAATTAAGGCTCATTTTATTATACTTCCTCGAGCGCCTTTATCAGGTTCTTCCAAGCCTCTCGAATTAAGAGATGATATTTAGATATGAATAAAAAGTTAATCCTGCCTTCATTGCTTGATAACAATCAGGTATTTTTCTGACGATTTCAGAAACGCTGAAGAAGCTGCCTATCTAGATAGGTACTTCATTCTCTTGAATTTCACATAATTACATAATATATGCGCAAGTACCGGTTGAGATATATCTCAGGCGATGGTGTTTGAGAATAAAAAAGTGGCTTCTTAGGTACATAGGTTAGGTAAATAAGGTTTACTTGGCATAGAAGATACCGATTCTAAAGTAAATGAAGTGAAATAAGGGTTGTGTGCCACTGTGTACCCTGAAAAATTCTGAAGGTAAAGTGGCCCATACACCAATACTGTTTGTGATGATATGAAAAGTTAGTAGAAGTATACTTTTCTAAAATAATGAAATAAATTATTTATTTTCTCTACATTTCCAGTGTTTACGAGAATATCCCAGTCGATTCCAGAGTGTTTCAGAATGTTGTAGAGTGTTCGAGAGATTCCGATAGTGCTTAATTCCTTCCCATTCTACCATCTTGTTACAATCACATTAACTCACGTATACATTTACATTTAAGATTCAGAAATGAATTCTGTTTCATCGACAAAGTATTCCTTTGTTCAATGCTTTATGATTTGTACACTTATATTAATTATAAATAAATTATACGTTAAATGTAAAATGTAATTTTCTTCTAACTTTTTGAAAAAATTTTGCGTAGTAGGGGAATGCGCAGAAGACAAATTTTGGGTGTCGTTGGTGGAATGGTAGGTACATGCGCAAACTTCCCCTTACTATGCCGAAAAATTAGAAGATGTTTGCCGGCTACTGTACAAATAATATTTCGGCAGAAATCTTTTTTTATTCTAGCCTTAATTTTCGATAAAATCGGTTGGGTAGTTTTTTAATGAATGCGCATTATACCGTATACCATATTTTAGTGAATCCGGAGATCCACATTTTAAATGGCATCCATTTATGTAAATAAATTGCATGTAAAATAATTTGCAACATTTCAATTTAGCCTGTAGTAGGTAGCTGCTATGATTCATATCCATGCGTTTCGAGGGAAGGGATTTCCAGGGGGTCCAGAATGACCGAATATACCCATTTAACCGTGTGGAGACTTTTATGTGTTATGACTATATGCCCGGCACGTGATCGATTTAGTAACTTAAGCACATACATACTCTAGGTAGAAGATATATCCATGGCATACAGCCCCGAGCGACCGCTTTGAAGGGCGAATATTTGAAAAATCAGGGATATAATCGTAGATGCAATATTTACGTGAATCTTTGAATATATCTTGCGTAACATAATAGAAAAAAATATTTATATTTATTTATAGACAGAGAAAATTATTACACAGTTATTTTCAAAAAGGTAGCTATTCCCGTGCTGAGACAAATATTTTATTTGTGTGTATGTTGATGCTAATTTATACTTAAAATAAAAATTGTTGAAATAATAAAAATGATTCCTTAGAAAACTTAACTGTTAAGCTTTTACAAAATATTGGCAGAATTTTCATTATATTTTTTTAGATTGAATGTCACAAATATTTATTGTGAATGTGTTAATAATAAAGAAAAATAAAAAAAAAATTAATTTTGAAAATTTTCAATACAAATTCGTGTATAAATATGTAGGTATTTATTTACAGCATTATTATTTTAACTTTTACTCAATATGAAAACCATTCAAAAAAACGTTTTTCCTTTTGGTAATTGCAATTACTGTAATAGCGACATCTAGCGGAGAAGTTCCAAACTAAATCATGTTATTTGAAAAGATAAAGTATTACAGATGTTGGAGGTACACAACTGAGATTCAATGTATGGGATCGCCTCAGTAGACTGTCCACATATCCACAGCTTACTTATCGGGTCAAGGATCGAGGGATGATTTTCATGAGTCCGAAAATAAATTTTAACTAGCTGCAACCCGTCAAAAACGACAGTACTTATACACGTCGGCTCCTAAATAATAAGTTATTAATCTCCTAAATAATAATTTAAAAAAAAAACGAAAAATAATAATAAAAAAACAATAAGAGAAGAAAGTAAAAAAAAAGTTTTTATAAAATAAGTTACGGACGTTACGCAAAGTTACGAGGACAGACAGTCGGACGAACAGAGACAACGAAATTATTATAATTGGGATACAATTTTGAATTTTAAACTTGGTATTTGTGAGTATGATAGATATCAAATTAATGAAAAGTTGTAGCAAATTCTTCCTTGTGTTTATAAATAAATATGTATTTATCGGCGTATTTATGTAAGTAGAACTGTTTCATTTGACAAATTTTCCTACCCTCATCTACACACTGATTATTTTGTTAATATTATTTAATTAATTAATGTGATTTAGTCATGGAAATGCAGAATAAGTTAATGAATTGATAAATAAAAATATTATTCAAATGAAGATTTTTTTATTTTGAATCATTTCGTTTATGTACCTTTATACTTATGTATCTACTTATATTTTTAAAGGAAGCAAATGTATATTATATAGTTTTATTAACTAAATAGTAATAATAACAAAAATATTTTATCACACTTTTTTGAATTCTGAATCATCCGAATTTGATTAAAATTCAATTAATTGAATAATTTTGTTTAGAATAGAACTGAATTAATTAATAAAATAAATTTCAAGTCAATATTATAACAATTTCAAAGCAAGTTTCAAACTCCGATCCGCTTATGTGCCCAAATTCTCATTTCAAATTTGACTCAAATCCCAAACCGAAGACTAGGAGAATGTTTTTACTCTAATCCAACAAGCCGGTCTTCAGCCTATTCGCCACAATTATACACAAGAAAGTATTTAATTTAATGAAAAAAAATTATTTTGGTTGATTGTATGACTTGGGAAAATACAAGTGATACAACTGAACTCGTACCACAATGGTAAGTTTTGTCTGTTAAATATTTTTTAGTACCTACTTTTTATCTGATATTTTTCAGTATTATAAAATATCAAAATATTAAAAATACCACAGAAATTTTAGTTGAAAGAACCTGGACTTTGCCATATCATCAAATTATTACTTATTCAGGTAGGGTCCCAGGGTCGGACCAGCACAGTGAGGTAGAGGTTCAATATATTATATCCAACCACAATTTTTAGATTTGAATATCAATACATTTTCCAAGCTTATTCCTACATTTTATTTATTGATTAACTTTCATGAGAAGTATCAACCTGGAATTATTGCTCGTTAAAAATCAGCTTGAGTTTCAAAACAAAGGTACACCTCCTTATTTCAAAATTCATTAGAACAAAATATGAATATCTTCATTGTTTAGTAAAAATTTGAAAAACACTTAATTATATTTTACGCTCTTAGATAACTAATAACTTTACTCTGATTCTGATTCATATGCTTGCATTCCAAAAGAAACCTAAATCCATTGTCTGGTTACAAAATATACTTAAGTACATTAAATACGTCGCTAGGTCGCCGCCTTCGGGTTTGCTCGCCCGGGATTCAAATCCCTGCTCCAGCCGTTTAATTTCGTTTTTTAGCCGTCAATTCAAACGAAAATACGAACGTAACACGAAGTTACGGACAGACAGACAGATAGAGACGGACAGACAGACGATGAAATTATTATATATGGAATAGATTAGATTAGATTTTCTTGAGAGGTGACTGCAAAATAATGCAATATTTTTTGTTTTAATTTATATTTAAATATTAAAATTATTTTCACCGTGTAAACAGAATCTCTTTCAAAAAACGATTTATTTATTTTTTCAGAAATACAGATAATATAGGGTATTATAATATGTACCAAGTACTGAAGCAGGTGTGTTTTTATTATTTTGTATTTTATTAAATTTAATATTTTCTGCAATCATGTTTAAGCTTAATTTTCCTAATCATAATATTCTATATTTTATTACGCTGTGCCGGTACCAGTGGCGTATACGAGATGTATAACTACTGTTTTTTTCCAAATATCTTTCAAGTGCTGCCGATAAAAGCCCACCAAGAGGGACCGATGCGGGCCTGCAAGCTACAGCTACCCACCGAATGATTCACGGCTAAGTGTGTATGCTGGTCTGGGCGGCAGTAATAGCGAAATATATACTTACTTCGGTAATTTAGCGGTATAATGGAATTATTTACCACCTTATAGTGTGTCGATTAAGCCACCCCTACATGCAAAAGGGAGTCCATTGCATCACCGAATGGATGGATATCATTTTGTATAGTAAATATTTGATGAGCTTTTTCTATATCAAAGATATTTGTTTAATTAAATTCGGTACCCAGTAACTTTCATGTGTTTTTCAATTTTTATACATTTACACAACATTAATTTTAAATGATTCTACATTTAAAATACAAGTTTATTATATAGATTCATATTTAAGAATATTGTTCAGTTCACCCATACAGGAATTATCACACAATTACCTGCTTACATTATACATTTTTAGGTGTAAGTAAGTAGTGTATTTTTTTTAATTTCAAAATGCACGCCAAAAGTAATACACGTAGCATTACTTTTAGCAAAAGTAATACAAATTGTTAAAGGTTCATTCTTTCGAACTCTTTGAATTTTCTGTTCTACATGATTGACGTAACATTTATCCCAATAATAATAATTTCGTTGTCTGTTCGTGATTTTTTAATATTTATTTTTTTACCCTACCCTCTTCCTGTTTGTTAACTGTTTGACATTACACGTTTGGCATTTCACCAAATTTTGCATACTTATTCTTTAGGAACCGACATGTAAATGTATGTCATTTTTGACGGGTAAGAGCTAGTTATTTTATTAAATTACAGGCTTTCAAAGTGGAATGCTAGGAAGACAAAAGTGAGTGCTTCAGACACCTGCTTCTGTTTGAATGACGAATTCTCGAATCAAGACTGGATGTTTTTTATCGCAGAGGCATCGAAAAACTTGTAGAACGTTGGCGTGTTGAAAATAATAAAGAAGATTAAATTATGGCTAATTTATTCTAATTTTTTTTTTATGTCCTCTTTTTCTCTTCATTTGGAAAAAAAAATGAAAAAGAATCGTAATTTAACACCCAATATATTACAAATGATTATAGAAGATCCGCTCTTTGATGCTTTTTATAAGCAAATGACCCGTGATCTAAGTTACATGTTTTTTCGTAATGGAAAATAATTATTCTAATGAATTCAGTGTAGCATAAATAGATTAAATTAATTTTTTTTCGCACTACTACTGTCACACACTAATTAATACATAATAAATACTAACACTAAATAATACGACCTAATTTTTTTTGTTATATTTGAAATATTTTATATTTTTTAAGAATTATTTGAAAAATGATTACTCCAGCACATGTATTTCTCTATCCATGTTGACACTCGAGAAAGTATCCTTTATTTTACGCATTTGGGACATCTTTATAATAAATAAAAATATTGGATGATACAATTATTTTTCCTCAACACTCCGGCGATTGGCTGACATCATTTTGTTTCAAGGTGTACATTACAGTGCACAGCGCCGGCTTATGGTAGCAAAAAATACACAATTGCTTCCAGGGAAATGTCTGGCTACCGCATTTCGAGGAAACAATCTGACGAACCAATGCGAGGAACAAAAAACCTGTTATTCAAAAAAGAACGCGAAAATTTCGTGACGCCCCCTTCCGCCGAACACGTAGGTAAATATATTTCATTTAACACCAAAACAAGGTGAGCTGGTTCTTTTATTTTAAACATTACTGGATGCTATACTCTAAAGCAGCGTTACTAGACCTTTTTTTTCTTCGGGCCACATACATATATGTTTGCTAAGTTACGCGGGCCGCAACATTATATTGATATGGCGAGCAAAAAAATCATAGGTATAGGGTAAAACAGTATTGGTTGAAACCGTTTGATTATATATATTATTATATTTTTTAACTATACCTAACAGAATGATAATAATACTTATCGCTTATCAGCATACCAGCTCAAATATTAACAACAGCTTATTTCCCTATATTAAATTTATTTTCATCTTATCTGTATACTCAAAATACAATAATGAAAAAATAAAACTCAAAACTAACGTATATCCAAGTGTTTATTGTCTTAGCAAAAACATTGGATTAATAAACGCAAACGAAAATCTACACCTTATTGCAAACGTAACGAAGGACAAAATTATAAAAGGAATAAATGACCAGAGTGGTATAGATCACATTGTAATTTCTAGAGTTGTATAGATCACATTGCAACCGTAAAGACACGATGCATGAAAAATACAAATTAAAAAACAATACAGTGCAACTAGTTGGACATACTCAAAATATTGTGTGAATTATTTTAATGATAAAAAAAGTAGGAATTATACTTATACATTTCAAAAAAGCATTCGACGCACTGGAACACGAGGTTTTACTTACAGTAATGGATGAATGTGGAATACGAGGACCACTAAAAAAATGGCTAAAAAATTACATGACGAACACAAAATTTACACTGTGTGGTTGAAACTATCTATGGTTAAAATAACTAATTCGTTCTTAAACCGTAGAAATCACCGGTTTTAAAACGACAGAATGTTGTCTTTTTGTTCACGCGTATTTCAAGATAGTCAAAACTTACGAAGCCAGATTTTTAATCACGTTCCTGATAATAAATGTTCTTCGGGTCACATATAAAAGCTTGGAGGGCCACATGCGGCCCGCGGGCCGCAGGTGGAGGATGGCTGCTCTAAAGTATGATATCGAATGGTGAGTACGTAGTTACTGTATATTTGCTTTTTAAATGAACTTTGTGTTTAGATTTATTACATATAACAAAGTAAATAAAATACTATCGAGTTCCTTTTCCTGTTGGTAGTAGGGGTGTGCAGTGAGAACAAGAAAAATGACTTTTCCTAAGCGTATATTTTGAAGACAAACCGGAATAAGATATATGTCTCGGAATATTCCTATCATAATAAGCAACATACTATTTAAATTTTCATATTTCATAATATTCTTCCAAAAAAATATTTAATTTCGATTTTTTTTCCAAATGTGTATATATTTAAATAAAAGTTATGCTTCTTGTTTTCACTACACGCCCCTGGTTGTTAGGTTTTGTGAGCGGATGTATACTGTAGGTATTTGGAGTTTATAAAATTTAACATTCCTACACATAATTATAATCGTAATTCTACCTCTAACTTGGCTCTTTCCATGAATTGAATACTCAGTATTTAGATGCTACTTTAAATTTTAAAAAGATACAAAGCGTAGCTGTAAAAATATAAATAATTAGTTATTAAAGAGTTAAGGTTATTATTACGGTCGTTAAACATATATAACTGTAAACAGTTGCGGAAATTTTATACGAACCGTATGTTTTTCCGAGGAACGATTCTCGACATTTCGTTGAATGCTTATTCAACGTCATTAGGAGGAGGACCTTTACCCGTTGACGTTGAAAAAGCATTCAACGAAACGTCGAGAATCGTTTCTCGGAAAAACATACGGTTCGTATAAAATATCCGCAACTATTTACAGTTAAATAATTAGTTATTTGATAATATCATCTGTCTGCCAATATTAAACACTTAACACAATATGCGTAGTGGCTGAACTCGTCGATCGTTTTATTTATATAATAAAATAAGCCAAGATATGACTACGTGAAACCTAAGTGTCCAAATTAATCTTTTTTACACCTTAAGTGAATCTTTGTTCCGACACCGTTCGTGTTATACAATATGTAGATATAGCCTGCCCAACATAACTTGGCGTGCGGCAGGATTGGAACTAAAACCCGCCCCGCCCGCACCCGGCGGCAACCCCTCGCCCTGTAATTCAGTACAATTTTGTATTTGCCGGGAGCTGTGACATGTTGATTACCAATATACACTGAATTATTATGTCCAAAACAACCAAAACAGTCCGGGGTGGTGCAAGAACAATTGCCAATGAAGTATTAAAGTTTTGCGAAGCTGAAAAAGCAAATAATGGACCGATATTACCGTCTGACAGTTTGACATATAGAGCGGCCGCCGCGGAGCGCGCTGTTATCCGACCAAATTTATATTGAATGCTCTGACACTGGTCACCGGACATTCAGTACATTATGTATTGTGTAATAAATTTACAACCTGGCAACTTCTGTTTCGCGACAGGGGCGACCTCCCTCGCATGCCTAGTTATCGTGGTGGCACTTCTAGTTGGATACTGGAACCTTCATGGATACCTCGACATGTTTACGACTACGGGGCATACAAATCAAGTATCCATAAGTAAGATTTTCGTGATAACGCTTTATCGTGACATGACTGTGAGACAATTTAAAAAGAGTCACTCGATATATATAAATTGAATTGAAAAACAAAAAAATTTCTTCGATTTGTTGTGCTTCTAATACCATGTAAATATGTATCTATGTATGTGTGCATCTAGTGAAGTGCACATTTTTCAATCAACGTTTTTGGCAAAGTTGGTCGGTTGGTCAATAATCCCTATTATAAACTATTATAATTAATTTATTATTTTAATAAATTTATTTTATATATATTGCAATCTGAATATATTCGGTGGTAGGAGCGCAGAAAGCCAAACGGATAAACCGTACCAAACTAAATCAGTCGAGTAAGGCAAGTAATTTTACATTTTGTAAAAAGGTTTCTTAATTTACTCATACTTTTAAGATATTTATCACTTTCATTATATCCCTTCGATAATTTCTCTCTGTTTCGCTTACAACCTGTCCGAACGCAAACGTGGGAAGCGGTCGGCAAAGAGAGTCACGTGATCTAATGTTTTAAGATAGCAGTCGCCTGATAACCCGTTGAACAAGTAGTCCGAGAAAATTCCGGGTGAGGTAGCGTTACACCGACGTCGATGTTTATTTGTTCTGGTGATTGAAGTGAGAAAAACACTACTAACGTGAAACTAAAAAATGTATAAACAACAGTGATATCGGATCAAATATTAAAATAATTTTTATTTATTTTATTTTACGCATTAACAGGCCAGGAGGCCCAATTACAGAAGCGAAAATAGATTCATTGTGACCCTACCGGGAATCGAACCCGGAACCCTCGGTGTGAGAAGCCAGTACCATGCACATGCAATTCCGTTATCACTTTCTCACCGTCATCAAAACATGGAGTAGGGTCGTTTTTTTGGCGCCTACACTCAAATATATGAAAGAAGAGGTTATTAGAAATAGTAAGGATTTTGACATTAACCTCTTGATATCAATAGGAAAAAATGTAAAGCATAGTAAATAGAATAAAAAACGTCGCTCAGATAGTTTGGACATGATAAGAGAATGAATGAGAAAGGAATGGTAATAAATATTTAAGTATGATTTATGACCGCGGAAGACGTGGCACGACCAGATTAACCAAATACTGGAAGATAGTCGAGTTTGCATGCGAAAATGTATGAATTTAGATGAGAAAAGAGAGTTTTGTGTAAGGAGAGAACAGTGTGGCGCTCAATCTTCTCTGCCTACCCGCGTAGAGAAACGGCATGATGTTAAGATGATAAGCAATCAAACATAATAATTTCGTTGTCTATCCGTCCGTCCGTCCGTCCGTCTGTCTATCTGTCTGTCTGTCCCCGTCAGTAAATTCGTAAGAATTCACGGCTAAAAAAATGAAATTAAACTGCCGGAGATGGGGCTTGAACCCCGGGCCGCCAAACCTGGACCGGCCGTTCAACGCATGTTGCTACGCCTCTCCGTGGTGCGTCAAAAGATGCTATAAATATATACTAGAGCTTAGCAAAGACGCGAACCAATTTTCCGTCAGTTTTGACGGGTTGCAGCTAGTAAATAAGAAAAAACTCCTTTTCCCAATAAGAATTCAATATATCACATAATAATGTAGGGTGTAAGTACTAAGAGTGTTCAAAAGCGTTACTTTTATTTTGACTGCAGATGCAAACCATAGTCGTTTTTTTTTTGGGTTGCAATCCTAGGATTGGTCTACAACAAGCACTCGCTTTCTCCACTCCTCTCTGTCACCTGCCAGCCTCTTCATTTCTTGGTAGGTGCTACAGCGCACATCTCCGATAATCTGGTCTACACAACTTAGTTATTATTACGGCATTAATAACGCGCGTGTAAATTATATCCCACGCGAACCGGTTGGAAGACGTGCGCTGTGGAACACAAAACAGACACCGCGGACCGCCCGATCTACCAGGATCGCAGAAATCTGAAGAGGCCTAAATCCCATATGTTACAGAACTACTAATCAGTGGACTTAATTAATCATCAGTATGAGAAAAAGCATGCAAGTAGGTACCTATAATGCGGTAGGGCGAAAGAGCAATGTTTGAGCTGATCAAACCATTTGATGAACAGCAAACAGTAATATTTTGAATCAAATAAAAAATTTCATATACAAATTACATTCTTAATTTTGAATTCATAAATAGTAAGACAAGAAAAAAAAGTAACCCATAAAAACCAAGTTTTTATTAGACTTCCTTTCTCATTTACTAGTGGAAACTGGTTTGGCGCTTAACCTATGCGTTGGGCTCGTTGGGATGCGACGCTACGAAAGGAATAAAAAATTTCGAAAAATCCAAAATTATTATTTTATCAGTTTTCGCGTCTAACAGATGCGTCGGAATCTCTTCATACAAATTGTATGAAAAAAACATTAAAAATTTGAAAGATCCAAAATTATACTACAATTATTATTTTTTTAACGAAAATTTGATAGATCTCTTTGATCGTCGCCAAGAGTCTGCTTGCAAAGTTTCAGCTCGATTGGATCACGGGAAAAGGGTTAAAAATCGATCCAAAGTTTTTGCGTCAAGGAGCCGCCACGAGTTAAATGAAGTAATGACTAAATATGTACAATCTGTCGATATGCGATAAATAAATCCTAATAATTTTTCTTGGAATATAAAAAATTCTCAATTAACAACGTTTTTAAAAGAAATATACCTATCTATAAATTGAGAATTAATTTACATCATGGTAAGTAATTGTACCTATCACTTCATTATGAATTATAAAGACATAAAATATATAATAATGCATATGTATATGTATCCCGTTTCCCCCCTTCTATTTCCTCCCCAAAACAGAATCTTTCGTATAATATAATTTGTTATTATTTTCGTTGTTATATTTTAGATCTATTAATTTTTCGTACTATTTTTCTAGATTAACATTTGTAAGTAGTATTTACTTTAATCAGCGATGAAACTTTGCTTAATTTAAAAATTATTTGATAAACATTACTTTTACTGTGTCTTTCTTCTTTAAATCAAAATAAATAATAATAATAAAAAACAGCAGCAGACTGTGCAGCATAAAATAAAACATTCACTTTTCCAAAGGAATTTTTATTTTATGTAGGTAACCTACCTGAGTTATTCTTGCTATATAAAGTATTGCCATCTATGGATACTGATTTAAACTACATGTGTAAGTAAATAAAGCGGTTTCGTTTTAGATTACCAACTACTCTATTTGGAAAAATATATATAGGTATTATATAATAATATAAATATGACACGTACATACGATCCTCGTAACATTGATTTGTATTATTTATTTGCATTATTTAATCATATTATACAATGACATATATTCATTCCTTCACATTTGGAAGAACTTTTTTGTAAAGATAACTTAAAAATATTGATGAAAATCCATTTGGAGACAGACGGATGCACAGACGAACAGACAACAAAACTATTATGTTTGATTTCTGTTTTTTTTTTTATAAAATAAAGTAAGTACCTAGGATATATTTCTTACTATAAATCGACTGCTCCTACGTATAATATCGTAACCCACAAATTAACGATTTTGATTTTTTGTGTATTTCATTGTATTTAATCATATCTTTAATTCCAAGAAAGAAAAAAAATATTGCTATATATAAAAATATTGTTTTTGTATTATATATATTTTTATTTTTCTTTCTTGTAATTAAAGATATACTTACATATGAAATACATATGAAATACACAAAGAACTCAAAATCGTCGATTTGTGGGTTACGTAGGAGCCGTCGAAATATGCTTTCGTTCATCGTGTCATATCTCATCTATTTTTTGTAGGTACTCTTATATAGTAGTCTTGTGTAGGTACTACCTACCTGCCTGCACATATGAAGAATTCATTAAATCAAAATGATGCCAATAATATTGGATATTTTTGTGCCAATATAGACACAAAGCATGCAAATAATTAGGAATGTGCAAGCATAACTTTATATTTTTGATAATCTAATTATTTTCATAAATAAATTATACCGTGTTAAGAATAAGGACAAATCCACCAAACTAAAGAAGTGGTAACTTTACAATTTATTCAACAATACAAAGTAACAAGGTTACCTAAAGTGCCAATAATTGGGTGTTTTACCCTATTAATGAATACCGCCAATCATTTGGGAATAAAACACCAGACGCTTTCTTAATTGTGACGTATTCAGATAAAAGTATTATGGTAGTTTTGAAACCAATATTGCTACCATATCGATAGAAATATCGACAATAGTTTTGTTTTATAATATTGAAGCTGCATTGTCTTGATAACCATCGCATAGATATTTAACAATATTACTATTTTCAGAATGGATTAATCGGATCGTACTTATACAACCAACCAATCAAATTTGTCCGTAGAGAAAAAATCGAGTAAAAACAGTGATGAAAACGTTATTTTTCAAAGATACTAAAGAAAGATAGACGTCTTGTTTCATGTTTAAATTTGCATACAAAACAAATCCACTTATAAAACCTTATAACTTGTATAAGCAGTAAACTTGTCGTAAAATCCTTCAGGGCGGGAAAACTTAAAAACGGTCCGAAGCAGCTCATTTTTAAGGGCAAAGTTGTACCTATATTCCAGTTGACTGCTAGTAGTGAGACTTTGCGTCGGCTCCCTTTTACTCTGCTGAAGGCGCATAATAATACAAAAACATGGAAATGATGAGTACGTAAATTTAGTTGTAAATCTATGAAAAAAAATTTAAGACAACTTGGCAAAAGAATATTTTTTCTTTAAAAGAGTGAAGAGAAATGAATGCATTCAATAAAATGTGTTCGATTGAGTTGCGCTGCATGATTTGGCAGGACTTGGCAAGATCAAGAATAACCAGAAAAACAAAAATTAAGCTGGTCAGATATATCTAACTATTATCTTCCCAATGTTTCTCTGTGAAATCTGAACGAACAGGAGCTTAAACATATGATCTGAAAATGGGGTATTGGCGACGCGCGCAAACCGTGAACAGCTCTCGAAACTAAATCCTCGTTCATACAGAAGCGGCTATCCTCGTACATACAGACCACCAAAATACATATACAAACATGAACTAACGGATATTTCTTGATTCGCGTTTTGGTTCCAGTACTTTTGACTTGTTTAAAAAAATTACCATGTGTTTGTGTAGTCATAAAAATATAATATCTTAGTAAATAAATAACGTTTTATTATATTTTACTCGATTTCGGAACGGAATTAAAAAAAGTAAAAAACAAGGTGGATTATTGTAAAAAGTATGTTTTGTTAACTGGAGGATTTAATTTTGCAAGAATACTTCAATTGGCTTGTAAATATGTCTTAAATACTCCGATATTTTGGTCATGTTATGAGATTTTTATTTTTTCTTTATTTAATATTTTACAGAACATTTAGGTACAATTCTACAGGTACAAACTCCATAAATACATTTATCGAAATAAAACATGTTATTTAGATTTTGTTTGTTTAATTATTTCATTTATTTGAGAAGCTTTTCACCTTATCAGGGTGTTACCAATTTAACAATTTAACTGATTTTCCTTTATTGTTAGATTGATAACGCCCTCATAGAATAGTGCAACTTAACTCAAGTAAATTAAAGGAGTGGAATCAAGAAGTGTTTTACTTTCATACATGCAATAAAAATGGTCATTAATTCTCTTACAATTGCTCTTTTTTCAATGCGACTATCAACCCTAGCCTACAAATCCTACAGTGAGTAAGAATAGTGTTACCAGACATGAAGATGCTATGGGATAGTGAGGTAATCCATGGAAGGGTGTCAAGAATTATATATAGGGGAAGGTCACCAGCACGATCTGATCCAGTTAAAAATTCTATGCATAGTCCACCTGCATCTATAGTGCACAACACATGCTACGAACTGGGATACTTGGCGATAAACTATCTATGACGTTATTCACAATAATTGCCTGTCCAGATTTACCTCTTTGTATTTTGTACAAATTTCGCTTAATTTGTCTCAGTCTATTTGACTCGTGGTGGTCAATAAATAGGCCAAAATTGCCTATGTAAATATGTAACGCCAAAACGCCTATGTATATAATATGTTAAAATTAGATGACCAAAGCGGCGAAAAATATATCTTATCATATCTATATACTATGATGTTGTATTATATAAAGCGCCAAGTGGATAAGAATAACTTTCTATTTCCGTACACCCACTTATCTACATCTACATCTACGTGCCCCAAAAGCTTTCTAAGAAAATAGGTACGTATATGTAGTCGTGGATTTCCGCCTCATTGAGTTTACGATCGAGTTCTGCGCTTTTCATCGAGAGGTATACAACCCTCAATTTCCAAAACTGACTTTTCAACATTCAGTAACAAGACACTCCTTAACTCTGTCCCCTAACATGTAAACCAACATCAGATTTTTCCCTTTTTGCAACAGTGTCAAATTTCCTGGCCAGAAGCTTCAATTTAAATGCTTTCTCGGTGCTTCTCGGAACGAATAAAGGAAAATCGAAGAAGCGGAAAGTTCTTTTTAAAGCTTTTTTATTGAACATTTGTAGAAGGTAGCTACTGTAATACCTATGTAAATTTTGGAATTAAATGCATCAATGAACAAAAAATATTGTATGATAATATTTCAAGTAAAATGGATGACCGAAAGAAAATACGTAGGCAAACTTTAATAGAAAATTTCATATTTGGTGTGATATTTTGTAAGACACCAAATCCTTATAATTTTATTTACCAGAAGGGTTCAATTGTTTTTATTGAATAAATCCATGAAATACACATTTAGATTAATTTTTTCACAGCTCAATTAATTGTGATGCAATATTATAAGACTATTTTTTTTAGTACCTACAATTTTTATTTTATTGTTCCCTACTACCATTCGATATTGAGCATACGTTAATAATAACCTATACAATAAATTTATATACGTCTGTAGATGATATTCATATTAATTTAAAATATTGGCCAAAATCTACCATGTTCATTTGCTCTAATGTCAATAGAGATTGAAATTTTGACATAATATTTTTTATAAATAGTGTGTGATTTTTAGAATAATAAAGCGAGAGCAGTAAATATCTTTTGATTATTTTTCTGGGCTATTGCCTACAAAACAAATTTACATTAACGCATTTACTTATTGTACAAATAATTTTAAAAGAAATAGATCTCTAAAAAAAAATACTGCCATCTAGCGCCAGGTGCGCTAACTAAATATCACCATAGCACCACGCCGTTATCGGACATTTTTATTGAAGAACTCACTGTAATTATTATCCGAGATTAAAGAGATACTATACTGATTATACTGTCTAAATATGGAAATCGTTGACACAATTGATTTATTTAAGAATATTTAACACATAAAATACAATGAAACTGTGAATCTACATTATTTTCCGAGAGACATCTATGGGTGTCTGACGAAAGCTTAATACTATTGCAACGTGCGTCTCGAATGTATGCATTGCAAATGCAAAATCAACTGCTGTATTTATTAAAAATAATAATTTTATTATTTTCATAATCTTACGTTTATGAATGATATGGATGGCAGGAGGGGAATTATAACATAAGTCAAAATAGATAATTTTTAGGAAACATTTTTTGTGTCTTATAGATATTTTTTGAAAAACTGTTGTATTTTTATATATTCTAACTTATTCAAAATCCAAAATATAATAATTTCTTTGAAAAAACTACAAAAGACAAAAACTGTATCCTTAAAAGTAAACCGTGATCTCCCGGCCTAAGGATGTATTCGTACTTTGAATAACCAGGGTTGAGCACAAAAATTATACCTACAGAAACCAATAAACAGTTTTTTACAAAACCTTGCCACATTAAATGCATTTAAAGTCAATTTAAAATAATCGAAGCGACCTATCAAAACAATAGGGGAAACCAAACAACATAGTGCAAGGAGTGGAATAATGTGGTTAAGGTAAGACGAAAATAATTATTAGTCTGACTTATGTTATAAAATGAAGTATCTACCTACCTAACCAAAAAAATAACGATAACTATCTGGTACATAAAATAAATAATTAAAAGTGATGCTTTTGCATATCAACGCAACAAGATATCGGAATTATATTTATTTTTATTATTTTTAAAAATTATGATTTGATTTTTTTTTTCATTTGATTGAATTCAGCATACGAACAAGACGTAAATTTTAAATGTAACAGCTCTTTCGGCTTACTAGGCCATTATCAAGCTGAAACAGCTGTCACATTTAGAAAACGCTTATCTGCAGAACTTAATGATAATATTTTTTAAAATTTAATTTATTTTAAATTTCATTAAAAAAAAGATGTAAAGAAGACGCGCGGTTTCTACTCTAGGTACTTATTAATTCAATGGCCTTCGACAATGTTAAATGGATGAAACTATGGAAGATTATTGACGAATTGGAGTAGCACTTAATTAATACCTGGAACTGAAACAGCTGATTAGGTGCATATCCATACCAAAATTACACAGAAAAACTTCATCCTTCAGTTTATGTCTGATAATCGGCCGTATTCCGGAAATAACAATATTGGGAACTTACGATTGTTATCCCAAAACTAAATAGACAAGAATAAAAAAGAAAAATATACGAAACTTAGGTAGACGTCGGTGTTCGTCGTACTCAAATAAGGAGATTTGTATATTTTCACATATTTCTCTCAAACTAAATACCTTTATTTGCAGTATCCGATGTCTGCAATGCCTTTAGAAAAGGGATTGATTTTTCCAGTGCCTTCTTATCCAGCCATTCTTATCTTTAAACGCATAAAAGAAGTACCTATCGCAAACGTTACCTCGCAATTCTACATGAAATAAGTAGGTACTAATGCTGTATTAAAAGCTCATAAAAAAATATTATTTCAAATGCACTTGTTAATTTGTCCTTCCATGCCGTCCTGATGTAAAATTACGGCAAAATTGTCACTGTCGCGTTGGTCTCTTATTTATGTTTTGACGTTTGACGGATAACCGTCGTGTATTTCTTTCGCACTCTCTCTCTATCAAGTAGAAACTGAAAGAAACAGTCACCGAAGTATACCTACGTCCCATTTATTTATTTTTTTATTCTTGTGTATTAAGCGTTGGGATAACATTCTTAAGATCATAATATTGGTATATTCAGAATACGGCAGAATATCTAGTATTGTTGACAGTTATCAGGATAGTATTATTTATGGCTTAAGTAAGAGCTTGCTTGAAGATACTCGTTCTACCCGACTTCACAAGGACGATTCTCGTTATTCATATGTCATTCAAACATTTTATAACTATTAAAATCGTATACGTGTGTTGCACGTTCATCAGCTCTGGTGTATGAATACCCTTTGACCCTTTGCAACCATACTACAACTTGCAAAATGCAAGTTGTAGTATGGACTTATATTGTATCTAATAACGGTGACTCAATTGCAGACAAACATATCGAGACTGAAGTTTGGAGATAGTTAAATGCACTAGAGTGGTGCTGGTGGCAAAACATAACATTATTTCGACAAATAAGTTTAGGTATATAATTAATAAAAATGTAATTTGTTTTCACCACTTACATAATGAATATATCAACATGTTTCAGGGCCAATCAGGATATTATGAATAAAAATCAAAAATCGAAGTATAGACAATCTAAATATATATGGAAACTGAACCTGCCACAACAGACCAAACAACTGACCAGTGACAAATTCAAAACAGATGTGACAAAAATGCTAAAACTCGGCCAACTATAAAAAAATGATTTTGTATCTAAACTATAATATTTTTATAGTCCTACATTGAATCACGTAAAAATATTATCCATATACCTTTTAGGTTCCTATTATATTTTAAATAAAAAAGTAAAAAAACTAATAATTACGTACAAACATGAAAACAAATTTAAAAAATAACTATTTTTAAAAAGAACCTGGTTATTTATATATTCAATTCACCGACTGCTAAAACTTTTTCATGTTTCAAAAATTTCTAATTTATCATACTGTAATTCTATATAATTTTTATGTAAATTTTTTAAACCCTTATTAATATCAAAAGAATAATCCATACCCAAAGATGATTAGCAAATTTGGAAAAATTATTGCTTCTTAAACACCTCAAGTGTCTCTTAACTCTATCACCAAAATTTCTACACGTTTTTCCTATATAAAAATAATCACAATAACTACAAATCAATTTATAAGCATCCGATTTTTTAAAGAATCATCCTTATTATTGAATATGTATTTTTTAAATGTATTATTAATAAAGAAAGCTGGTTGAATAACATTTGGGATTTGAATTTGAAATTTGATTATTTATAAATGCAATTTTTCTCCAATGCTTTTCAGTATCAAATATATTGGAGGGTCAACAAAAGATTTTAAAAACTTATACTTTTTATTTAACATACTACCTATTAGTTTATCAAACGCAATCCGTTTAATAATAATGAATTCAACGTTAAAACTATCCACAGATAATGGGACAGTAATCAATTTGCTTGGCATAGAAAGAAATGCCGATAATTTTTGAGAATAAGGATGATTTCATTAAAAAGACAAATAAGTTAAGGTGTAATTTTGGGATTATCACCTTGGATAGGAACTACAAGTAGTCTATCGAGGGTATAGCAATGATGAAATACTTTTGGAATGAATCACTTTTGTACATAGAGCTGTTCAAATACATTTCATACTATACTATGATTGGAGCGGACACAGAACACACAGTGTGATTAAGTAGTTAATTTTTCATTTTGTATTAATATTTTGTTGAGCTGGAGCGGACCGTGAGCAGCCCCATAGTGCGGATCGAGCCTTCATGATGCCTCTAGTGCAAAACAAACCGTTGTGATAAATTTATCACCAAATATTTTTGCAATTTATCTTCAAAACCCTAAAATAAAACCCATATGTAGTATATTTATTTGACTTTTAAACTACCATGTCACCTCAAGCAGCTTTATATTTAATAGTTTGTATTTGTGTTGAAAAAGAGTTTTTTGGCACTTGCTCAATTTGTTGAAGGAGTAAACATAATTTCTCACAAAATGACATTGTTTATATGCGTGTACAGGGTGTCTCTTAGCTAGTAGCAAAAACTTTGAGTGAGTTTTGTGAGAGAAAAAATTCGCTTACACGTAAAATGTAGACAATTAGAGACATCAAAGTTTTCATTTTAATTTTTCAATATTTCTGACTCGTTTTCTATAAAATATTGGACTATCACCATAGTACCTAATTAATATGGAATATAAAAAATTCACTCGCTTTAATACAAGTCAAATAAAATGACAAAAACTTTCTAAATAATTTTATTTGAGATTTACCCAAAGTGTAAAGAATACTTTCTAATCAAAATTGAATGAAGAATTCCTCAATTTGTTGCCATTAGCTACGATACACCCTGTATATTTATTATAGGATATGAACAGATTAGATCTAATGAGTAATGTACCTACAAGATGAGAAGTAATATAAAAATATTTTTAATTATTTTATATTTGAGGTAATTACAATAAACAATATAATTTAAGTAAATGGCAAATAAGAGTATTTTTGTAATTATAATCTGGATGCTTTGCTGAGAGAAACTGACATGAGAATACCAATTGCTAAAATAATTTCGGGAAAGTGGCGTAGCTGTTCACAGGTTCCAGTTAAAAAAGAGAAACCTCCACTTACCTTTTACGGCTAGGGTCAGTGTATACTGAATTGAAGATCAAAGTCGTCCTAATCCATGCTCGGGATTCTGTAAAAAAATTAAATTGACTTATTATTATATATTACCCATCTTTCAATAATAGCTTAGTTCACATAAAAATACGTTTATATTTTCATCTTATCTCCATAAATAACGATAACTGGGTTATCAATGATGACTCGGATAGAAAATTGAATTATGGGCATGACTTGCCTAAATATTATATAATTCATCTGAATCATGCCAAGGCCTTTGTGATTGTTACGGTCTCACTTAGTAAGGTATCACTTTGTATGTCGTCTCCGAAAATGTGTGAGTCCACAATATATGATAGGTGGGTGGCATCAGTGAAGATAGAGAGTAGTGGCTAAAACTAATATATGAAAAGGCAAATATCTTCAATGATGATGATGACGTATATATATGTAGGTATATAGGATTATACTGTGAACATGTGACCTCAATTTTTTGGTGACCCAACGATATTTTGTCTTCTCTAATATTTCGCTGTATTTGGTTATGTTATATTATTTTCGCTTCTCTTCCAGTTTTGTAATAATATTATAATAATGATTTTTTTATATTTTTTTTATGTTGTGTTTTTTCCTGTTCCTTTATATGTTTTTTTAAACATCTTTTTGTTTCTTTAATAGATTCCAGAGACAGTAACGTAGCGAGGAAAGCGCTTTAGCATTAAAACAATGCCAATCTGGATGGCAAAAGAATAGGGCCAATATGGGAATTTTTTGCACATAGAATGGCCCTGCGTCTGTGGTGGGTCCCACCTCACTGGCAATAATTATTAACATAAAAAATAAAATATTATTTTATCTACAATAATGAATGCTGATAATATCCGAACTATTATTTTTTTTCAAGAGAGAAGACATCCTGGAAACATTGGTGATTTTTGGAAATGTACCAAAAAGGAGTAGTACAAGAGGTTGATCTCCAATAAGATGGATAGACCAAGACCGAGACAAGACCGGAGCTTCGCTACTCGTCGCTCTAAATAAGGAACAGAATCGCGATGTTCAGTCATGACCTCATCGACAAAGTGAGAAAGAAAAATTAAGCTTAATCTGTTGTATCTACCTAATTGTAGTATTCAATGCTTAATCTTATTTTAATAATTGTATTTAATTTTATATAAGGATCCGGATAGTTGCCTCAGTCGGATTCATGCCCCGGCTTTGAATACACTATGTTAGGTATGTTGGTGGCTTTAGCAATTTACTATAATTAGAAGTGCCCTTCCCACAGGCCTAAATGCCATTTAATATATGTATTTAATGTTTATACAAATATTATATTTTAAATTTAATATTTCATGTTATATATTTTTCATTGTTTGTGATCCATTTGAAAAAATTGTTGTTTGACATAATTTCTATTTTCAAAAAACTAATACACTTTCTATAAACCGTATTGATTATTTTTAACGCCTTTCGGTTTCGATACCACTGTACCTTCGATAAGACGGTTGAAATTGCGGGCAGGATTGTGCGTCCGACCTAACGATCATACAGTGGTATCGAAATCGGTCGACGTTAAAAATAATTCATGTTTTACACACAAAATTTTTCAGTTTTTTTAAATTAATAAATTAAATTTATTTTGGGTCATTCGCCAATTGAAAGTTTGGGAGCTTCAGACAAATCCTCGCGGCTCCACGCTCTGCTTGCCGCCGTGCGTGGGGGCGGGCGAGGGGCGGGGGTGGATCAATAAAGCTATCCCTGGCAGCCGATTGATCCGTGGGCGTGGCCTGGGCCGTGCAGCGCGGGCAGACAGGTGTGGTCTGGGCCCAGGAACCTCGGCCCCAAAACTTCACACAAACCTCAAATACGGATGGACCTCGAGCCGAGTGCTCGCAATTATTCACGAGCCGAAGAGAGTCACCGTTGTACCGAGAAAATCATTTTTAATGTCGTCAACCCTTCCCCAGTCCTGCTATATGCAGGTGTTAATCCCCGAGTCCATATCAACTTAACAAATTCATATTTTTGTTTATAAAAAAAATTACCTTATAAATTATTATTAATCCTACTTAAATTAATTCTTTTTATTTCATTCGGATTTAAGAATTAAATAAAAATGTTGTTTGCTTTATTTGAATGCCATTTTGTAAATTTTCCGATCCTAAACTTACCCCCCCCAATGGATCCTCCCCACTACGCAACCTTGTGCAACGCAATGCTACCCGAATAGGTTGACAAAAATTCCTTATTCAGGCTATTTATTGATGCTGATGATGAGAGAAACTACTCCTCTCAAAATTGAAGTAGTGAAAAATAAGTCAATGTGTGTTTTATAATATTTAAATATCTCAATAAAATTGAATTTCGTGTTAATGAAAAAGGTCATGTTGCACCACAAAGTAACTGCCATAACAATGAATTTTCTTTGCCAGTTTAAATTTGTATCGATGAGATAAACTTGCCAAAGGAGAATTTTTGTCTACTGTTAATTCGCTGATCTATGTGTATTTTGAATATTAATGGTAATAGGCATTGAAACTTCACCGATGGGCTCAACTAATGTCCAATATATTGTCAATGCACTACGGCTATCGTTTAAAAAACTAACCCACAAAAACCAAGTTTTTATTATACTCCCTTTCTCATTTACTAGTTGAAACAGGTTTCGCGCCTACCCCATGCGACCGGCTCGAGTCGGGCGACGCTACGAAAGGGAGTAATAAAAATTTTCGAAAAATCAAAATTATACTATAATTATTAATTTTTTTTAAACGAAAATTTGTTAGATCATTTTTATCGTCACCACGAGTAAGCCTGCAAAGTTTCAGTTCGATTGGATAACGGAAAAAGAGTTAAAAATTGGTTCCGGCAGACAAGCAGACGCTACGAGTTAAAAGAAAGGGAGTAAAAATTGATTGAGTAATAAAATAATACCCAAGAACGGCAAATTGTTGGTTTTTTGGACAACATTGTACATATTTATCTATAGGTCGAGGGTAGTTTCTTGACGAACAATTATGAAGTGTAAATAATACCTACCTATAACTTTTGAATTAGTTAGTAATAAAATTTGGGTCTATGAAATTCTGTGAAATAAGGTGTCCTATTTCAAAACTGAAAAAAAATTCGGTGGTCACCCTCAAATATTAAAAGAGTTATTAGTAGAATTTTTTATCATATTTAAACACTGGCATGTGAAATGTTTTATCTGTAGATAACTAGTAAAAATTAGAATATTTGCAAAAGCATGATTTCTTATAAATATAGGTACCTACCTAATTGAGAGCTCTTACCGGCTTAATACAGATGATACAGTAATTCTCCGCATTTAATGTACAAAATTGTATCGAAACCAGCAAAGACCCTTGGATAAGTCGACTATACGTTTTAAAAAGAATTATAAGACTAAAATTTCTCAATGTTTACTACACAAGTATGTAGGTATATTATACGCGGTAAGAACCTAAAATGTCATGGAACTGGCCACGAAAAATTAAAATCCTTTATAGGTTTATATGTTGTATTGATGATTGAAAAAAAGAAAAACGCAATGACCTACCAAATAAAATTATCAATAGGTAAGTATTATTATTAATACGTAAGCCAATACTAAAATTTGTTTGAATAAAATCGCTATTGAGAAAATTTTACGTTGCTCGATTCACATTGCGTGGCGAGAAGAAGCACTTCCGTTTCAGAGGGGTCGTTGGATTTATGTTGTATATAAAAAAAAATGCAGTGTCCCTCTTCGAGCAGGTTCTAAGCTACAGGTGAAAGTGGTCCAAGAAAAATGCCACTTTCAACACACCGGCGTATTACACGTTATTATTTTTATAATGGCCCATAAAAGTCAGCTGAGCAGTTTACAATATCCCCCATGGCCCACACTACACTAACCTACACATTATAGCATCGATGGCAATGAAGCTTACTGGGACTCTATAAAAAAACTATTAAAAGATTTAATATCCCCATTAAAATAAACGGTCAGTACCCACCTACCCACCTACGAACAATAAGTCGCTCGATAAAGGTAACAATCCGAATGTTGAAACAATGGCGTGCCAAAAGGTAGCCTGGGTCAATACGATGTTTTTATTACGTACCTATATGCCCGCCGACCTATCGGAATATCGCACTTATGTACTCGTCAGATTGAGAAAAAATGAGGGTAACTAATTAAATAAGTGGTTACTTGTCAGGGACCTGCAATCTAATTATAATAATTTCATAGTCTGTCTGTCTGTTTGTCTGAAATTGCAAAATTAAATAATTAGAGTATGACACGCAATCAACGCGCGACCAAGGAAACACGCAAGGGTCGCCCCACCAAATTATAAAGTCTTGACATTATATATATTATTTTATTAGGTTCAAGTGAATAAATTTAATTAAAAAACAAATTGTTTTATATTCGTGAATTTTCAGCTTCAAAATCCCCCAAACATTATGTCCCGTCATTTTTCACTGGTGTACGACTAATTTATATTATAAACAAGCCATGCAGAGTAAGAATATTTTTTAAACATTAACAAAATAAATATTTTAAATCTAGCAGTTAATGATCGCAGTATTTTACCGATCGGTTAGTATTTTTTATTTATACTTTGTTCATAAAAAAATTAAAAATATTTTGTTTGATTTCAATGGCACTTTAGAGAGTTACGCAGATTGGCCAGTGTATTTATAAAATTAATTTTCAGGCGCATGAAGTTTAAAGATAAATGAATGAGCTATTTTACTTTAGGTATATTTAAAAAAAAAGGATCTCGATAAAATATTTTTTCGTAAAATGTTGTTTATTTAAAATTATCCTATATAGTGCGGTTAGAACATCTGTAATACCTGGCTGTGATAAAAAAAATTAAGTTATCGGTGTCATCACTCATCAATAATTGAACTTTTATTATGGGATGATGAATGCATTGTGTTATTTTTTCCGAAAATTGTTAATCAACAAGATTTGGCAGCTGATCTAATCTAACAATACAATGCAGGATTTTTTAAATATCTAAGTATAGATATCAACGATATTTGTACAAAAACAAAAACATAAAAATTGATGCTTATTCATATTCTTTCTTTCTTTTTACTTTTTATCTAAAATTTGTTCGTTAAAAATTAAATGTCATTTTATACGTCTTGGTGTAATACCTACTCATAAATTTATCGTGTGACTGAAATCTGCAAATCGAACGTAAGCGAAAAATGGCTCGTAATGGTTTATCTTTGGTCTTTTCCTGACGATGTGAAGTCAGCAGCGGGTTGCAGCGAATGCTGTTTAACGACGTCATATAACCGACCACAAACCAAAGATTTATTTTTCATCAGGAGTTTGTATTACGATGTTTCGCTACTCAGGTAATGGTTGAAAATATTGTTTTTTAGTTAAATTTACATGTTCAGTTTTTTGATGATACATTACAATGTTAGGTAGACTTAACAAAATTAAAAATGCAATCCAATATTTGTAATACGAGTGAATAAATCATAACAACAACCCTCGAATTGAAATATTTTGGCAATATCATGAGACATCAAAAGACAGACCTGCATCTCTCATTATTCATGTAAAAATTCGTCACTGAAAAATCACAGTTCTACTATTTCAAGCTGCACCAAATATCGTATTGTACCAAATGATCGTCAAAAGGAACAGTAACCAACATTCGTCTATCAAATAAACATTAGAAGAAGAAGAGACATGACACCGTCCTTTTTATTTCATCGAACTTAACAAAACGGTTATATTTGTAGAAAAAAAAATATTCTCAAAAGGGTTGGTAAAAATATAATTTTATTTGAATTGAATTGAATTGAAATGAAGACGAAAAAAAATTATAGAAAATTCAAAACTAAATTGAAAAATCTTCTACAAAAAACCATCACAATAACGCAATGAAAAAAATCTTACCAAAAACAATCAATATATGCACACTTTTAAATGTTATTATAATACCTTCTTAATTATTAATTTTTATAACTTAATTTAACGTTTCCTTTTGTATATCTTATTTACTTATTCTAATGTCTTACATTTTTGTCTTCTTGTATTGTTTATATCTTACTTACTTAATTTAATGTCTTAATTTTTATAACTTAATCTAATGTTTCTTCGTCTATATCTTACTTATTTAATCTTATGTCTTACAATAACGATTTCATTAACAATAGATATATACATATATGACAATGCCCCCACTTTTAAATACGAGAATAATTCTCATTTAAAAGTGGGTAAGCGTGTAACATAAATGTGTATTAATTATATTATATTGAATACACTCTTAAGTTTGTACATTTACCAAATAAATTTAATAAATAAAAAAAATAAAAAAATAAAAAAATTTTAAAAATATGAAAAATAAATTATACAAAATTATAAAACGCACAGAAGTATTACTAAGAATGCCCTTGTTCGGTTGGAAGTTACCTACACAACTCAATTTTTTTCTGTGTTGAATCATGATCAAATGTTTTGAGTTGATGAATGAAGGGTCCATGCCTCCTCCCATATAAGAGAATGGCGAAAATATTACATCGAACCGTACGCATTCTTATTTGAAGGTTTCGGTCTTGGTTAGAAAATAATGGTCTCATTTAGAGAAATTCGCTTCCTGCCATCTTTATTTTAGATCTTATTTCTCGAGATGGGTCCCATTTCTCACTCACTCTTTATATTAGTTATAAGTGATATTTTAATACTATTTATTACTTTAGACCCTGAAATATTAAGGATGTATCGAATAGGTATTAATACTCTTTCCTATGGACAACTCCTCGAAGCTTCTGAACATAATCTCTACAGATGTCCGCCGCAATAATTTACCTGAAGATCCGAGACACAATACCTCGTTAATCAATTACTAAACTAGGTATTATTGGTGTTCTCAAAGAAGATAACGTTGAAGGTTAATTATACTTAACTAGTAAGTAGGCAGGCAAGCATCAACATTTTATTGCATTCGAAGGTATTGAATTTTAAAATCGTTGCAATGAATCTATCGTAAAATTTCTTCGATTATGAGATACGAAGTACTATTAATTATAGGTATTCATAATCTATGTCATAATAAATAGTAGTATGGTTTGTGCATTTAACCATAGACAAAATCACCGAGTCGTTACAATGTTCAGCATCAGCAGTAATGGTCTGTTACTTTTACTGCAATATTTTACAACCGTTATTTTAACTACGAACATGACACTGATTGTAAGATTAGTTAGTTTTCGTTTGTAATAGTGATCGGTAAATTATTTGTTATTCGGTGAGCAATCACTGATACACCAGATATATTTAAAACTATCCATAACAGTTTAATTGAATCACACAATCACTTACTCTGCCTAGATATCAGAAAACATATTATATCGACGTGACCATTAGCTTGCTATAATCAAAACCTTATTTTTTTTTTTTTATAGTACCGTATATAATTTTAAAGAGTATTAAGTAAGTAAATTAACATTAAGATTATCAAAATATAAATTTGCTTTTCCTTTATTAAAGTCGAAGATTCGGATACAGCGGAGGAATATATGTAGAGATGGGCTGAAACAGATTGTTAAAATTTTTAATGCCTAAGTAACTAAAGTGATTTTAAGTTGCTGTATGCTGTATGTTTTAAGGTATGTCTGGATCGCAAATTAATTCTAAAATTTATTTGGTTTCTTATCTTGAAAAATTGCATTGTTGAGATTATTCGTAAAATCACATAGAGTAATGTGACCTCACCAGGAAACGAACCCAGAACCTCCGGTCAGGGAAGCCAGTATCATGCTCACTGGACTACGGTGGCCATCACTAAAACGACACTTTATTTTAAAGAGATGCTTTATTTTATTATTAATAATTATATGTCCAAAGATAAATATTTTAAAATATAAGTATATTTTTGAAATCTAATGATCTTTCAATTACATTTTGTGGATATCTGTATATTGTATTTTGTTTTGTGGATAGGAGAAAATATGTTTTATTTTTAATCAGAATAAAATCTCATAAATAAACTTTGTTTATATTAGATTCTAGATGTTTGGCTTTCACGTTATATTAAAAGGTTACTAATTTTTTTTTAAATTCTTAGTAAAAATATATTTTAGTACACTGTATTATGTTCATCACAGTCTAAATACATTAGAATTCTGCATGAGGTGGAAAATAAATATTATGAATATAATGTAGGCATATCCTTAACATTATTATATTTTTAAAATAATAAATTTTAGTTTTATTGCTGTCTTTCTGTAAAACAGTTTAAATATTCTCATCCAAATTAAAAAAATAAGATGTGTAATTTTTCTTTTCGTGTGAAGATTCTTAAATTTACATTCACAGTAGATATATTACATTCACAACTACGTACCAACCTAAGGTAGACTTTGAAGACTAAATTAAAACAAATGTAAAAATATTTGGAAAAAATAATACTCCTTGAATACCATTATTTTTTATTACATCAAGCCACTAGAGTATTAAAGATATCAAAAATACACACTTTTTAATTTAAATAAAAAAGAGCGTCATATAAAACTAAAATTTTAAATCCAAGGATTATAACGTGATAAAATGTAGTAAGTTAAAAAATTACCTGCTCATATATAACACAGCAACATTTGTAATGTTCCAAATTACGAAAAGATTATCCATATCTCACATAATTCTTTAATTTTTGACTTTTTGTGAGAAAAATTATATATTTTATTTTTTGATGCGTGTGTTATTTTACATTCGTTTGACGTACATAAAATACACATGAATTTCACAACATTTGATTTAATTAAAAAAAATCTTACCGGGATCTTTGAAGAAGAGAAAACTTCAGTCAGTACGTCCACCATGATTAACGAAAAGAATAGAATAACATACATATTTGAAATCACAATTCATAAACAATTTGAGTATAACTGTTTCGCTTAAGATTATCATTAAGACAGCGCAATACAAAAAATCTAAATAATTTATTTAAATAACGATGAAATCACAGTTTTCACACATCGTGCATCACAAACGGACAACATTAACGGAATGGCTCAAATAAAACATGACATTGTTCGATGGTGACCCCATCCTCGTCTACCTACTACCCCTATGTATTGTGAGTTTGAATTTAAATGGGTGCCTATGTACAAGTAAAGAGTGAGGGTAGTTGCAGAGTCCATATTTGCAATGGAAGCCAAGCCCGCCCCTCTAATTTAATTTACGAGGGTAGGTAGGAAGGCCATTTATTTAGATCGACTGCTGTTTGTGGAAACGGCAATGGAAATGCAATAGCAATCAAACGGCATTATTTTTTTTAAACAGAGTGAAAGCAAAAAAAAATCAACACCACTAATTAAAATAAATAAGTGATGAACGCGCTCGGGCATATGAAAAACATGCATACAGGGTGTCCCGTATCTCGACGTCAAGCCGAAATCGGTTTGAGTTTTGAGTTTGAGGTTTGAGAAATCGGTGAAAGATCCAAGTCATAATAGTTATCAGTGTCTTAAACAGTAGTAGTACATTTTTTTTCCAGTACAGTCAGTTAAAACTGGGCCAAAGTATTGATTTTGAATACTTGGTTTGGTCAAAAAGTGACATTTTCTTCCAAGTTGGAGCAGTTGGCTTTGAATTTTGGACAAAATTTTACAGAAGCATTATTCAGGATTACATAATAATACAAAAATTTAAGAAAAATAAATATTTGTAGCTATAGGAGTGAAAAGACCGTCACAGGGTGTAGATTTTTTGTTTTTTTTTTTTAAATGTTTATAATTATTAAAACACATGACATAGATTTTTGAAAATATTTTTCTGATAACTATTATGACTTGGCCTATCACTCGATTTCAGCTTGACGTCGAGATACGGCACACCCTGTATAAATGCATTTGATTTTTTCACATAAAAGTCATTTACAATTCCAATAACCTTATAGAATTTTAGAGAAAGAAATTAAATAATTCTTTATTGCTCTGGATAATCTAGTATAAACACCACTTGACCGTCAAAATGACGCAGAAAACGGAGCCTTGACCTCATAGCATAAGCCAAACGCTTGTGCTAAGAAAACAGGATTAATTTGCTGGTGTCCTGAAATGGTGTTCGATCCACCAACCGCCGGATCACTAAGCGAGAATCATAACCACTATACCAATAAGCTACAAATTTATTTTATTTATTGTGTTTTATAGGAACAACATCCCATTAGAATACTTATTTACATAGATATATTATGATTTTAATCATATCACTTTATTTGAAGGACGTGCTTATTGTTTTACTTGATTGGTTAAGATACCTACTTACTTGCTGGTTGGTTAAAATACTCGTCTAGTGAACTATTAGGCTAAGGATTCGGTTCTCGTCCCACGAGACCACCAACTCCCACGCAGCCCATGTAAAAATGATCACTTATTCAATAATTTTCCCATCAGAGTTTGATCGTAATTCACCAATTTCCGTGATTATCTATTCCCATTGTACCTACCCCGATTTGCGAGGCGTCGAGGGATGGTCATTGAAGGGGTTCCCATCCCACCCCGGCTTTAGCTATAGGGTAAATGCTTTCGGACCCCCGCCTGGATAGGGGAGGAAAGGGGATCTGTGTAATTGCCAAAGGGTTGGATCGTAAAAATAATTGAACCTGAAATAGACGCAGCTTGGAAACACGTTCTCTTCCAATGAGGGCTTCAGGTTGTCAATACAAGAAAGTTGATTAAAGCAACCCGATTTATCATTAATTATTTATAATTAAATTAATGGTCTTTTTAATATTTGTAGAATTAAGAACCTTAACTATAAAAGCAGATTTTTATTTTTTTATTTAAGTATTAGGATTTTATCTTTTTATACTGACATACAAATGAATATTAAACAATGGACATACCTAAGTCATAGTGCAATTTTAGTCGGTGTGCAATGCAAGAAAATAATGTTGAGCAACGTCTTTCTTCAACAATACAAAGCGCGTACCGAAATATAAAAAAAATATCACAAAATTTTTGGATATAATGATGCAAGACAGAGTCAAGGAAACTCATCTCCGTAGAAGATCACCAACTGGATATGCGGATCTGGTGAACTCTGCAACCAATGAATCACTTCAGGAATCCATTATAAATAGTTCTGACTGTGATCTCATGATTATCATCGCGACCACAATTACTCTGGTGAGGGTACAACCGTACAACCAAGGATATGAATTTATTTTATACGTTTGTTTCATCTTTATATCTACTGAACGTGTATATATATTTTATATTTTATATGTAAGACTGATCTTTATATTTACTAAACTACGAAGATTACTTTATTAATGAAAATTCTTTACAAACAACTGCACACAACACAAAATTAGACATTTTTATTAATCACCAATTTATCATTTAAATAAATTCCGAAAGGCTTATTTATGTACGAAAATATTATTAAGATTTCAGTCAGAGTAAAACCCTTTTGTAGTTAACAACATCTTCCATCCGAGCAATTAACCTTGAATTCAATACATACAACAA
This sequence comes from Agrypnia vestita, assembly GCA_016648135.1. Lineage (NCBI taxonomy): Eukaryota > Metazoa > Arthropoda > Insecta > Trichoptera > Phryganeidae > Agrypnia > Agrypnia vestita. The sequence goes on along the minus strand of JADDOH010001289.1, from coordinate 197,999 downwards.
GAGCTGAACTCGCCGCGGCTTATTTTATTACTTGGGACAAAATAGCCCCCATTCCGAAGGAAACAATAAACAATGACGTAACCGGGGTTGAAGAATGTTCTCTCCACATATTCAAGTCTCACTCCCGTGGTCAATGATCCATAAAAATTGAAAGTAATAATCATGAATATTTATGAGGGCTACACTACGGCCGCGACGCACTAGTTGCGTGCACAATGGTCACCCGGATTTAACTAACAAAGGCATGAATTTGGGTAATGTGGTTCTTCAATTCCATCCAACCCTTGCGTACACGTAAACTTTTCGAAAACTACTTGCACTTAGTTAAAAAAATTGTATTACTCAAGTACACACCCAAGACGACAAATGGTTTGGTGTATGCATTTTTGTACAGTGTCTTCATTTTTTTTATTAAAAGCTTGGCCTTCGGTTAAGTGAAAAGAAAATCATAACTCACTCTCAATAGTTTCGAGCTTTTATGCAAATTAACAATGAGAATTATCCAACACTGTGAGTATTTTAAACGAGAATGTTTTTGCGCATCTTAGTTGAACACGATCTTAAAAATACAACAATATCTCAGGTTTTTAGCAGTATTCATAAGACATTGACAGAGTTACCGCATTTTATAACTGACTGTAGCAAGGAGTGCATAAGATTAGTGTTAAAATAAAAACAAAATAGACAATATAATAAATGAAGTGCTGTCAGCACATAATAAATTAAGGTGAATAATTTTATCACAAGAAAAGTGCAATAAATGTGATCCAAGTTTTGAAAAAACATTTAATGGCGTGATAATATTTTCATGTGAATAACTCAGTGAACAATTTGCTTTTGTGTGTTTTTAAGGACCAATAAAATGGTTCGACATTTAACTTCTATTGCTACCATCTTTATATTCACAATCAATCTTAATTACGCGGCACCTGTGAATGGACAGGATCGATAAACTTTTTTGTAGACCCACAAATATAAACAGACCTATTAAATATCTGAACATACAATAAAACCAAGGAACAATCGGTCCCGAACTGAGTGATAGCATTAAGTAGAGTTTTGTATACATTCAAGGGTATTCAAAGCTCGCTTCTCCTATGAGGTAAATAAATTTATTTTTAATGATTTTATAACATTGAAGGGTGCTTATGATTAATTTATTGCTGTTATAATTTTGTTTCATTATTTTATTAAAACAAACATAATAAAATTAAATGAATAGTTCTCCACTAGGCTCTTGGCCCGTTTTGGAAAACCTCACATGTGTATATAGACTTGTTTAAGTTTAATTACAGCTAACACTACACCTCTATGCGTATCAAAATTATTAAAATACTTTTCTGGGACAGGTACACACATATATAAAAGCGGCCTGTAGTTGTTGTATTCAATTAAAAGCATGAGCGATTGTAATAAATAATTTGTTAATATTTATATGATAATTTTAACGATATTTTTGTTGGAAAACACAAATACCGTTTTATTACAATATATCACATTTTAGAATGCGATGAATATTAAATGCCGATAAAGTTCCTGCAAGTTATATTTTATTTGTTTATTTAATACTAGCTGTGCCCGCGCGGCTTCTCACGCGTAAATTTTTAGTACACTGTTTGGATCGTCATAGCACTTTCGCGAAACTTCTAGAACACCCTCCTTCGAATTTATCGAATGTACAGGAACCTTCTAGACACACCGACACATTCCGCCACTCAGTTTAGAACCTTAAAGAATTTTTGGGAATTTTCTAGAACCTTCTCCTTCCAGAACTTTCTAGAGCAGGTTTTTCCGATACCTTCTAGACTCACCTACGCAGTCGGCGCGCCTATTTTGAAACAAATCTGAAGCATTTGCGGCCTTCCCATAACAAAACAATGTGCTAGAAAGCACATTTTCATCACCCATTCCCACCCACGCATATCCACCCCGTCCAAACTCGCATATTTTCGATGTGACACCAAGGGCTATCCACCACCATAACCACCAGTGGATGGTTGTGGCCGGTTGTGGAGAAAACTTGGCGGATAGGGAAACACGGGTTTCTTTATATATATATGGATTACATACAGTTTATATATATATATTTTCTAGTCTATTAAAACAAAAAGTGACTTGGGGAGGAAGGACTAAACTTTTTTTTATATTTGCATATACTTAAAAAATATATTTATTGTTTCATTGTGTTATTTATAGTGTTCATTTATTTATTTTTTATTTGTTTAATCTCAGTTGACATATTCGTCTTATACACGATTTTTTAGATATTGTGGATTATTCCTGTTTTTTAATACATATCTAAATTTCCTAAATGCTGTAGGTACCTACACCATAACCTTGTTCTCCGCTCAATTAAGATACTTTTTATTGAAATACGGATAAATCATTATGTAATTTATTTAAAAATGAGTCATTTATTTAACATAGCTTTATTAACCTCCAAATTAATATTATTATTTTAGGTCAGGGAGTAGGAGGCAAGACATTAATTTACAAAGAATAGCAATATAATTTACATAATAATAGAATAAATATAATTCCTTTGTCTTTAATCTAGAAATATTTATTAACAGAAACTAACTAAACCATAATTACATTTTTCATATTTGCTTTTACTTTTCATATAAGGAAACGAACGCTAAAATTAGAAGGAATCGAACATAGTCAGAGTTTTTCGAATGGTCTACAATTATTTGGAAATTGAAAGCACACGCAGAAATATACCAGAAGCTTTTAGAAAATCGAGAGAATAAATTTGCGCGTGGTACGCGAAGCGAAGCCACAGATGTAGCCAGCGAAACAGATCGAGAGCGATACCACAGACAACGACACGAGTGAGGTATCTTAGTGCGGAATTCTCGATTGCAAATCAGCAACACAAACAACGGGCAATAGATAATTTCCAAAAATAAGTGGAATATTCTCGATTGCGAAATTAGTGCGAATTACAGAATAGTACTCCAGCTCTATTTTTATTTATTGAGATACTAACAGAATAATGGGTTTACGATACATAAAGAATAATACATTATTATTTAAAACTTAGCCCATTATCCCAATCACAAGTGTCTTCGACCTGCTCTTACATAACATGCGTTTGTACCTATATTTAAGAGTTGGTATTAATAAAATGTGAATATATAAAAATTTGTAACTAAATAATTTATTAATGTGTTCTACGGGTTCATGACTAGTAAGATTCGTGTCTTGTACTTTCTGTATTAAATAAAATATTAATTGTTTAATTTTGTCTGCCCGAACCGCCCAGAACCGTGAAAATATCATTAATATAACAGAATTACCATTAAATAACTATTTTTAGACCTAAAATATTATTATACCGATAACAGTTCTAACACCATAAAATATAATTAATAATCACCGGAAATTAATTACAAAGAACTCTCAATATTTACTAGAGATTTCAATATGGTAAATCTGCTATTTAAGCCCATTATATAGACTTTCTAAGCATCTATGACCTATTCATCTCTATGTATTTCCGTTTTCCACTGTAACTCTAAACATATTCAGAGTCATAACAAACATTATAGGATTGCTTAAATTAAATTTATATTCGTGAACGTAACACAAAGTCTAATTCAATTAATGTCTGTCATACAAGCACATTACAAAGCATGAAGAAAATTAAATTACTTACCGTTTTATTATATTGCACTAGAAGAAATAAAACTCATCAATAATTACTGGAAACCATACAAATTTAAGCATAATGCTTAAATATAATGTTAAAATAAACATAATGTTTCAGATGTCATGTGAAATTTTTAACTTATTTACTTCTACTAACGTCCGTGGAGGATAGATCACTTACCTACCAATAATAGTAGGCACAGGCTTTTAAAATATACTATGTAGATTATATAAATATATGCTGACCTTGCATTTAAGATACGGGACAATAAAAATGAAAATCAACAAATAAATATACATTGTACATACATGCATGCAATATAAAATAAAAAATGTATATGTACCTTAAGAGCCAACTCTGGGAAGATGAAATTTAGTTAGAAATTGGGTAATTTTTTATGAGGTTATTTATATTTTTTTATTGGCACTTAATAATCAATGTACAATGCCTTAGTGCTCCGGAACTGGAGAGAGCTGGCACTAGACCGAGATGAGTGGAGGAAGATTATTGAGGAGGCCAAGACCCACCAAGGGTTGTAGTGCCAAGAGTGATGATGATGAATCCATGTACATATAAATTATTATTTCATTAGAAAGTTTTTGAAAAAAAAACCAATTCATTTTTTTTCATTTTGGTGGTTTGATCAGCTGACGATGGAATTACTTGGCTGGAATGGAATTACTGACTCATACCTGTAATACGTCTATTTTCGATAATTTCAGATTCGTGAAGAAAAATTGTGCAAACTTTTGTTTTGACAGTCGTCACCTTAGCAGACAAGATGACGTAATGCAAAGATAATACAATTAAATTTAAAATGTTGAATAACGTATAGTACGAGGGGGCCTGACTTAATCCAATATATAGCCAATTCGCTTCGTATTTACCCGAAGTTTGACGAATAGGCTTGATGACACTATTTAAGAATTAAATAGTGTCATCACACTATTTAAGAATTAAATAATAAGTGATTTTAGAGAAGAAAATATTTTGAAAGAATTCTAAAAAAAGATACAGTTTTAATGTACACATTGAGATTAATAAGATTTTCAAAAAAATAAAATTCTGCGATCGGTCATTTTAACTGAAACACCGATCAGAGCGAATGACGTCACGCTCAAGTAACCATCACCGTGTCTCTTGAAGTTTTGTCATAGACACAATGCAATCTTTACTTAGGCGTGACGTCACGTAGACGCCATGACACATGTGAATGTTTTCACGCGAAATTAAAAATAGGTAGATGAAAATGTAATTATTTGCGTCAAAACTTAGTTTATTACAGAAATAATGTTATTTTCGGTAATAGTAGACATGTTTTATAGATTATTTCGTTATAGAAGGTTATTTCAAAATCTGTCATTATGCCATTCTCTTCGGGCAGCTGCGCGTTGCCGAATTCTCAGCCGCATTCTTAAAGTGGTCATACTTTAACATAGCTCACTGTTGAGCATTTACCACATTTTAAAATAGTCATTGTGCATTGTTCTAGAACGCGTTATTTGAAAGCGCTGCCTGCCCTATCTGCCGAGCCCGATAGATAAGGGCTGCTCACGACGGCCGCAATCGCTATCGGCCGCGGCGCTGCACGACCGCGCAACATGGCCGCCGCTTTATCACGACATGGCGCATTATAACATAGGCGCAACTATATAACCTGTATAACTATATATTCCCCCACTTTTCTCACCGTTTGCACGTTTTGCAACGGGTCGTGATTGCCGCTATCGGGCCCGTTTCGTCGTTCACGCCGGCCGACCCGATTGAAAATCTCGCGATAAAATTAGGTACCTGCCTACCTGGCCCTCTGAGAGCAACCACGTAATATTAAATGAATTTCATTCATTTTAAGCGTTCTCAATTATTATCGAATATATTTATTTTATTCACAACGAATGACTATTTTTAGACGAGAAAGTACGAATCAGAGATCACTCTGCTTCCCTAGACAGAGTGCTGGAGTGCCATACTCTTCTATTCTGGTATAACTGTCGCCTCATTCATACATCTCCACGTGCAAGCCCGCTGATTATTGAGGGTCCTAACATGACCATTTTACAGTATTTCCGTCCCTTTCTGGCGTCAACACCTACGTCCATATACACCTCTTGCTATTCTCTCATTCGCTCAAGATGCTCAAACCACCTGTGAGACCCTTTTTTTAAATTCTATTCACTGTGCTAACATCAGCTTTATATTAAATTATTTCCTAATCTGTTCATTCTTTACTGTATCATAAATGGATTTGTCCCATATACGTCTAAGTGATCTCATTTTCACCGCTCAGTTTGCTTTTGATCCATCATTTTTCTTAATTTAATAAATTATTTTTATTTAGATACAAGTTATGATGTAATTTACTGTTTTTTTTCTGTGAAATATAATAATTTTGACACCATCATGGATCAATTTCAGATCTACCCTAACATTATCCGCTCACCTACTTCTCATTCTTCTCTTATAGGTATACAGGTTAGATTTGAAGTTTCCACGAATACGGGATCTAATCCAGAATCCAACATATTCCATGTGAGGGCTTAAAAATAAAATCACATTAAATCAAATCATGTGCATAATGATGCACATTGCACATGATAAAAATGAGAAAAAATTTATGAAACTGATTTTCAAGTTATGTAGAGCGGTGATTTTTAAATATTAATAAATATTAAGTATGAAATAAACTTTTGGTAAAATGCTTCTTAAATATATAATCATGTTGTTAAGAGCCGCTATCAATTGTAAAACTGTCAAAACAGATAAGAATTTTCAAATTCATCAACCTCTAGACATATACTTAATTTAATTCTATCGTTGTATTCTTGTAAGAAATAATTTAGTGTTGGTAACTACTTTGGAAGACAAGTGCATTAATCTTTCAAATGCCATGAGCGTTTTAATATGCTTTTTAAAAATTTTTCCATGTCACTTCGAGTCGTAAGCATGATTGCACGGATTTTTCGACCTTACAGAGACGGGAATAAATAAGATTTTAAATGTTATAAATAAGAAATCATTCTGATGTTTGTGTATGACATTTCGCAGCTTTTAATAGATAGGTATGTTATGTTACGTTACAACGCCTTAAAGCCTACTACTACTATGTCTCAATTTCAAGTTAAGGGTGCTTTATAAAATTGAACATTTCATACGACTACCTTAAATCATGAAATATTAAATGAGGGTCATAAATGATAAAAATTCGAACGTTATGAACTTGGTACTACTGTTACCTAAATCTTAAAAATGAATGCTAAAATTAAAAGCATTTTAGTTGTAGATACTTATAATAAATCAAACTTTTGAATGTGTTCAACAATTTATCATTCATCATTATTTAAATATATTTGAATAATAAAAATCATTAAGGGAAAACGAATCATTTCCGAGCACATTTTTTTTGTTGATATATTTATTGGTCGATGTTTGGAATTTTTAAATTGATTTCCATGATAATTTTTTTAAATTAGACGTAAATTGCAAGCAAGATTTTAAACAAAAAAATCATCACACTTCCCGTCTTTTTTGACGGGAAAAGTTATCGGTTTGAAATCTAAAACATAATATTGCGTATTGGCTGCATGCTTAGTGTAAGAAAACAGTATTATGCTATTATGTCTACCTTCACAGAAATAACAGTAAATCAATCAAAAATAAAAGCATGAAATTGCCTGGAAAGATAACAGATTTTCGTAATAAAATAATCTTATTATATATTTTTATTACCTGTAATCAATCTAGTGCGACAGTTTAAATTAAGATTTACAAATTGAACTTACGTTCGTTAATTATTTGAAAAGCTAAAAGAATAAAAATAATTTTAATATAATCTGTTGCTGTAACAGCTTAGAAAAGAAAATTATGAACTGAACACAACTTTGAGCCTAAGAATATACACAATATTGAATATACACAATAGTGAATGAAGGTGTTGCTCTTATCTGGAAAGTCCTCGAAGTCAGCTGTGAGGAAGGCCCAGGAGCGAGACTTGTGGATCTGCATTACGAGTCATATACAAGAAGCATATTTATGTATAATGAAAGTATTGTGCGGTCATTATACGCAGAGAATAATACGTTGCTCTATGTTACCTGTATTTTTATATGTAATTAAATAACTGTGACAATGCTAAAATGACTTGAAGTATATAAGATACAGATCTCTATATTTCTATTAAAATTAAACCGTGTTGATGGGGTATCTAATAATAATGTTATAATAATAATGCAAATTCTTTGATGGAATCGATCATAAACTGTTATTAAATGAATTAATGACAATCGGTGTTAGAAGTGACCTACTTAGATGGTTTTCATCTCACATAGACAATAGGTCACAAGCAGTGGTAGTTAATATATAAATAATATAATAACTATATTTCCAGTGGGGTATTGGTACCCAACGGTGTACCTGATGTGTCTCTTCTAGAACCTTTGCTTTTCATAATTTTTGTAAATGATATGAATGCATGTTTTTCCTCATCTCACCTTCACTATTTTTCTGACGATATGAAAATCTTTGCAACCATTACAACACAAGCAATAAAGATACATCATGCATCAGATGCGTGGCTTTACCTTATTTACCCGAGCAAAGATCCACAAAATCCTGTTTTCACATTTGTGCGTCGTGATTTAGAACAAGCTTCACAAATCTGGAATTCTGCGTAGAAAAATGCAAATTTCACGAATCGAAAACATACCATAAAAATTAATCAAATGATGTTACTACCAGTAAAAATCTATGATTAGCTTTAATGTTTACCTTTCTTTATATTTATTTAATTATTGTTAGCTGTTGGTTTTCCAAATAAATAACAATAAAATTAAAATAACAATGATCTGGGTATGTAAGAAAATTAAATCCTTTAGACAATAAAAATTGCTACATTGGGTTTTATCACGATACATTCAGAAAAATACCGGATCGTGTGTCTGAAGAGTTCCTGGAAGACGAAGTATATCCTGGATGAAAAATCTAAGGCAAAATTAAAGTCCAATTATTTCGAGCTGCTGCACACAAATATTGAACGCTAATATATGCTAACCAGGTAAGCATTAGAAAAAGAATTATGAAGTATCGAAGTAGCTCATTAACTGTTTGCTATAAATAATTACGCTGTTAATTAAGTATTTATAATTAAAAACGAATAGATTTACGACTCATTTAAACATTATCTGTGAAATAATTCAAAGCGCATCAATCTCATAAACACACTTCTTGCCATGACAATGAAAGTTGCACAGAAAAGCATTATTTAAATTAATTATATTTACATTTAATCTACGGATTCAGTCATAGACAGCAATGCCGCAGCTAGATGTCTGTTGTGCTCTTTTTAGTTATTGTACAATTAATGAATCAATAAAATTATTCGCAGTGATTATCAAATTTTTATGCACATTTCTATTTAGAATTATCAAAATAGAAATGAATTACGGTATTTTACCGCAAATCAATTAATTCAATTTTGTTTGCATGTAGGTGAAAGTTTAGAGGATCTTTCATACAAGTATACTAATAGTTCGAAAAGTCGGGGTTTTTCTGAAGTGAATATGTTCAACGAAATATTGTTACTTATAAAATATTTCGATCTCCATTGCTATTGAGATTTTTTTCTTTTAAACGTTTCTGATACTGTGTTAATAAATTCTACGAAAAGTCACGCTTTCGGGCAGTAAAAATAAAAATTCGTAATATTTTCAAGGCATCACGATGTTTGAATAAAATATTTGAGTATCCAGCAGTTATTCTGCGAACTGTAGTGCACAATTTTCGTTTTAAATATTTTATATTTCTATATGCGACGTCGCATTGGTGTAAATAAACATTTACGAATGATTTTATTATTAAATCGAGTTACCTATGATACATAAAAAATATGACAACCGCATTATTTTATCTAAGTTGAACGTAAATGGAATTCAAGATTAAATGCCTCATGAATTTTGTTGCGGTATTCAATCGCATTTTCCTTTACTTTTCCGTGAATAACTTATATTTGCTTAAGAGAATCAAATAAATTCTGATTTTGATCCATTTATTTCTTTCTGTGATCATAAAAATACTGGCTTTAGGGCTAATAATAACATTTTCCTTTTATATTTAAATTAAGTCGGTACACAAGGAAAAAAAAACAAATTTATAATTAACTTAAATATAATTAATATACGAGTAAAATCTGACTAGAATGAAGAAATTAACTAGTTTTTATATAATTCTTCCTTGCGCAACATCTCCTGCTGGTAATAGAAAATCATAATGGTCATCAACATCTGAATCAATTACATTTGAACCTACCTCCAGTTTAAATCATAATCTATGCTTTTTATTTAAAAATTAAAATATACCTGTAGATGAATTAGACTTAGAAACTAGGAAGAAAATTGATTTATAATTGTATTTAACCTACTCATACTATAAAAAAGTATTGATTTCATTTAAAAATATAAGTACTTTGCTACCCGACTACTTACTTTAATATTATAATATAACAAAATTTCAAAATATTTAGAGGTAAATACTTAAATATTATAGTATTACAAAATTGCAAAATATGTAGAGGCAAATATATTCAATTAATGCTGAATTTTATCAGTTCTATTGAGTTGGCAGTTTGTAAATACTAATTATTTATTTATTTTAGGAAAAGTTAACAGCATATCCTAAATTAACATACAAGAAATAAAAAATAGTTAACTATGGCAATTATAAACTTTCCACCTAAGATTTATTATTAATACCTAATATTTGCAAAGTATGACAGCACGATATATTTTATAGTTACAATTTATGTTGAGAAGGGGTGAGAAGGGCGGAATTATGAAAAAACGCTGAAAACTTTGCTATAATAACGTCTTTATATAAATTTTCATGTGTTTTTTTCGCAATTATAATATATTCCTTAGGACTGCTTCCAATAAAAACTATTTGTCTCTATATAATAGTAGCAAACTGTCATGGGAGAGGAGCTAAACTTAGTGCGACAACACCAAAAAATACTTAATGTTTATCTAAAATGTAATAAAAAATATGATGCGTGGGATATAAAAAAGGAGAGGAGGCCAAGACCCACAATGGGCTGTAGAGCAATTGATGATGATGATAAAAGCAAAGGCAGCAATATCCAAAAAATTAAAAAATATATTTGATGCAGTCATCGAGCATTACTAAATAAAAATGTTCTGAATTCTAAATTTTAGGTTATGTTTTCTATAAAATTTTTTTAACACATTCCTCGATGAGTGCATAAAAATTATTTGGATATTGTTGCCTTTGCCCCACACACACTCAAAGAATTTCTAAAAAGCACATAATCTTACCGAAATCAAAAACTGGAGTCCGAGATGAAAAGTCACAGGCCAAGTTCCGCCTGTTCAGTTCAGACCGCGGGCGAGCTGAGCAGCATCGGTACTACACAAAGCAATGTCATCACTCAAAGGTGTCATAAATCTGATTCAATTACCGAAATAGCTCACGCATGTAAACACCATGCCGACCGCACGGAGTAGGCCATTTTCGGTTGGAACAACGCGGCACGGGCATCATAAACATTCACCACAGCCCTCGAAGGCGCGACTCATTATTGGCGGACGAGACGTGGACTCCATCTTGGTAAGTCTTTAGGCCGATACCGCGAGCGGGAAACTGAAATATTTCCACTGTCTTAATACGAAATTAAGATGTCGGACCGGACGACGGCAGCACGCGGCCAGCCCGCGACCATGTTGAATATTAATAGGCATACAAACTTGTAGCGATTACTATAAGCGTGCACATATGAACCTATGGAAGTCGAAAACAATATATGCGGAGGTGTATTTATATATACACAGAATAAATGCCGAGGCCAGTACAGTCGGAGCGCATAAAAAGTTTCTGTCGCGCTGGGTCGACAATGTTGAGACATTGCATTGAACGTTTTGACCTTTATACTTTGTATGTGAACATAATTTATTTCGCCGTAATAATGATTTACTGTTAAGCAGAGTAATAATTATCATACATAGTACAGAAAAGTGATTGACAATAATAATAGGTACTCACTACTGAGGAACTTTGTTATCATTGATTTAATGTCATTAATTTATTTGTTGGTGTAGAAGAACCGGGATTACGATAATGCATCTTACCTTTTAAGTCTTTCACGCTTAAGGAAAGACATTAATATTAATCGACAGCTGCGCTTCAGCGATGCCTGGTCGACTACAGATAGGCACATCAAGATCATAGAAAGCTTAAAAATTAATTGTAGAAGTCTCACAGAGACGAAGCGATTTATATGAGAAACGTGTATGGAAATCTTTTTATACGATGTCCCAGGGCTTACAACCTGTACGAGCTGGCTTAAGTGGTCACTCTATAAAATGTAACGTTCAATTGTAAGAATATCCACGCATTATTGCATCATTTTTACTTGGTCCACGTCATTCTTTTATTTTTTCTTGTATGACAAGGCTTCTATGTTTCATCTCGTACACATCTCAGAATCCAAAGTTTTCTAATTTTTATAATTTAATTGAATATTGATTTTATTCATATTTTCCATGAAACAACTTTAAACAATTTTGATTTACTTTTTGAACAGAATTTTATTGCTTAAATTACTTACTTTAGTTAACTAGTTAAGTTAGTTTTTAACTAACATACCGTCAACGGATTTTTAATGACCTTTCCAATGCTCGAGTACAAAGTTTAATAAAAATTTAGGTTGTAATACAATTAAGTACCTATACCATAAATCAACAAATGCAATAAAGCATTGCATTTAGCATAAACGAACAAGTTAAATGAGATACAATATCATCGTGCAAGTGTGGAGTACGTGGGTACCAATTTTAACACCGTCTGTCAACATGTAACGGTCCTCGCTGTAGCTTATCCCATCCTCACTTCACTCTTCATTTCTTTCAGCTGAACCCTCAAAAATTGTCTTCAAGTTTATCAAATTAATCAACTGAGGCAGAGACTAATAGAGTACGAGCCAGCGACCAACAGATTTACATACGTTATTATATCAAATTTGAAATATTTTCTTTAGATGTATACTATAGTAGGTAAAAAGTTTTGGATATTATGACATTTGAGTTCGGGGGTTTTAGGCAGATAACAGGAAATAGTGATTTAAAAATGTGTAAGCAAAACTTTAAAATATAAGGTGTCAGGTAATAGTGGTCCGAATAAAATTCATATTTATTACTACCTATAACGTAAATGACATGATTATTTGTAGAGCTTGAAGACATCTGACGGATGAAATGGCCTGCGAAAAACGTCTGGCAATTATTAAAATGGGTGTATAGTACTATCCCGCTAAGCATATTAAAAAATCAGGTTTGTTATTTTAACACTTTAGTTACTCATTTTTTGTACCTATATTACATGTTACCTGCCAGAATCCTCTGAAGTCAAATGTCGCAATACCCAAACCTTATTACCTTTTGTAGTGTACATCTAAATTATTTCAGGTTTGATACTATAACCTAAGTCTGGCGGTCGCTGGCTCTTAGCCTATAAAGAAGTCCCATTTATCTAGCAGGCAGGAAGAACCTGGATGCGAAGGGGGAGAAACAGAGATGAGTGAAAGAAAATGGAAGAGGCCTACATCCAGCAGTGGAGGGAAAAGGGCTATGGAAGAAGAAGAAGAAGATTTATCTGTCCTGGTGTACCACTCTTTCTTCGCTTCATACATATTTTCACTATGCCTGCATCTTCTTGAAACTTATGTCTAACTGGACGCTCCCCCAATATCTGATCAAATTGATAACACAATTTGTTCCTATAACCGTCAATAGTTTCTTCTCTTTCTTCTCTTTCTTTCTCAGCTTTCATCTCTCCACTGCTGGTTATAGGTTTCTTCCATACCCTTCCATCCTTCCTTGTTGCTAGTTACTAGCTATTTTCATACACCTCATATATTTTTTTGCTATACTCTCTTTGCGTTACATATACCCAAATCGTCTCGGTGACCCTTTCCTAATTCTATCGACTATATGATAAACGTAATTAAAATATGTTTTAATACTTTTCCATCTATATATTAAAGTTATTTATAAGGTTCCTACAGTTTCGTAAAAATTATTAAAAAAATTAAATTATATAAAATAACATGACATAATAAAAAGTGTAATCATAATTGTGCTATGTTTCATTATATATTTTTTTATAATAGCGAAACATGAAAGTAAATAATTAATTACCGAAATTTCCAAAGAAGTAATGGATTTCATTGTAAAAAAAAGTAACCCATAAAAAAAGTTTTTATTATACCTACTCTTTTATTATACTTTCTCATTTACTAGTTGAAACATTTTTTTTTCGCTTAACCTACGCGTTGGGCTTCGGTCGGGCGACGCTACGAAAGGGAGTAATAAAAAATTTCCAAAAATCCAAAATTAAACTATAATCAGGTTTCGCGTCTACCAGATGCGTTGAAATATTTTCATACAATTTAATAAGTTGTGTGAAAAAACCATTCAAAATTTGAAAAATCCAAAAATTTATTAATTTTTTTTTAAGAAAATTTGATAGATCTTCTTGATCGTCGCCACGAGTCTGCTTGCAAATTTTCAGCTCGATTGGATCACGGAAAAGGGGTTTAAAATGGATCCAAAGTTTTTTCGTCAGATAAGAAGTCAAGCAGACGTCACGAGTTAATACAAAGGGAGTAATAAATTGAGTTCTACCAGGATTTGAATCAGGGATCTTCTAAAGTAGACTGGCGTGGCTAGAATGGTTCACTTTTTTAGCATCCCGTATTAGATGTATTGTATGGTAATGTGACAGTGGACCTATCTAAATTTCAGTACAAAAAACTGATATTTTATTCTAGGAACAGTGAAGTGGGACCCACCATAGACCTTTTATGAGCCATAGCTCCCTTATCGCTCCTTTCGCCATCCAGATCAATATTATTTTAAAACTAAAGCGGTCTATCCCGCCACAATAAGATAAACGTAAAATAAAATCAAATGTAAATAAACAACAAAACTTAAATCAAACAAATCCAAAATAATATAAAATAAAAAAGTACCTACAAGACAAAATAAAATAAACATTACAAAAAAATTAAGCGACAATCTAAAAGAGTGAAAGCTTACACAAACAATTTAAAGAAGGTAGAAATCCTTATAACTTAACAATGCACAGGTTGAGAGGAAAAAGAAAATATTAGACAGTCATAAATATTATACAAAAAAAACATTATCATCCGGTTATTTACTTACTTACCATCTCCGCGAGGAGAGAGTATAGACTTTTGCCCTGACACATTCATAAATCTTTGCATACAAGCTCGACAATTATTGAGGCTCCTAACAGAACCATCCCCCAGATTCTGATTAATCTGGTCTTGCCACGTCTTCCTCGGTCATCTTCTCCTTCTGGTGCCGTCAACTCTTGCATCGTATATATTTTTCTTAAATTTCTTTCCTAACATCTTAATTATTTACTCTATCATAAATGGAGTTTCAACTCATACGCCTAAGTTATCTCATCTCTATCGCATAAAAAAAGAAAAATATATAAAATAAATGGGATGCGATAAATTAAATATTATACCTATAAGAAAGTAGGGTAAGTGAAAAATAATAATATAAAGTAATCGTAAAAGAAAGAAGAATGTAAAATAATATTGTTGCTCCGTAGATAGACATCTTTAATAAAAAGCGCAAACACCCTCAATTGGAAAAATAAATTCTGATGGAAAATAAGAATAATTTAAAATGCATGTAAATATTTAATGTTTACGGGCATCTTTTTGTAACGGTTTGACTATTTTGGCGTGTACAAATATACACGCTAAGTAAGTATCATGCATACGTTTTGGAGCCGCAGTCGCCCGCTGGCATTTGTACGTGGACTCGGGTCCGAGCGACGAGCCGGCGCACCAAACTGCCAGAAACCCACAGATGCACCGCAGACACACGCACACACATACACACACGCGGCGCGATGTATATACACTGAAATAATGGGTACAGCGACCTCCTTTGGCAACATTATTCAGCTTCGTTTCAATTGATCTAATTTTTTCCACAGATTATTTACTATTACCTGTGCAATGTGCAATGAATTTGTGTTGGCCTGGGTTTTTTAAATTAGGTGCGTATTATGAACCCGACGGAAAAAAAAAAATATTTTTTAAATTTGCATACTTATTTAATATACCTAACAATAATAATAAAATTAAATTAAAAAATAAATTACGATGGAGGACGTCGTGGCTGAAGAATTTTTTATTGTTTTTTTTAAAAATAGAGTTGCAAACACGGAACACGTATCACATCAATATTCTTACTATTTTCAAACTAAGCTAAACGTTTGTACTATGAAAATCGGACTAACTTGCTGGTCTGGAGTGAGGTTCGAACCCGCGACCTTTGGATCACGAGGCGAAAGTCCTAACCACAAGACAAACAAGCTACTCAATTGAAGCATTTGAAGAAATAGTTTGTAAAATTGACAGTACAACTATCGTCAACATGATCGCTAACATTTTCTCACTGGACAAGTACTTGAAGAAGATGTACCTCATATTCAACTGTAACTGGTTGCGGATATTTTATACGAATTTTATATGTTTCTTCTGAGTTTCTTTTTTCAAAAATTAAATTATATTAAACAGAAAATTGATATGCGGAGAGACAATGTACTAATTTCGAAATTTAAAAAAAAGTTTTCTCTTATTCTGCTTTAAAAAATCACCTTTTCCATTTTATTTGTAATCATAAAAATATGTTTGTTGTATTTAAGTTTGTTGTAAATCATTTTCTGCTAAATATTTGATTGCATTCATCTCTGCAATATCTCCATTATTTATTCTCAATGAAGATTTTTTTTCGAATAATTATAAATTTTTTTTTTACAGAAAAATATAGGCCACAGTCCGAATATGATAAATGGGCCATCCGTTGATTTAACAAATGTAGGTACACAAGCAATAGTTGAATAGGAGTATACCTCAATTTTTTTACACTGAAACATTTTACCTAATACCAATGAAATAATTTAAAAAATATTTTTAATTATTATGATAACTGTTAACATATTTTTATTTTTTATTTATTTATTTGTTTGGAAATATAACAAATATAAGTAAGTAACATACGTATATATGAGAGTATAAACAGACAGCATCGAACGTGTCAACTTATATGATTATAATTAAAACAATTAACTTCAATTAATTGATTAATTTTATTTTTAAACAAGTGTTATTTTATTATCATCATCATTATCATTCTTGGCACTACAACCCTTGGAGGGTCTTGGCCTCCTTAATAATTTTCCTCCACTCATCTCGGTCTAGTGCCAGCTCTCTCCAGTTCCGAAGCTCTAAGGCAGAGATGACTTTGAGGACGTTGTCACTCCATCTTAATTTTGGCCTTTCTAAGCTCCTTCGCCCTATTGGCCTTCAGTTGGCCTGGAGTTCAGCAGGGACTTTGGTACTTGATGCTCGGACATTCTCTCCACATGACCCAGCCACCAAATTTATTATTTTATTATATAAAAACAATTTTAAGTCTTTTTTTTCTAACATATTTCACATAAACAAATTTATCTTTCTTATCGCTTTCATCATACAAGCATGAAGGGGAGCAGTGTTTTTTGGTTACACAAACAATGAAAAATTGTAAATTATGCATTTTTTATTCATGTTGGATATTTAACGACATTTAATATATTTTTTTTAGTTACATATTTAGTATTTATTGCATAGAGTTTATTACAATTTTTATTATTTTTATTGTTGATCCTGAAACCAAGTAGGTTGAAAATCACGCCTATTCTCAGATACCACCAATCGTAATTTAATTCACTTAACTGTTAACATTTTTTCAATTGTCGTATCAAGATTTAATAGTGTTAGAACTATAGAACTTTCGATAATAGACATCAGCGTGCAGCCCATTAAATGGAACAACTGTGATTTGCTGTCATAAAGATAATTTCTGTGAAATATATTATGACATCGGAGGACAGACAATCGCTGGACCGACGCAGTCATCCAGAAGTATCCTTTGTACTTGGGGAGACCTACAGGCAGCAGTGTATATAAAATAGCTGAAAATGATGATGATTAAATGTGAATTATCTATAGGTTTATTTATTTTATACATTACTAATGTACTTTTTAAAGTCTTCGCGCAAATAAACTAAAATTCGCACGTTTATGTGACTAGAAACAAGTAGTCAAAGAATTTAGGAATACCAAATAAAGCTGTGCATGGTTTCGCGTAACTTTTAGAATATTATATTCCAGACGTATAGGAACTAAATGCAATACTCTTATCGCTCGCGCTGTATGAAATTCTGAATATACGTATGAGCTTGTCCTGATGTGATATTATTTTATACATTTTAATGTTTTAAATCCTCCACTCACTTACATGAATAATATTAGTAGGAAAATAAATTTCTCAAATGCTTCAGAAATATTGCATTTCTTCCTTAGCGCCTTCATTTTCTGCTTTGAGTTTTTTGAGGTATTCTGCTTATTATGTATTCCAACTTTTCGGATCCCATTGCAGGGTCCATAACCACGACTGCTTTGCTGTGACTAGTTTTGATGATTTTATAGTTAAGTTTTAACTAACAATATCTTATCGAAAGCAGGGTGCATCTACTGGCCAGCAATAGATCGTATTTACTTAGTACTGTACTTTGCCACTGTTTGACAGATGCTGGCTTATTTTGAAATATTATATTTAAATAAAACATAACAGACTTAAAGTTCTACGTCCTCAGTCCATTTTTGAAGATTTGGATACCAATCATTTCTGAGGTTAATACAATTTTCAGAAAAAGCCAGAGTTACCTACCATCTTTCTAAATTTCGTTTATTTGAAATGCGTTATGTGTTTTCTTACCATTCATTATTTGGTTAAACTTGAACCATCTAATATTTAAACGAATAAAAATACTGTGCGCAGTCTTCACTAGCAAATGAGATTACCATACCAACATTCCAACGATCCGTTTAAGATCACCACTTAATCTTATTTAATTGTCTTCTTATCTGAGTACCGCCGTCTTGCTTTATAATCTTCTGATACGGGTTTATTCTGCATTCGAAACTATATTACATTTCCTTTCACATATTTCTTTCTCAAGGCGTAATTTGCTAATTTATTTTTCACACCCTATTACAATGCATATTATACCTGTTTACAACTCATTATTTTATGTCTTGAAAAGTTACGTCATTTAGCATTATTTCAGATATTTTCTATAATATTCGTGCATTTTTAATTAAAAATTAACAAATAATATGAAGGACTAATGTAAAATTTAGTTATTAAGTTATTAAGCGTTGAGGTAGCTTTTTAGGGCTAGTTATGAAAAAAGTATCAAAACGAAAACGTTTCGCATACAAATAAGTTAAGTTAAATATTGAGTCTAACAATTACATTTACAGTTACATTTCTTTTCGTATAGGTACAGAGTGTCTCGTAGCAAAAACTATGGGGGAATCTTCTTTACTGAATTCGGAATAGAAAATATTCTTCATTCTTTGGAGTAAAATATCGACAGTTACGGAGATAAGCAACATCAAAATTTGCATGCATTTTTTTTTAAATATTTCTGATTCATCTTTTGTAAAATGTTAGAATATCATGAAAGTAGTTTATATCGAATATTAAAAACTCCCTCACCTTGATACACGTGAAATAAAATTATTAAAACCTTGCAGAAATTAAAAATCTTTTGTAAGGTTTTTTGTTTATTTGTTTTGTTTTAAAGCGAATGAATTTTTAATACCTATTCCGTATAAGTTACTGATGCGACATCCCAAAGCTTTACAGAATAATATTCAGAAACGTTGAAAAAAAATAAAGTTTTATGTTGCTTATCTCAGTAAATCTCGACATTTCACCCAAAGAGTAAAAATACTTAAAAAAAGACTCCTTTCCAGTTTTTGCTACTAGCTACGAAACATGCTAACATCTAACATCAGTATATGTATCCTTCTTTTACATAGCATAAAGCTCGTGATTTGCCTAATACTTGATTGCTCCTTTATTTTTATCATACCATGTCGGGGCGGATGGAATTTCAAATATTTTGTTTAAATAAATTATTAATATTTTTTTGGGCAAAATTTATACTTTTGTATTATAAAATTAGGAAAAAATTAACTGTTAAATATGTATTTTATTTATATTATACTATAACCGTTCAATTTTTAAAACGAAAAAACTTTTTTCACTCATTCTAGGTAGGCATAACATAATATGAACATAATATATTTTTGAAATACATATATATGTACATAGGTACTTAGCAAAACTATTCAGTTGATACATAGATACTAAGGTACTATATACATTAAAATAAGCTACAAATATCTAATAGGTATTATAGAAAATGACAGAACTACATATTTTATTTTTATTGCAAGTAAACATGGCGTTCACAAAGGTCTACTTATAATATTAATATTTGCGTAGAATATTTGATATCTTGGAATTAAAATAATTTTCTGTATAATATTTACGCTATGAATGTTATCAGATGAATTTATATACTTATTTTTAAAATATTTGATATCTTGGAATTAAAATAATTTTCTGTTTAATATTTACGCTTAGAATGTTATCAGATAAATCTATATACATTTATTTTTTATGAGAATTTCATGTTGTTCGCGGCTTGTGTAAATATTTCGTAGGTAGGTGCCCACATAAGCAACAACAATTTATTTTACAATAATTCCAGAGGCCTTCGTTTTTTAATTTACAAACTGAGAGCTCGCTGGTAATGTTCAAAATATGTAAATTATCTCCGTGAACCCACTAAGTGTCCATTACATTCCTCCATTTTCCCGCTCATCAACGCGCCCGTCCAATGATTACATCTCCCGCGCGTTATTTTCAAAATGGAATTTTCAAGTCGTGACGTCACTCTTCAAGAACAGCTGCGTTATATGAAATTCCTTGTTAAAATTTCATCTTAAAATTTTTACAAAATGATGCACCGCAATTTATCCGTCGTGTTTTATTCGAACATAAATATTAACATAATATTCATCAAAAAACATACCAGCAGTAGGTACCTACGTAAAGCAGTAGATTAATTTTGTTGTACAGAAAAAGCTCGGCGTTGCTTAGGAACAATAACAATCTACTGGATAAGAATTATAATCTGGGGACGAGAATAGAATGACGCCAAATATGCTTGAATAGACAATTCATTTTCATTATTATTATCAATTCTGGCACACATCATTATTTTTTGTGCATTAAATTAAAGTTTGTAGTTTTGTCAAATATGTGAGTGCTTAGTGTAAATTTGCTGTAACTACAAAAAAATATTTATGAGGTATCAACATTTTTTTGTGTGTTAGATAGGTACCTACTTACCTGCCTATATTTAATTCCTAAAATAAAAACTACTCTTATGGTTTAAATATACAAAAAAGGGTAGTCTCCATATCTAATCGATAATGGCTGTACCTCGTCAAAAATGACGTTAGTTCGCGTCTTTGCTGGGTTCTAGTACGTGTACGGGCCCAGCGATGGCAACATACCTATCGTTGCCACTTTCTGGTTTGCTGGCCCGGGATTCAAACCCAACTCGGCCGTTTTTTCGAATTCACGGCTAATGAAACATTTCGTTTCTTTAGCCGTAAATTCGAACGAAATTACGGACGTTACACGAAGTTACAGAGACAGACAGGCAGATAGACAGACGGATGGGCGGACAGACAGACAACAAAATTTTTTTTTTTATGATACCATTCTCTTGCTTTATACCTACCGAAAGCTCAGTAGAGCTTTTTACTCTAGGTATTTATCCCAATTTTACATAGTTTTATTTTATTAATGTGAAATAAAACAATCGAACAGTTGCATTAGCCTTTTTTGATCTATGGGTATGAGAGGTAAATTCAACTAAATCAATTTAAAAAAGAGGAAATTGAGTAATAAAAACAAATTGAAAATTATAGAGAGTTGTCACTGTTGGAAAAAGTTATAGATGAGAATAACCTCTTCTTTCATTTTAGAAATTAAATATTTTTAAGTAGAATGTTATCAAAAGATTATATTAATAATGTACCTATGTGTGTACCTATAGGTACAATATTAAATCACCAGAAAAATAAATAAATAAACTATTGACATTTTTTGACAGTAATGATTGTAAGATAGGTACTGACATGCTGTTTATATTATAATCTTTTAGTCTGGCAAATTGAGTAGATAACACAACGGCTCATTTGTTAAATATTATTATTGTTCAAGATTTTAAATATTCACTTATTTTGTTGGTTTTTAAATCTCCGCGACAATCATCGCTACTGATAAAAATATTTGTTTATATTGAGCATCCACAAACCAGAAACGATTTTCTTTCTCAAAGAACCGCTTCCCAGCGAGCGACCAGCATGTTCCCGCCCGTTGGAAAAGCAACATGGCCGCGCGTCGCTCCCGGCCGGCGGCGGAGCTCTGGCCCGGGGTGCCTCTCGCTCCGTCCCCGGCGGCCGGCCGCGCGCGCGAGGGAGACGCCGCCGCCGCGGGCCGATCGAAGCGCCAAGCGCGACGGCGGCGAGCGCAGTCACATAAATATGTCAATGGGATAGACGTAAAGTTCCCTACATTATTATACAAAACTGGCCGAGCTCCGTGCGGCCGGAGGACATAAAATAAAATGGAATTTCTGTAACGTTTATAATTTTTGAGCGCAAAAGAAGCTTTCCGATAAAAACTCGCTAATTTATCGCCCGGGAGGTGGACGGCCGGCGCGTAATCACCGTCTTATGTAGATTTCATTCAAATTAGTTAATTAGGACCGCCATTGCCCGGAATCGGCTTCTCCATTAAGATAGCAACCCAATACCGCGCACTCTGGCAGATGATGGTAACTAATAATTTCGACACTTTATGAGCGAGCAACCATTCTTTTTAATGAAAACTTATTAGACGTAGGTACCTACGTAGCTATTTATTTCGTTATATCATATTACGAAAAATCAGAAATATTTTTCATCAAAATATTATGAAGGTATATAATTGTATTAATTATCTCTTTCTCTATCTAATCTACTAGTTCATATCCGAGTGTCGTAATTCTCTAATTGCTTAGGTAGTAGGTATCTACTATTACGCGAACTGCCTGTCTTACTAAATCCTCTTATTTTCCCATCCCGTCCCGTAATCTCGACAGTCCCTAGGTAAACTCGGACATCTACTTAAAATGCATTTTTGTTTTTTTTTCAATACATAGAAAATACTCTTGACAAAACAAAGTATCTAATAAAAACTTTACTTTTTTCAGTGAAAAAAACCGTTGACAAACACTCATTTTGTATGTAGGTACCTATGTTAATTCAATTTTCAAGTAGTTCTCTTTTAAAATCGCTTTTTTGTAGATGTCTTAGTTTACGTATGAACCGTCAATATGCGTTTTTTAATCTTAGTCGATTCATCTTCATAATGATTGCCTTCTTACTCTTCAACCTTCCTTATTTCAAGTGAACAGTGGTGTCTCCGAACTCACTCCATCCCTTTTTGTACAGTGAATTGCACCCACCGCCTACCTAGGACGGTTTTATTAGCAAAAACTCCCATATCGGTCCTGCTCATTCGCCGCCTGGTTGGCATTTTTTTAACACTACTAGCAAGACCGTGCTACCCCGCAGAACAAAATCATTCACTGTCCATCTCGGAGTGACTTACGTCTTTATTGAATGAAAAAAAAAATGAAAAAACCTTTTTGTAAAATACCTACCTAAATTGGCAAAAAAAATATTATTTCCTCAAATTTTTTATATGTTGCTCCAGAAATACTCAGCATTTGACAGCAATACTATGTATGTAAAATTTTGATATGTTTTAACGCAACGATCTTGATAATAATTTTCCGAAATTATTGTCACAACTTCCATTTCTTGAGCAGAAAACTTCTAAATGCTAAAATTTCTTTGGCATCACTTTCTTTGATTCTGTTTATTTCAAGACCTGGATGCATTTTAAGTTCCTCAATTTATATAGGTATCTTACCTACCAATAAATAATACCAAATGAAAATTTTAAAATTTGACATAACTTATAGTTAAATGTAAAGTAGAGCTTTTATAACCATTTTCATATATTTTTGTAGTGAAAATACGTAAATATTCATTTCACATAAAGATGTAGGTAGGTTCATACTACCTACATAAATATCATAGTTTATTCGTGCGTGGTATTCAGTAATCAGAAAATCCCTATCGTGTTCAAATGAATTTCAAAAATTGTTTATTTCTATGAAAAAATATTATTCTGGTAAAGATAAAACCAGAATAATATTTTTTCTTTTAGGTTGGCACTCATTGCCGTACACTATATTATTAATTCTAATTTAGAAATGGCTATAAAAGTCTTACGCAACATTTTTCATTAGCGTAAGATTCACAAGTAATACCTATTTTAAATCGTGGTCATTCGAATGAAGTCGTTAGAAAATACGGGTACTTAGAAAGGATTACCTGAGAAAAGTCAGCTCAATACAACTCCATCGTTAAGTCATTAATTCAAGATCATCAAACGATTTTACAGCCTCTTGATTTGATTCGACCACTCGGCTTGAACCGACTAGATACCTAGACTTATGGTCACGTTTGACATAATTAAAACATTATTGTGAATTTATGGTGGCATTAAAAATAGCGCATCCGACCGAATCGGTAGCGAGATATAATAATTCTATGACTCGATGCGTTTCAAGTCACCGCCAGGCGCACGTGTAAAGCGGCGTGATGGTACCACACTGCATCCAGAGGGTGAAATATTACTTTTTTACTACGTGCCAAACCACTTAGAGGGAATATTTAACATCTAGAATGATCGCGGGTCATCGTATCGCGGATGAAATTTTTATTACTCAAACAAACCAGAAGCACTTCTTACTCTCTGACTTCAGAGCCAAGATGTCAAGTAAGCTCTGGACTGTCGTACAGAATTCAATTAATGGCTCAAATAAAAAGCAAAGCTTAATATAAGAAGATATGTCTATAAATATCTTTAAAATTTCTACATCTCTGAGGCAACTTTAGAATCAAAGAAAATGTTGTCAAATACGAGTAAACGGTGACGTCCATCACACGCACCGTCCCTCCCACCCTAATGGGCGATATCCTCTGTGTATGTTTTAAAATAGGTATAATCAGTAGTAAAATATAATCCATCGAGCAGTTTATAAATATTAATAAACAGGGTTTGTTGTGATGATATTTCACTGATATTTCTTTAGTACAGCATTCATTATCAAATATTCAGAATTACATATAGGTATATCTTATATTAAAAATAAAGATGTGTATTCATTTTTACGTAGAAGAGCGCATTTTGTGAATTGCTAATGATAATGACTTAAGAGGATATTCTACTTTTTAGGTAATTTATAAATGTAATGTTTTTACAGAGATGGCTAGTTCTTTTGATTTCACTCTTCACAATGCACACTACAATTATGTAAGTAAATAATAATAACAATAAATAAATTCTTATAACAAAAATTAATATACTTTTATTACAGAATACGCCTTACTTATGTATATTTTGTAGTTGATTTACATATATTTCTAAAAAGAAAAGATTCTTATAATATGAAGTCCATAATTATTTTCTTAATTGTTAATTAATTAATTAAATCAGGGTAATGTATGAATGAGGTAGCATTTTCTTTTATTCATTTTACGAATATATTTGTATATATTTTAACGTTAAGATATTTTTTATCCTCGAGATTACCAAAAAAATATTTAATATGCAACATAAACATATTTTATTTCGCTATTAGTTTTATATGAATTTTACGTGAATATTATTATTTTATATGAATCGGTGTAAAGAAAATCATTAAACGAATTCTTTTATTTTATTACGTTACTCACCTACGTAATTTTAAATATTTTTAATTATATTTATTATGAATACAAGAATCTAGATGGATAATTGTCACCTAAATTTTTAAGCATATTTCTTGATCCAAAGCCTCTGATTAATCCCCAACAAAGTTCATTAATGTTTTTTCATCATATACAAATTATTTTATCATCAGCCCCGATGATAAACTCGGCAATTGGATCCTAAACATCAACCAGAGAGGTCGAATACGTATGATAGAAGAGTACAGGATACTTTTATTTTTATCCAAATCAGAAATATCAACTTTTGTAAAGACGAGGATTCTAATGAAACCGATTTTACCTTGGCGCTTCATATTGACGATATTAGTAGCCCTGTGAATATGCGTGTTGAGCTTCCTAATTATTCAAGTCGTATAAAAAATAGCTGGAGAATAAGATGACGTCAGGTGGCGGCCATGAACTTGGCACAGCCGACCTTACACTCGCTTTCATGGGTATTTAATGCCCCGCCTACGTGGGTTTACTATTTGACGCATGCAAGTGCATAAAGCGAGAACGCAATTAAAATTTAATATCTTTTATACTTAGTAGAATGTCATTGAAGGTGATTTCATTCATTATTTTCATCACTCGCATTTCCTACGTTTCAGATCTCTGGGAGTACCTACCAGTCGATATCAGATCGAAAACTTTCTCAAAACAAACCAAGGTAGTTAAAATTTTCTTGAATAAGAAATGATGTCGGATCCCGTTTATACCTAGCCCAAAAATTTAGGTGACAAAAAATGTTTTCAAACTCGAGGGGTTTTAGAGGAGCACGTTACTTATATGGAAAATAGTGATAAGGACGAAGGAGGTTCAATGATAACGAATTCAATTTGCAATTTCATCTAGATTCGAGCGCTCGCATGGCTCGTTACCAAAGCGCTCGTATTTTTAGTTTGGTAGAGGCCGGTGCGTGGGATCATTTAAGGTGTAGATGACAGTCCATAATACCATCTACGCACACTTTTGGAATAATGGGGAGCTTGATCACTGGCAAGGGTGGTCCGAGATGACTGAAGCTCTGCGTCATTCTGCGGCTGTTTCTTATATGTGACCTCAGTGTAGAAGCTCGTTACCACGAGTCATACAAAGAATTGACGTAAGAACAAATAACTAAGTTTTCCTTCAAAACGGAAGAACCTGTAAATTTTGTATGAATTGTACCCCGTCATCAGATGTCTCAAGTGACGCAAGTGACTTTACACCAAACGTTCGTAAACCGGTGCGTTTGTTGTCTTATGGAGTGTGACTAAATTTTAAACGATTTTTAGACATACATTATTTTTACTAATAAAATATTGATATAGTAACCATTTTTTTTATTTATGTTCAATTCCCGTTTCTTTTTTATTTTCATGTATTTTTTACTCAGCTTTCTTACACCTGAAATTCTGTAGATTGTATCTAACTAACTAACTAACCGACCATCACGCCGTAGGAGAGAGGATTGAATTCCACACTCTTCTATCCTGGCACACCATTTTTGCTTCGGCCACATTCCTACATCTTCTCATAATAATTCTACGGTTGTTGAGGATTTTAACAGGGATTGTATCCACCGTGTAAAAACAGAATCATGCAATACGGAATCGAAGTAAATAGGAGAGACTTCTGTGTTTTCTGGGATATTCTAAAGTGTTTCAACGACCTTTCTGGCCGACGTTGCGGATTCCATTACAGAGTCCATCATCGTCATCCAGAAAGGTTATAAAAATAATGTAGAATATCCCAGAAAACTCAATCCAGATGATTCTGCAATATCTTTTTAAAATAACGAATTTTTAATAAGAGAGACGTTATTTTTTGAGAAACCACGTATGCACAATAATGCGCAACTTTTGTGAAGCCCACAATCTTTTTTTTACAGGTTGTCGAAAAAAACTGATTGGATAAAGTAGATACAAATATTACAGAATACAAACATTTTTATCAAAATAACTGACATCTTAATGAAGATTTCAATTATAATGGACAGACCATAAAATATATGTTTCGTTATAAGTAGGTATTAGCAATTTAAGAACCTACCTAACTACACCACAAATAACTAACTATTCTTGCATGGTGTGCTTATGTTACTAGTAGTGAATGTTATTAAAAGTAATACTAACAATTAAAGTAATTGAATGAAATGTAATATTAAGACAATTTGGTACTTTTAATCTTCTACGAGCTGAATTTTTTTCTTTCACTATTAGATATTCATCTTCATTTATGTTTGATAATTAAATTTATATATATACCTACTTATAGAGATATTTAATGCATTTTTTTCATATAACTGTTAATACCGAATGATACTATTGTTTTATCTTTTATCTTTTATGTGACTTTGGCTTTATAAGATACATAATTAATATTATATACATAATTTTAGAGTTATCTTATATATTTTTTATTTATTGTAAGTCGATTTGTAATACACTAGCAAACAGGCGTTCAATAGTAAACCATTTTGTAAATAATATTAAAATTAAAAATATATATATAATAATTTTATTATTTGTATGTATCTATATAACCTACTTATATTTTTTATTAATTACACCTTCGTGTTTTGCAAAAACCTTTCCATCGTCAAGGTATTTTACAAATAAAATGAAAAAAATGAAGGTGTTATTAATAAAAAAATATAAGTAGATATATACAAATAATACAAGTAATATTTTTAAAAATGTCAATCTACGACGTTTTTAAATCAATTGAAAAAAAAATAAAATTAGTTTAAAAACGGTTTAATAATCTATCATTATCATTTATATATATACCTATATTAAAAAACGGAATTCACGTTAATACATACACCTACTCATTTACATAATTATGTCGTATTACGTGTAACTTGATTACCTAGACGAAAGATTTTCCTACTTTGCACAACTATACATAACACGCTTAGCCAGAAAATGCGTCAGGTGT
Organism: Agrypnia vestita; assembly: GCA_016648135.1. Taxonomy (NCBI): domain Eukaryota; kingdom Metazoa; phylum Arthropoda; class Insecta; order Trichoptera; family Phryganeidae; genus Agrypnia; species Agrypnia vestita. The sequence continues at coordinate 169,527 of JADDOH010001289.1, read as the reverse complement.
AAATTTAATGGATTTCGAAGAAATATAATTTGTTGGTAAAATTAGTACTCATGTCAAGATTTGACGGCGGTTATCTCAGTTTCATCAGTTGCGCTGAGTTGGTTCCCTAATGTTATGCATCTAAATACCTCTATATACACATTTTTTTATGAATAATTAAAACCCACCCATATAATTAACTATTCTTTAACCTACACATTTTCAAAAGAATTTTCTTCAACCATTGAGCCTACAATGTGTTGTAATTAAAAAAAAGATTTATGTTTGCATACCGCTACGAGATTAAATAACTGAGTTGGGAATCTTTCCCGTAATATTATGTTGAAATTATGTTAAAACTAGCAGGAAAGCAATCGGCTATCGCCGATTGCTTACTGCTAGACCCTACGGGCGGCTATTGTGCTAGTATATATCAGGTCAGGACTACAGGAAATTTTTGTTCCGAATTGCGTGTCCACGGAATGGCGTTTAGGTTTTTCTCCGTTTTTTATATTTTTGTATGCCACTCTGCGACGCTTTGGCCAATTTTACATGTAAATATTGCAATAGATAGAACGCAAATGCGGCTATCGAGTGTGTATCCAAAGGCTAGGTTCCTGAATAATCACACTTGAAAGACGTCATTATGATAAAGAAGTACTTATGAAAATTAGACGTTCCTAGAAGCATCCATCCTATACAGAGAAGATGTTTGAATGACATCAAATGAAAAATCCTGCATACAAGTCTTTTTCTAGCTTATAAAGAATTTATAATGAAAACTTTGTTTTTATGAGTAAAATTATTTTAACAATGAATTGAATCATTCAAAGCATCATATCTCACAACGGAAATTATTTTGTTGAATAATTATTGTTGAGTTGGAAATAGTCGCATTAAATTATTAGAAATCCCGACGAAATTAGTTCTTTAAATCAGGGGTGTGCGGTGCACATTGAAGCATGACTTCAACGTGTACCAGAGCTAGCAGCAGAAATTTGGCAGGTAGATTCCTGACTATGTTATGAGTCTAAAATATTCAAGCAACCATGGCCTAATATCAATAGTTATGGAGATATGCAATATCAAAGTTTGCATTTTTTTTCGATATTTCTTACTTATTTTTTGCAAAAAGTTGAACTATCATTACAGAAACTTATTTCGAGTATGAAAAATTTATTTTCTTTAATACAAGTCGAATAAATGGATAAAAACCTTGCAAAAATTTAAAAAAGTTATTTTTTACAAGGTTTTTATCATTTTATTTAAGTTGTATTGAAGCTAATGAATTTTTTATAATCGATTTTATGTTACGAGTTAATGTAATGATAATTCAACTTTGTGCAAAAAATAATTCAGAAATGAAAAAATACAGAAACTTAAAAATTTGACGCATGTTATATTTATATAGAAATGAATATTCACGACTGTTGACCAATTTTATTTTCAAATAATTTTCGTACATTGCCAAAACATTCAATTTGTTCGAGTTTGACTCTGCATTAAAAATAGAAATTAATATCCACCACGGTTATTGACAATTGCTCGTATCACGTGAAAAATTTTCTTGCCAGGAGAAAAAATAAAATTGTTAAAACAAATATAGGTACAATCTATTCATTACATTCTTGGTGTAACTCTAATATTAGATAGATAATCTTATATATAAATGTATTTAAAATAATACGCACCTACACCACGTTTCTTGAAAAAAATTCATGTGATTTGGTTATTTTTTGAAGCTGGCGATGGAACAACTACTCGATACTTTTCCAGCGGAAACATAATGCAGGTTATTCAGATTTTCATATATCATAATATTTCTGACAAATATTCAATTTCCTTTTTTTCCAAAATATATGTATGTTTACGTAAAAGTCATGCTTCAATGTACTCACTGCACGTGCCTGTTGTAAATTTTACGACGTCAATGCGCACCATTTGCGATTTTGTCGCCTTCTGACATAAAATAATCTGCTTTATAATAAAGTTTATTATATAGAAAATAATAATTGCATACCAAATGTTTAGAAATAATTAATAGAATGTTAAGAGTGAATGGGTTGGTGGGTACCTAAGTATAATACCTAAGAGTGTGCGTTAACTCGGCTAACTAAACAATAAACCGAATCGACAAAACAAGCAGTAAAGTCAATGTTTCATAAACAAGCGATTCAATCAGAAAATCAACAAACATTTTAGTGTGACTGCAGTCATAAAAAGAACAAAGTTATCGAAAAACGCTTTGCTTGAAATGATTCGTCTCTGCAAATACGAGAATTTCAATAGTTTCATGCCTTTTAAGATAATGAAAACATCGATTCTACTTTTTGGATGAATTAACCGAAAGACAGATATTTTTATTTGGCTATCCGCTAAAAATTAGACTATTTTTACAAATTCATATTAAATGTCATTATTAAACATCATTTCGCGTTTTTTGATAACTTTAGGGGCAGGCGTAGAATTAGTTTTAAAGAAAGAGAAATATTATCGTGAAAAATGAGTAGTACCTAACGACTACGTACTAACTATTACATAGGTACTATTTAAAAAAATTGAAAAAATGATTTATTTTATTTTACTCTTTATACAATAATTAGGGGTAATCCAAGCCTTATATAAGGAAACCAAATGTCGTGTTAGAATAGCAGGTTAAAATTCGAGTGAATTCGCCATCAAAACAGGGCTCAGACAAGGTTTCCCAATGTCGCCTATCTTATTCACGGTATTTATAGACAAGATCAACCGAAACAGCATTGCCCATAATGGGGTGAGCATCAGGAAATTGGGGGTGGGTTGGAGGTGGGGAGACTGTTATTTGCAGACGACGTCGCCATGCTGGTAAAATCACCAGAAGAATTACAAATAGCCGTCGACAAATTTGACGAGTAAACAAATCGCGCAGGAATGAGGCTGAGTGTGGATAAATCCGAAATCATGGTGATTCGCAGAAGCGAAGAGCAATGCAACATAACATGCCAGAATAGGTGTCTAAAACAAGTGAACAGTTTCAAATACCTCGTTGTAATAACATCCCAAGATAGAAAGCAAGAAAGTGAATTGAATAGGACGATGGGAGCAGCAAGCCAGGTGGCATGATCCCTGTATTATCTCGTACTTAGAAAAGTGGAGCTCAGCTAGCAGTATTCAAATTTAGCAAAGTTAGCAGTATTCAAATCAGTTTTCAGGCCAAGCCTTGTGTATGGCCACGAGCATGAGTACACAGAACAAAAAAACGCGCTGAAAGCTACAGGCCGCCGAGATGGGATTTCTACAAGGAATAGTAGGAGTTACATACCAGAAGGAACAGAATCAGAAACACGCAGATTAGAGAAAGTCTTGAAGTGGAACTTTTATTGACATTGCGGTGGCTGGAACATATCTTGCGGATGCCGGCAGATAGACTGCCAAAGCAAGTATTCCAGGCAAGACCAGAAGGCAGAAGACCAAGAGGCCGTCCTAGGAGGAGCTGGCAGAAACAATTGGAGGACTGCAGCGAAGCGAGTTTGGAATTCAATTGGGCTGACGTAGAGAGCGCAGCCCAAGCCAGGAAGAGTTAAAACCTCTTATGTGGTGCAGGGACCCCAATCCAATAGAATAAGGGGTAAAAGAAGAAGAAGAAAAAGTGGACAATAATTTCATGTGTTTGGTGTATATTTTTATAGACAATATAAAACTAATTTAAAGGAAAAACTATTTTTCTATAAAATTAATTTGTAAGTGCACTTTCATATTTAGGATAAATTAAAAAAGTACAAGTAGTGAGTACACAATAATCCTGATGAAGAGAACATTTTTCTCGAAACATGTAGATTTTTTAATCTAATATAGTGGTGAAAACAAAGTAATTTGTGTTTTATTTTAATAATAATGTCACCACAAAGTTCGAGCCTTCATACAGAAGAAGAAAAAATATTCTTCGAGCAGTTGATAAATTAAAATTGTAGAGTTTTGGGCATTTTTATGCTCTTGTAAAAATAACAGATTTGAAGAATTAGGTACTAGTAATTAGAAAACTATTATATATATTCGTAGAATAATAGGTATTAAATAAGTATGAATCACTAATTATTGAAACCAGTAGTTATTATTTCATTAGTTGTATAATATAATATAACTTATAAAACCTTACATGTGATGATTTTACAAAAGGAAAAAATATATTTTACGAAATAAATCCATGCGCGCACCTCACTAATAATTATAGACAATTTGTAAAAGAACACAAAATACCGTCATAAATAATATTCTGATTTTTAAGACGTAGCTAAGTTTACAGTCAAGTTATGCCGTTAAGATCTCAGTTAAATTACTGTATACATTACCCAATTTGGTTTAATCGTGCTTTGAACGTAAATAACTGAAAACTGAATGGTTTTGTGGAACGTCAGATTTTTAATGGAATTGGAACAATTGTGTTTTGCAGTAATCTTGCCAAGGGGTAGGTAACGAAATTCGTAGGTATCTACACAATATTTTTCGAGTAGTTCATTTTAAAAATTTGAAATATCCATGTCTTAATTCCACTAACTATTTTTATTGCGATCGTTTTATTAGGCAGGGAAATTTCAAATTTTTAATTGATATAAACCTTTCAAAAATTTTAAATATTTTAACCACTTATGTCAGAGTTTATCTTGACCTAACTTATTACTTTAAAAAAATTTTTCTTTGATTATGGTCGATATCAAAAATACCCTATATAGGTATCTCATCTAATTTTGTTAGAAAGCCTGATTAGCCGTTTCATTTAAAATGACGGCTGTACAAAGATTATAAAAATTCTTCAACTACTTATACATATAATATAACAGATTTTTTTTATGTAAATATTTATAGAGTAGGTACCTACCTATTCATAACATTGTTTTATAAACTTGATTCCAGAAAATTTTGATCTGTTTCTTAGATAATTTAATTGTGTTTAAACTGTAGAATTTTTTCTTGTTTGTCTTTTTTATGGGATGAGAATTTCACACACGGTTTGATTTTCTCGAGCTAGAATTTAAAAAATGTATTCATGTATAAATGTTGTGGAGTATTTTGTTCCATTCCGTTATGTTTTTTCGTGTTGCTACACTAAAATATCAGGCATCTTGCTCTCGGTAGAAAATATTTTACCTAACTATTCTACATGTACATTTGTGTAGAGTGCGCAGAATTTTAAAAGCATGAGATCAATTGAAGCAATCGCTATGTCATTACGGTCCCATAGTTAGCGGCGCTGGAGGAGTTAATTGTAGTGCTGGGGTTACCTCGATGGGCTCCATCTCAAAGATGGCTGCCTTAATGATGCAGCACCTCATTTAACCGGGACTAAGATTAAACCCTAATGGGATGAATGGAGAAAGCGTGGGAGGTTGTGCCACTGCCTTCCCCGGATGACAGCGATTTTCAAATATTTAAAACAAATTCATTTTATATACTTCTCGTACTTACAGCTTTGGCTTTATGATTAATCATTAATTTCTAAAAGACTATTGACTTTGTTTCACATAAATCGGTTTCTATACCACTGTATCTTCGTTAAGCCAGATGCACAATAATGTTATTATGCGTCCGTCCTGATGAAGTACAATGGTATCAAAACCAGTCTTAGTAAAATATATTCAATATTATTAATTACAAAGATTGGTGGTTTTTTGTAATTCAGATTTATATTTTTGTTGTTTTAAAATAATTTATACTGTTTCTCCACCTAAATACATAGTACATACAATCACTAAGATTATGAGTTATTTCATTTTTTTCCTCAAATTATTGCGCATATTCTATTAATTTTAAGATTAAGTTTTAAGATAGGTGGTATTTGTAAGAGATTTTTTAAAGATTTTACGCGATATTTTATAATATATAATATTTAATTTATATTTGAAAGAGTTGATGATGACATAAGCAAGTATTTTAACAGCGATTGATCACAAAAAGTTATTTGGTAACTAATGATGGATTAACTGTACGTGCAAATAAATCAGAATTTTAGATATTTAAGATGATACATTTTTCATAAATTTAATTATTGTGTTCAAATTTTATGAACTTGAATTATTGACATGAAATGTATAAGGTTAACCTTAACTAAATATAAATAGGATATGAAACATTTTAATTTAAAGTTCGAAACTATTTTTCATCGGTTCCAACTTTTTTCCGTGAGACCCTTTTGCGTAGTAAACAAAACAAATGCGAAGGTCACAAACCTTCACCGAAGACGTCTTTTGAAAAATTGTTACATACTTTTAACCGGAGAAGATTCGGTCTGGTATGTAAATTGCACAACTTTTGGTTTAAACCAGACAAAGGATATTCAAATTGTGTAATAATGACGCCGCTTTTAGAAAAACTCCGCAAGCGCATTGTGTAGAAAATACATCTTTTGTCACCAATTGCCTACGGCGTAAGATTTTTTCACATAGTAAATTTACGATCCTAAAAGTGAAACTTGACTCGTAAAACTGATTGTGGCGATTTGTCCTTGCTGAGTTTCTAAAGGGGTGAATAGCCTCTATGGTATGAAGATAATTATTAATTGTCAAAGAAATAAGTGCGTGTCTGAGATCGGCACTTTGTCATTTAAATACGAGTAGGTAAGTTGTGCCTGGGTCGTTATGTTTCACTACACTACAATAACGTTAGGTATGTTTTGTTATTTTGTGCCGAGAATTATTGTCTGCTGAATTATTATCCAATTTTTAAATATTTTTTTATCATTAAATCAATTCAATCTTTATTTTCCTATGTTTAGATTTTATTTTTTTATATCATCTGATTACTAGAAAAATGAGCAACTGAAAATCAAGTTTTTTTTGCCCATTATTTGTTTGTTTTTTTAAATTCAGATAATATATTTAATTAGATTTTCCCAATCCGTATGTCATCAACCAAACCAAAGCTGAATCGGGCCCATACGTTCGAACTATTTACACTGACTAGCGAAAAAGTGCTGCTCAAATCAGATCAAAGATTAGGTGAGATAAAGTGAGAAAATTAGAAATCAAGCAATTTACGCATTTTTTATAAATTTTCTTGCAACAAAAAACAAAAATAACAAGAAACAATACAGATAGGTATACAGTTGAACATAATAAACATCTTAAAAACTTGTATAGTTTATCTAAACAATTCATCATCATAGATAGAGATACGGGTAGGGGGTGAATGGATAGGGTAGGCGAACCTTCAAATGCAATTCATGGCAAAGAACTTAACCCTCAAGATACACATTCGCTTTGAATCATCTCCGCCGAGGGTTGGAAGACGTGACTATGCCTTCTGGGCAAAAACCCACCCTTGGGATTAGAAAATGCTTCATCCCCTTTGAAAAATGGCAGGGCATAAACCAAGGACGTGTCTGAGCGAGTCATTCCTTATAAGGATTAATAGCTCACGAGAGAGGAAGGAGGTTAAAGAAGGCATATAGCGTTATACCTATAGATACATATATCAAATATTTTCTTTAGCAGTCATTAGTTGCAAAATAAAACTTATTACATATACTTTCTTATGTTTACGGAAGGAATATTAAATACATACATTTTTTTTTCAAATACTATTTTATTTTAAATTTGTGAAAAAAAATTATTACCTTTCTTACTAAAAATAAAAAACTCTCAAATATATTTCATTTCTCCCATGATTTTTTTACGGAAAAAGACTAAAATTAATTACATATTATAATGTATATCAAGGAAGCAATAGGTACTCTCATAGATATTAGACAAAATCAATGTTTATATAATAAATAGAAAATTTTATTCTGGACTAGATTTTATGCATTCCTAGCATTTTTATAAAATATGAAATCTTGCCGCTAGTTATTTGTGGGAAACAACGCGGTGCAGAGACCAATGTATACTATGTGTATTCTTGAGGAGGTCGGAACTCGTACCGAATTGTAGAGCAAGGATTAGTGATAATGAAGTAATAATAAAACTAAAAACTATGTATGCATATTCATTATTCATACATAGTTTTTATATCATATACAGATCAATTCACAATTTGAATATCCATAATTAATTCAAAGTAATTTCGCATTAAATTAATATATAAAAAATATATTTTCTGACAAATTACTGGCAAATAATGTAAAGAGTATTGTATCTACAATACTCATTACTTTTTTTATTTTTATTAGTTTACTTGATTATTTAATTATAATAAATTTATTAGTATAAATAAAAAGTAGAAAAGACTTATGTATGAAATATGATGTCTAGGAATTTCAGTATGAAATTTTGAATAAATTATTATTTATGTGTCTCACGCGGGAAGTTTTGCTTAACAAATAGGAATTATTTATAAAAAAGAGAGGGTAGATAATATAAGCCTAACATCCCTCTTTCCACGTTGCTAATTTCAGTTCAGCAGTTAACTGAAACAAGCCTTGACTCTATTAAAAGGGGGAGTGCTCTTTTGAAAGTTCTACCCCTGAAATTTTTAAATCATAAATTAGATACAGGGGAATGCAGTGAAAGAAATGAAAGCAGTTTTATAAAACTAAAGATATTTTTCAATGGAGTGATATTATTTTTTTCAGTCAATCAATTCGTGGTAAAAATAAATTGATTAATATTATATTCGTATAACTTTTTTCTTCCTTGACAAATATGTAGGTACCTATATTTGAAGTACCTACTTGTACACGCAATAAAAAGTACGCAATAAATTTAATGAAGATAATATTTCGTTGGTACAAAAAAATGGAGACGGTAGCCATATGTATGTGTAATGTAAGAATTCTAAAGCGATAATTTTAAAATATTAGTGACAGGTGTCAATATATGAAAATCAAATAATAACATGCCAAAGGCAGTGGAAAAATTTTCAGAAAATCTTTTCAAACCTGCTCTTTTTGGTGACATTTCTCAATCATAACAGTCGGTCTTAGTAAATAAAATTTTGTTACACTCAAATAGTTCTGCAATCAATCAAACATAATAATTTCGTTGTAAGTTTGTCCGTCCATTCGTCCAACGAAATTACGGACATTACTCTTCGTGTAATGACCGTAATTTCGTTCGAATTCACGGAAAAAAAACGAAATTAAACGATGTTGGTATCACCGTACCTGCATTACCCGTCAAAAATACAGTACATATAGGACTTCTTACATTTACAGTACATAAAAGTACGCCAAAACTATCGATTTTACGAAAAAAAGGTATTTATATTTATTGTAGGAAATTTTCTCTAGTTTCATCTTGTACAGCATGTTTTTATCGTAAAATGAGTCAAAAAGGAGATATTGTCAAAAAACTGCTTTTAGGCGCCATTTTGCCAAAATGGCGGCGCGTGCGGCGAAAATACGAGGTGCAAAGTTGAAATTCGGAAAGAGCATATCGAAATCTATAAAATAATCCATTTTCAAAACTCCCGGAAAAATTTCCAGGTAACCCCTTTTTTAGCACCAAATGACCGGACTAATAATAATACATACGAAATAGATATTAATTGAGTGGCTCTATTTGAGAGCCACATGAGCTTAAGTACTCTCTTATGGTGGAGAAAGTAGAAATAAGTTTCTGAGATATCTCTACATGAGAGAATATGGGAATCATATCATCATCTACCCAATGAGTTTTTCCGAGGTGTACATAGTAAAGAGACTAGGAGGAATGTATTTTTGATTACCTCTTTTTATGAATTGTTGCGTGGTATGATCAATAATCCTGAAATTACATATGCGGTGTGTTGGTTTGTATTTTCCTGATAATTAGCGCGTTAGCATAGATTGTTTCACATTCCAATACATAAGACTTCTACTTCTATTTCCAACTAATCACCAGGGTTTAGAATAGTACATTTAACTGCCGGCAGGGGAAATTCAAATATTTTGATAAAAATCATTATTACCTACTATTTCATGGGTGTAGACTATAAATAAGTAAATACTTATTCCTTAGCAACCGGCATCTAAAAGTACCGTCATTTTTGAGGGGTTACAGCTAGTTAGTACCTTCTTAAATTATTGTTAATAGGAAATAATCTATCGTGGCACAGGTTTACCATAATGTCACTAGCAATTTATTACATGCAGTATCTAGAAACAGATAATTACCTATACAGTCAGTTCATTGGTGTTTCCCCGACATATATTTCAGAAGAATACCGTATCACTCATTTTTTTATTTATTTAATTGATAACATATATAATATTTTTTTACAATGATGATACCTAGAAAATGTTTACAATTCATTTTTTTAAATATGTTATACCTCATCAAAAAGAATTATGATTCTTGTGTGTGGTGAGGGATAATCACTTACAATCATATATATAGTGTAACCTAATTTAATAAACAATGAGGAAGGTAATATACTATTTATTTAATATATTTAAAATCTTCATTAATAATATAATGTATAGAATAAGCAGTCAAAAGAGACTAAACTCAATCAAAAAAGTTAATTCTACAATTAATGATAATCTATTCGGGTTCACTGGGGGACTATGCACACAAGACGCATCCGCAAAAAATTCACCATTATACAAGGTAAATTGAACAAATCATGTAATTGTACAGGTATCTTCATCGATTCGACGGAAGTACTCGACAGTATCTCCCACAAAAAACTCGTATCAGAACTAAAAGAAAACGGGATTGACCAAACGGGTTAAAAGCCACTCACCAAACAGACCTCAGATAGTCAGATCAAATGAATCTCCAAGTAATCCACCAATAGGTGAATTTGGAGTCCCTTAAGATACGGTCTCCAGAACCATTTTTCACTCTCGTAAACGACACATTTCAACAAAATCAATGATGAACTAATATTCCACGCACACGACACCGTACGTACCTACCTATTGATAACTTTAGGAATATTTTATCAGAATTTTTTTTTTCAATATATTTCTATGGTATTATGTATGTATTATGTAAATAAGAATTATAAGCAAATAATAATAAGGCGGAGATTCCAAAATGGGCGGATTTGTTAAATTTTCTTTTAGTAATAATTCGATTTGTTAAGGTCTCCCGCAATTATTCCAGTGTCCCCAGCTTCTCGTATTGCATCCCTCGTGCATCTTCCCTAACGTGGAACAAGTCTACTCCCCTGTGAGTCTACAATAGAAAAATGGCGGATTGTTTTTTCCCTGTGACGAAAATAAAGAACAGAAAATAATATTTATGTTTTCCTCTCGCGGCGATGACACACGAAGCGTAATAAAATCTGGGAGAGACAGATTTATGGGACGCGGATACAGGAATAGACTTGGGGAAGTTGATCCTTTGATTCTTTACAGATGAATGCTATTTTTTGCGGCATCTTCATCTGCATATCATGGATGCTGTACTGCTTCACAACCGTAGTTTATAATGAATAATTTATTGAGATCCTTCGACTGGTCCCGATTTTATCATTAAAGAAATAATTAGATATAATGATAATAATTTTATGTGAGATTTGTAAGTATCAGTAATATTTGTATTCGTGATTTTTTTCAAATTTGTCTGTCATTAAATTCGTGATCCAAAAATATAAAATATTTGCAACAATTGTTTAATTTTGGAAAAAATCGTAACCGATCAAAACCGCAATATTTGTCAATTTACGTGAGAGAATATATCTAAGGTGCTACCGCGAATAGGGTTGCATTTTTATTTCTCTAGTTGAGACATTATTTTTATATACATTTATAAATGAAAATATATAACTTCCATTCCGGTTTTGTAGGTTATTATAATTTTACCGAGGAACGCGCGTTTTAAGTTCCTATAATAAGCTTCTGATTAACTTCTAATTTGTTTAATGCGTCAAGGTATTTTAATTACTTCACGAAAGAAATCCATTCGCAAAATTTAGTTCAATACACAGATCTCGATGGATTGGAGAACGTGTGAAGGACCTTATAATTTTTTTTAGAAAAATTCGTTATTTTTTTATTATCATAAATGTTTCTGTCCTGCGAAACTTAGAAAAGTTATCTGCACGTGTCTGCATTTGCCTTATTCATCATATAACTCATGAATTTTTTTCTGGGCTACATTTCCCTCAATTATTTTTTTTAGAAAATAAATCTGAGAATGTGTCCTACCTATTGATTGTCTCCTTCGATTTTCCCTGATAACTTTTGTGGATCTCTTTTCTAGCCCCCTCCTTAGAACTTCCATATTTTGAAATATAACCAATGTACCAACGAGTTTTGACCAAAAAATATGCGAAATTTCGAATTTCTCGGGTTATATATTTCGAATTACCTAGCATTTATTTATGTGTTTGTACACTTTTCTCTGACGTATCTTGACATCGGAGGCCATATTGGATACTTAATTAATTTTTGGATGTCCGATGTGATGTTTGGATGGATGGATGTGGATGAAAAAACTACTCGGTAGGTACTCGGAGATTTTATACTTGTGGGAAAAATGGAAATAATATTTCGAAATTTCGGACCTAAAACAGCACCTTCATATTAACACGATATTATATTTACCTATACACCTCAACCTCTATATTCACCGGATATGGCCCCTGCGACTTCATCCTATTTCTTTTGATGAAAAAAACCATGAAAAACGACGTTTTGCCAACGTCGAGAAGATAAACACAAAGTTATAATATTTATTAGAGCTATAATTGTTAAAAAAATTTACCTTTCATAATATCACAGGTTAAAACTTTATTTATAGAGTTTTTTATTAATTTATACAAGTAAATTTACATTGATTTGCCTTAGTTTTATATTAAATAAAGTTATTTTGAAAAAATCCCTTACCTTCTTCTAGGTTAATTTAAGAATAAATTTTAAAAAGATTTTTCCGAAACCGGTTGATTTACTTTATAACTAATTTTACAAAATATAACGTGAATTATGTATAAAAATTAATTACATTTTGTCGATTGAAACAAATCAAAATATTTTCTTACCTAAAACACGTATACAATATTTTACGAGATTTTGAACAAAACGTTTATGGTTAATATTTCGACAAAATTTCAAATTTGCATTCATTCTTGATATATTGTTTCAAAATTAAGTTCTCCTTTCATAAATACCAAAAAGGCAGTAAAATTCTGAAAAATAATTAATGGCCCTGTTTCCAGGGAGAACACTCAATATGTTAATAAAATGGATATGTAACAAACTTAAGATGGGCCCGTGTCGTAAATCTTCGAGCGGTTGGGCCTTAAAGGAACATACACACATACAGCCACATGGTTCTCGTTAACCCCTGAGCCAAATATTGTAAATGAGATTATCCGACCGTAATTGGTCTAATGGTTCCATAAAAGTGCAATCGCCAGAACCAATAAAATGCAAGACACGCCGCCTGTCGTGCAGTGAGAAGAAGACCAGCTTCACGGGAGGGGTTTCGCTAATGAATTACACGTGGAGAGTGATACAGTGAAACAAAAATAAAAAGATCTCCTAAGTACCTACCTACCCATCGCAGAATTGTTTTTAAAGCACCAATTTTTAATAACAATGTTGTAAAATAGTATAAATATTTTTTTCTGTTTTGATGACATGTAATTAAGGTATTAAATATTTAAATTTTGAATGCCTAGACAAAAGTATTTGTAAAGAAGGTAGGTAAGTCAACGAGCATAACGCTGGTAACAGTTTGTATATTTGATAGAAATGGAAAAGTTAAAAATGATATAAAAATGACGGTGCGGTGATTAACTGAGACAAGCCTAGCAGTAGGCACGTAATCAAATTTTGGTACATCTGTAAATATGAAATCTGGAGCTGGCAAAAAAACTGGGAAAACACAATGGGAATGGGTCACCCAGACATAATATGTGAACTTATTCGTATATGCGCCTCTTCACCGTTCAGTGGAACGATTTGTAGACATTCTGATACATGTGCCACTTGCATAGATATAGCTCAAATATATATTTTCATTTTATATCAATGACTAAATTAGTTATCAATTTAAACATAAAGATCTTTATTTTTACAATTTTTTTAATATACCTACGTACATTATTAAATACATCTTATACATGTAAGTAGGTATATGTATGTAGGTACAACGCGGTACTTTTTTGATCCTTGCATCCCATGGCTGGTATTTTAAAGTACATATAGGTGCACAGCACTATATATATACCTACCTTACATATCGAGGTGACGAGGAGAAAATAATGAGTTATTTATCTCTTTAATCTTAATTGTAAAACAAAAATGTAATCTTTTTGATTTTCTCTTAATGAATGCAGTAAGCGTTTAGTTCATCTAATGCAACGATTTCTATTTCATTATTTTCATGTTTCAATTTACTTTGTATTATCTCAATATTTCAACGCCTTATTGCTGTACACATACATATATCTGAATAATATATATAAATAAGTAGGTAGGTAATTAAAGTAAGAGCTCTTTCCGTGAAATAAGTTCGTGATCTCACGACACTCATGAGAGAGCTAGAGTTTGTTGACCCTTTAATGAAGTACTTAAGATGCCATAAGGAATAGGGGAACTCGAAGTGATGGGTACCTTTTATACAAGGGTATAGGTAAACAAGTCTCTATTCACAAGTACATACCATGACAGAGTTATAGAGGATGCCGCGCGGTGCGGACGGCTTAGATAAAAATAGGGGGGATCTATAGTCGGGACGTAGACCTAGATACGATAGTTGTTTCCAAATGATGATAATATAGGTATAAGTAAGAATTTCCCACGTAATACTGAATAAATGAATACAAAAATATGTATTATTTAGATACAGACGTATAGGTAGGTATATAATAATAATACTCACTTATTCTAACAATATGTAAATATCTAACATACCTACACGTATATGATTTTGTACAAAAGTGTTTCTGAATTTATAAAAAAAGAACTTTTATTTTAATGCGTTTTCACATTTATTTAATTTGAGTATCTCAACAGTACAATTATTAAAATCACGTAATATATTAGATAATATATGGTAGACTAATTACAGAGCTCCATGACGTATGTACAATGAAACATATTTTACGCCACATAGAATTGTCAATACCTTTCTCAATTTCTTAAAGTAAAATATATATAAAATAATATTTTAGTTGGAAATCCTAAAAAAGAGCAAAATCAAGAGTTGTTTATTGTTTCAATAACTATATTTTTATTTATTTTTTAAGTATTGTGATACACTTAAAATAGAATTAAAAATATTTAAAACTAAATATATTTAGATATCTAAAATATCATGCAAATGAAGTGTGAACTACACATTCACACCTACGAATATAAACATACATATTTTACATAACGTGTAAAGTGATAATAAAAGCAAGTACATATAAAAGCAAATGCTATAGAGTACCTAGATATAAAAATACTTAAATTTAAAATATCATAAAATGTAGATATAGCAATCACATACAATGCATATGTAAATATCAAATAAAATTTATGAATATATTGTAATGAAAATACATTCCATTTGGGGCGTTTTTATTAATTTTAATATTTTTTCTATTAATAATTTTTTTCTGTATATCTTATGATTGATTAATCCCTAGATTACATTTTTTATGTACCTACAATCAAAAGTGTACAGGTCATGTTATATAATAATATTGCACAATAAAATACCTTAGTAAAGAATCGCAAGGATATTTTCTTTTATTATTACTTCAAAAAATTATTTTACAAACTGAGACTCTTTCTCATAATTTGATTAATCCAATTTCAACATTTATTTAATCACAAAATTACCGAGCGTTGAATATAAAAAAAAACCGATTCAAAACTACAACACGTCTCTAAATCTGGCATCAGTTGTTCCCTGATTGCTCTACAAATGCTGAGACGTAAAATAAATTACGAGAGTGTACAATGAATTTTTATAGGCACTAAAAGTTTTTTATTTTCAATTTTATTTGAAAGCCATTTCAGGAGCTCTTTATAATGCGTTAAATTGAGACATTAAAATATTGATATGAAGCCGCGCTAAATCAACATTAGCAAATGGCCATCAGTTCCCACATTAACTTTATAATTCGAGGAGAGAATTAAACGAGCGCACTAACTGCTCAAGTGCACCGGCAGCCGCATGCGTGCCTACATTCGTAAATCATTACATCATATTGGGCACCGCTAATTCTTAATATCTTGATTAATAAACCTACAAATTGTCAACATGATTTTATTGGATATTTCTACTTATTCAGGTAAATAGTTTTCGCGCTCGTGCATTAAGTACATTGAAGCATACGCTGTATGTATACCTAACACATATTTTGGAAATAAAGTGAAATTAAATATTTACATCTGAACATTATTATGCATTATGTTGGAAAATACGATAATAATTATAATAGATAGGTATATTAAGAGATACTTTCTTTCGATTTATCTCGTAGAATATTTGGTTCAGCTTATTTCGAAATAGTGACAGCATGAGGCTTATAGTTTTGAAACGATTTTATATCTCCTTCTTCTTCAACTTTATTTAGACTCGAGAGTCTGTTTTGTATAGGTTCCTCTCGTGAAGCTGAATTCCAGCTTCTATTATCCTTGATGGACGCTGACCATCAGAGTACAAGGAAGACCTCAAGAAACTCGGTGAGCAAACATCGGAAAAGCAAACTTCCTGGCGTTTTCGTGCAAGGAAAGCCGATCCCAAGAAGGTAAATGGGGAAACGAAAAAATAATTTTAAAAAAATACGATGAAAAACCGCTTCTTGCAGAACATTTGGGCTACGGACTAGAGTAGCTGGCGATATTTTATAAAAACTATTGTCACCTGTGCCAGGTGTTAGCGACCGGAGCGCGTGTATCCAGTACAATATCTCGAGTTCTAGCGAACCGAGTTAGAAAAATCGATGACCTTCTTCATCTTTCTTGCAGCAGTATTTAACCTTTAAACTAATTTCGCCCCAAAATTTAGAATTCGTTACGTAATATGAGAACTAAATTCTAGTAGGTACCTCAATTTATACTTGTACGAGTTTTTAGAAATTATATGTATATACATATTATCGCGGATTCATGTGTATAGAGATGTCGAACATAAACATGTCGTATATATACATAGACGTAGATATAACATAGACATGTCGAAATTAGAAACAAACATCACATTCTTTTTTTTCTGCAAAAAAGTTCCCTACAAACATCTTATGTTATACAGTGGACCCTCAATATTCGCCATGTTGCTAAGGAAAGGATAAATATCAAAAAAGATGGATATCAAACGAATTTTCCCAATAGGAATTAACTAAAAATAGTTTGTTCCATTCCCGAACTTTACCTACGTTTTTCTTATATCATTTCGAGAAAATTTATTTTGAAAATCATCGCAAATGCACTATAATTATGTATCGTTAAGAGAGATATTTACTCGTGAATATGCCGTGAATAAATACGTAAATATATATTTTTTTTTAAATTTAGCTTTTGGATGAAAAAAAGAATAATTGACGCAAAAATCCAGTACTGTTCTGAAAAATTTCGACAAACACAAAATATTCTGAATGAAAATACTGGTCTAAAGTTTGAAATGATATTTCAGGCGTATTCTAGTGTAATGCTAATAATTCGGAAGAATCTCATTACACATATAAAGGATATTGCTAAAAAATTCTAAAAATCATAAATAGATATATCTATAATGAAAAAGCTTTGAATGCCGGTCACGCTAAGGATTCTTGCAACACATATGCGGAACATGTCGTATAATTTTAATATATACAACTTCCAAAAATTTAATAGACATGGTATTCTATCATGGGTGGAAATGGTGAACGTTACATTGTGTAAAGTGATCACTTAAGCCAGCCGTACGATGGGTCGTAAGCCCTATGAACACCCAAAGACTTCCATGCCTACTTTTCCATAAAGATATAATTTAACCTCTGTGAGACATCTATAATATATTGATTGATGCAAAAAGTTTTTATTTCATCGAGGTGAGGCTATTAACTGTTTGGAAGCAATCACCTTCCATTATGATATCAGGTAATCGGTTCAATCAATTCTGGTGATTGATGATTTTGATGGTTCACCAATATTTTCAGACGATTCACCAGCACTAGTTTTTTTAAGGAATCCAATTGTGTCCTGTTTTTTTAAATTTTCCGAAAGTGTCCATATATAATCAAATGAATTGATACCCCGAATAATTACGATATTCGGGTGTCATTTCTCACCAAAATTTTGCATTTAGGCGCAAGTGGACAGCCATTCGTAAATTTCAGCAGTTGGAACCTCTGACTGACTCAAATATCGATTATTCGGGCGAATTTCAAACAAATATTCCAACAAAAAAAGACGAATATCAAAATATAAAATATTAACGTGGACGAATATTGAGGATCCGCTGTATTTATTCTATTTTTTTATAACTCATTACAATGCAATTTATTACGAGACACAAATGCATATATAGAGGTGTTTGTGTACGTGCCGACACAATGATTCATTAACGCATTATGGTAAGCGGAAAACAATGATACAGAGTAGCGAGTCAATTCAATATATACAGGCTGTTTCAGAAGTATATGGCGGTAACAAATCATCGACGCAGCTTCTTCCATCCATCACCGGCGGCCGCTCGGCGCGCCTCGACACGGGGCACATAAACAAACAACGGACATAAAAATAAATCTAATAGCCAATAAAATGTGCCATTACTATTACTTAAGTGCGTGATATACAATATTATTATTCGTTACCTACATGTGTGCTGCTCTCGATTTCTTTGACACCCTGTATTTCGTTTGTTTATAAATTATCACAGGTCCATAATTATTTAGATAATAAGGTTTTTCTTAAAAATGAAATATTTATCTGTAATAGGCAGATATGCGTGGAGTAACTTATTATTTTTTAAATTTAAATATTATATATGTGCTAGGTACCATTAAATCTATAAAAAATGCAACTTTGCAATTGAATGTGTATTTAATTGCGATGCTGCAAATTTAGAAAATAATTTTTCTATTACCTTTTTCAAACAGTTTCATGATCATATTTTACGTCTAGTAGGAGTTTGTATTATAAATATGATTACATGAAATTAACTACACTTAACATAGTAAGATGAAGCTAATAGGTACATACAAAGAAAACAAATAATAAAATACAGGTGTTAAATATTTATGTTTACGTATGTAAAAATATGTTTACATAATACCTATAAAAGTAAAGGCAACTGAATATAAATTAATAGTCTATGTTTCCTATAAAATCTCAAAAGTACATTATAAATTAGTAATCCTCGATGACTGCATTCAAAACATATTTTTATGAGGTATGTAACCGCAACGTTACTTACACAAAATTACTCAAATACGTTATTGTTTTTTAATCGGTTTTGAAGTGAATTAAGGTAGAAACTCAATTAAGTAATTCATTTTCCGAATCTCTTTACAATATCGTATAGATACGTACAGCCTTATTCAACCAATTTATAGATCCGTGACAATATTTTAAAATCTTAGTTCGATAAGTATTATCTAACAGCGAAACCGAGGATCTTTTGCTTTTTGTATCAATTTTTTACTTGGGAACAAATTTCACACACTTCTCATTCTGCAATGGTATACTAAGGGCAAAAATGATTTACGTAGGTAAGTATGTATTAACTAATAGGGATATTTTTTTTTGGAATAAACATTTATTTTATTTAAGCACACAATGTATTCTTTATTCTTACATAAATCAACACATGCCCAAACAAAGAACAGCCAACAAATAGGAGAAGGCGAATTTTCATTATTAAGATTTATGTATCGCAGCCATTGGGCTTTTTATCTCGCGTTTTTTCAAAACAAAATGAGGGGATCCAAAAACATTAGATTATCATATTTCATACATAAATGTTTACAGTAGAAAATATATTTGGGTTTGGATAAAAAATGGGCAATAAAGATAAGCTTCGCTAGCTGGCGAATACGTGGAAGGTTCATCCCCTAGACGTATATTTTTATATTAAATTCAAGAACGTTGGTAGGTATTTCTGTTAAAGGATAATATAAATCACATCGCTGTGGATACTGCGGTTCACATATTTTTAGGTGGGAAATTTTACAAAAACCTTAGTGAATTTTACCTAGTAATCAAGTGGTCAGAGATTCGAAACTCGTCCCTGGAGATCACCAAGTAGGTAATATTAGTTTGGAAATAGTTCTCTACTTCAAAAAATATTTTAGACATTTTTAAAATTTTATAGAGCACTTGTAAGTAGCTATTTGATAATAATAATATCATTGCGTAATTTATACAGCACAAATTATCTTAATATTACAGCTCAATTTCGCTTTAAAACTATTTTTTTGTTCTGCACTAGTACCTATTTAAAATTAAGTAACTTTTAAAATTATTGATTATCATAAAATATATCTGACAACAACACCTATATTACATACATTAACAACATTTCTACGAAATTTTTGAAAACTTCACTACTATACTGTATATATTTTATATATATATTTTTTTAAATATTGATCGTATTATTTGTATAAATCTACTTATATTATTTGATTAATTACACCTACATGTTTCAGAAATACCTTTCCATCGTCAGAGCAGAGTCTGCAACAAACTCGATAGAATAAAGAAAGAGTCGTTAAAATGGTTTGGTCATGTGGAATGTAAGAACGAATAGAAGATGGTATAGAAAATTTATGAAGTGAGTATTGAAGAAAGTGTATTATTCATATAAAATAAGCGAGTATCATAATATATTTCATTTAAGTTTTTTTTACAAAAATATGTTCATGCAGTGCGGAAAAATGCGGCGTGAAGGTTAGTTAATATTGTCATGGGACGTGACTGTGGAAGACAAACGAAACATTAAAACAATTTAAAGTTTTTATTAATTTACAAAATGTCACAGGACATGAATTTAATTTGATCACTATTCTTTAATTCACACTACTTTGCAATTAATCACACGTCTGTGGAACACTTTATTGTAGCTTGCTAGAATAATCCCACACGGGTTCGCAGAGAATTCACGTCAATTCGCACGTAAGTAGTTGCACTTATTTTCAAAAGCCTGTTAGGTACTCCGCTTAATTTATTGTGGTTGGCTGCTCTCGCTCGCCAAACTGTATTCTCGCTGGATTTCTATGTCGCACGTCAAAAGTGAAAACAGTAAACTCGCTCCGCCGTACGTTCGCCAGGCCTTTATAGGTGACACCGCTTTTTAGATGTTTCGACGACTTTATTCACACTTCCAGTGGTCAATCGACTTTTTCACTGTTCACGAGAGGGTCTTAGACGATTACAGTGTTCTATATTGCTGTTGTCTTCGAGAAATTTCGTGAGGTTTTGATAGTAATTTGATGAGTGCGTAATTCCTATTGGCTCACCATCTCGTTAAGTTTGATAAATGTTGCATGGGTAAAATGTAATTTTATAACGCCTTAAATCAATAGCAGTATTTAAAATATTAGAACCACTGAAAATAATATAGAAGAGTTTTAGATATCTTAATAATATTTAAGAGATTTTTTTATTATGAAAGCCGTTAATAAAATCCTTCATGGAATATGCCTCCTTAATTCAGGTTCTTACGCTGCGTCAGGTGGCTGCTGGCTTCTGCGGATACAAAATATAATTGAATTTCAAAGCAGGGAGCTGGCGACAGACGCTCGGCTGCACTTTATTCATGAGACCATAAATTTGGCGTTTTTGAGAATAAAATATTCTTCCAAAGCGCACAATGTAGTATAATAATTTGTATACATTCAACTTTAACAATAGTTATGAATGAATTAATATAATAATTTTTGAAATCGTAAATCCCTCATGATTATCACACTATTAATAAATATATTTATCCAAATTGGTCTAAAATAGGCATCGGACATCGGCGTATATATTTAACCAACATATATTTTAATATGTATTAAAATAAGTTCTTAAATAGCTTATAGGTCTAAAATAATAGTAAATAAATTATAAATGTTTTAGTTTAAGCTTCATGTGAATGATTCGCAAGTGGAATATTTTTGTTCTACGTGCCTATATAATTTTTATAATTTTTGGTTCTCGTATTTTGGTGATTTATTTACCGTAAAATCAGTACCTACGTAAGCTTGTTTTTATCACTGAAACTTTTAAATTTTTCTTGAGAAATTTTATTTCTTCTTTCTTCTCATTTTTGTGAGAAAATTTATCCATCTATCATTACGAAAAAAACAGTTTAGAGACTTAGTAAATTTAAAAAAATATAAAACAAAAGTCAATTTAAATGGAGAATAGGAATAAACATGAATTCTTGCTGAAAATTATTTGAATAGTGTTTATTATTCGTCCATTACCTTTACAATTACACATGCGCGGCCTAATGGCGATTTTTTGAAAGCTTTATTTTAAATAATAAGACGGAGATGTTTGTGTACTTGCTGACAACACTAAACAGATTACTTATCTTTTTGAAAAACTCAAGTATATTATAATATAACCGAAAATTTTCAAACGTTTTAATACGTGTTTAATATTTAAATTTTGTTTTTTGGTTTATTATGTATATGAATATTTTAAAAGGAAGCAAAATCGTCAACGCAGCAGGTGATATGCCGTGTTTTGGCTAAATTTCATCTTGTAAGCGGACACCTTATAATAATGTTTGCATTTACAGTGCTTCCCCGGGTTGACTTTTTATTACTTGAAACGATATACATTTTCCTATATACCTACTTGTACATAAATATTATTTTAAATCATCACAGCACATGATTTTAATGAAATACTGTCCATGTCTAGCCGGTGTAACATCTGTTCGAGAAACGTCCATTGAAATGTAAATTTTATCGGAATTTACAACCAAAGTCTTGCTGTGATTTCAAATTCTAGCGTATTTAAAAAAATACTTGGTGTTAGATTTCCTGTTGCTTACATGAAACCACCCAATAAAGTTTCAAACTAATGTATATGTAATATGTTTCTAGGTATACTATGTATCTACTTCAACATAACATATGTACGTATATTTAAGCGGAAACTGCCTTGGTGCAGATGAACTTTAACCGCTTGGCATCGAACCCCACGTCTTACGTTACTAAGCTATCAAATCGCCCACGTAGGTACCTAGGTACTTATGTACTTTACGCAGTATGTATAAGTACTTCGAAAAAGTATTAAATGCAAACGTTTCAAGTAGATATATCACGTATCACCCACATCATTATAGGTTCTGCGTTAATTAGTAGATACCTTATTCAAATATTTTAAATTACTGATTAAAAATTTGTTAAATATAAAACAAATAGACAGTTATAGGTGCATAACTGGTTAAAATTATGGAGCATTTAAAGCATTAAATTTTGTCAATTTATTTAAAAGAATTCTTACGAAAAGATTACGAAGAGCTTGAAATTGATTTTTATTTGAATGGAGCATCGATGTGGGACGTAATACGTCAAACGCAATTTGAACGTTTGTTCTCAAGTGACTTTTCGCTAACGGTGAAAAAAATTAATTTAAAATATAGTTGAGGTACCTACCTACCCTCTGTGAAGTTAGAATTTTAATGAAGTGTTCTGCTTTAATAATAATGATGTAGATTTTACAGAAAATATTGTTAATAACTCAATGTCTAGTAGGTACATTGACATTTAAAATTAAGTGATTTTTTGTTGGTACACTACTTTTATAAATAATTATAATTATATTATAAAATATTATTTACGTAAAATTAAAAAATAATATAGACCCCTGTTTGTAATAATACTTGAAAATTATTATTTTTTAAATAGAGATACGTATACGTTACTATTTTCATTATTTTAAAAATAAACTTAACGTCTGTGATATGAAAATAGGACTAACTCGCTGGTCTGAAATAAGGCTTGAACCCGTGATCATGGATCACCAGGCAAGTATCTTAACCAATAAACGAACAAGCTACTCATAACACAAGCTAAATATAATTTACATTGTCTTCTCAGGTTTTAAAAACCTTCCAGGCTTACCCTTGAACGTTATTCCCGTCGACTCCCAAAATTATCTGAATTTATTTAAAAGCAGCGTTTTGAAGAAATCCAATCTACATAAAGATCGAGCCGTCGGGGCATCTCGCATTCAAACGGCGTTCTGGAAGATCATTCCAAAAGGCGTTCGAATTTCAAATCTGATATCGCTCCTCGTCCCGCTTTGTATTCCGGTCGCCAGGGCGCGGGAGGGACGGGCGGGAAGTTCGGGAAAAGAACAGAGCCGGGAGGGAGCGGGCCACGTACACAGCGGGCCATAAACATCGTAACAAACTGCCACACGGAGTCGTATCTCCCGCTTCTTACGATCTCCCCTCGACCCCCCCTCTGAGCCGAGGCGTGTCAATGTAGGGGTTCCATCTTGGAAAAGAAAAACAACATTGCGGGGTACCGGGCACACAGAGGCGCAGTGAGATTTTTTCGTCACGAAATCTCACACGTACATCCAAAGGACTATACACAAAACGGCGTCGAATGGCGTTTTATATAGTAAATTTATTAGTGCAAGCCGTGGTCATATTTGCAACTAGCGAGACATTGTTTTATTTTTAAAGCGGTAACTACCTAATTACAGTAGCAAAACACATTGCCCAGTCTTGAGAAAATCATATATCCCTTGTGACCACACCAGGAATCGAACTCGGAAGCTCCTGTGCGAGAAGAGAGTGTCATGTCCACTGAAATACGAAGGCCACCATTTTAAAGGAAACAAAATTTAGTTCGCATAGTTATGATCCTTATACTGATGACATATAATTTTCGCATGGTTTTAAAATATAAATGCCATTCATTTTATAACGATCTGTTTAAAATACCTTATATATTTACAAGTTAGTTTGAATAATCCTCGCAGATGACACGGATGAGACAAAACCGGTAGGTTTATTTTTTAGCGTAATTTAAAATAAATTAAATTTTAATAAATATTATTATTAAGTTCTGCGGGTTAACAATTTTTAGGGGTTACAGCTATTTCGGCTTGCAAGACCATTATCAAACAGTTTGATAATGTCCTTGCAAGCCGAAACAGCTATAACACCTAAAAATAGTTAACTCGCAGAACTTAATAATAATATTTATTGAAATTTAATTTATTTTAAATTTCGCTAAAAATAAATATCGAGTTATACAAATTAAACACAAAAACCATAAATAAATAAAAAAAATTAAAAAACGGTAGCTTTTTACGTAACAGTAAGTAACAAATGTAGATATATTAAGGCCCGGTTGCGCCATCAGAAGTAAGAGTAATAGTTAAGAAAAAAGCATAGATTTTTGCGTTCTCCACCAATCAAAACACTCGTTTTCGTAAAAATCTGTGGTTTTTGCTTAACTCTTACTCTTACTTCTGATGGCGCAACCGGGCCTAAATAAATACTTCAAATGAAATGTGCAGAAATCATTACATAGTTAATGCCCAAGAAATACAAGAAAAAATAATAACTGTAAGTACCGAGAACACGAAATTATTTTAGATGCCTTAAGATTATGTTCCTACGTACTCAATTAAACGGATCAATAAACCAGCAAATCCGTCAATTAAATCTAAACTAACTGTAAATATGCATGCATTATTGCTGTGCACGCAACATAAAAATAAATCTCAATCATTTAGTTAGCTTTGGTTTTTCACAGTATATAAATAACTAGTATTTCGTGAAATAACAGATTTCATACATTAACACATTGTTCAACTGAAACACATAAATAACTAAACTGAAAAACCAACATAAAAATCTGCCTATTTCTATAAATGTGTGAAAATTATTATTCCGTACCGGCATTTCAACAATTTTTCGAAAGTCTTTTAAATTTTAAATTTTATATTGTGGCCATTTCATTTCAACTAATAATATTGTAAGTAGGTGGGTTTACGTTCATTTTCATAAAACAATTAAATACGACAAGTTAAATTCTCTTAGATTGTACGACCATTGAAATTTTGCTCCTGAATTAATAGTGTGGAATCAAATCAAATACTCCTAAAGGTTCACACTTTATCTATCCATCTTTATTAGAAGTCGAGAGGACAATCCATCGTCGTACATTCCCAGATATCACCTATTTATTTTTCAAGGGTGTTTTTCTCTTTTTAACAACATACTCAATGCATGAATAAATTAATTTCCTTTGTGTTGTGGAAAGCCTTTCCTAAGTACAAAATTCCTACAGAATATATAAACTCGTTCTGCCGGTCCATGGTATTCGCAGCGAACAACGAAAGCACCTAAATACTGTTACAAGACTGTAGAAACAGAAAGAATTGTCGAGGATTTCCCAGCACTTTGGACGTTTTACAATGAATTGTTAAGTACTGGTAGTAGGTATCTCTAATACACGTGAATATTTTAAAAACTTAAAGAGAATAGTATAAATACACACACACAAGATAGGCGGCAATAACAGTTTTTCATGTTTTTTACGGCGATTCCACAGAAGCGAAATCAGAGATAAACGGTAGAAGCAACAAGCGATGGCAGTGTAGCCAGCGAAATACATTACGAGAGTACCAACCGGGCGTACAATAGTGAGCAGCGCGATGTAAAACGTGCGAATATTCTGGAAAGGCGAGTATAAATGGTTCCATAGACGAGTGATTAGTGCGAATTGAAGAACAGTGCTCCAAATAAATTCGTGTCCTTTAGCTTTGGTAATTAAATATCACTTTAAATAATTTCAAGCGGTTTTCTTGGCTCTCATTGTGAGAATGTACAATTTTTAAAATAATTACTGACACCTACCTGCGATATTTTTTACTTAATTAATTATTGCATCTAAATACCCTTAATATTCCCCGTCCCTGGGCTTACATCAGGGTCTGGTACCTGCGAACATCTGTGAGCCGCGGCGATTCGCTTATCTTCCTTTATATAATACTTTTTTAAACTTAATTAACTTTTTGGCGTGTTTCTGCTCTAAATTGCCCGTCAGGAGAGACCGAGATTAAAAAGAAATCTTTTACGTGGATACTATTTCTGGAAACAAATATTTATAAAAACATTTTCCCGGCAGCATTTTTATTTGTGATGTGATGCTCTTATTTACATGCCTATTAAGTATAAACTTCATTTTTAAATTTAATTAAAACATTATTATCATTTTGAATTTTCAATAATGTTTTTGTCATTTTATGATACGATATATTCACAGATAATATGATAGATATAATGTTGTCTTTATTTAACTTTATATGTATTTAACAATGTTTCTTATTTTAAACATCGTTTCTAGTGAATTACTTAAACGTTACTAAATAAACTATTGAGGTATTTTTAAGTGAATGAATACATAGCTTTAAAAGATACATTTATAAAACTATCAAGGCAGCACTTTATAAAGGCATTTAATGCTTAAATAGGCTATTAAAAAAATCATTTGAATGTATGCAGGTAATTAATAATTATTTACATCATGTATTATTTTCATATATACCTATCTACACACAAAAATTTTCAGCTTCCAAATTCGGCAATTATTATGTCCCATGAATTTTCACGGGTATGCGGGTAGTAATTAATAATGTCACCGCAAAATTATTTTGCTCTTTTTTGAAGAAGGTGTTTATTTCTGTTAATATTTATATACCTAATATAAAACATTTTATAATATCCTGTAAATACAAATTAATGATGCAACGCTAATTATTCACACATGCTGCCAACATACTGAGAAGCGCGTGATGCCTCACAAGAGTCGGTTTACACGGAGTGTTAATTAATACCTTCCTAATTAGCCGCTATAAAATATACTTTTCGCATCATTCTTGATCTTAGCTCATTTGAACGGAAAGATAACCGTAATACATTGTATATTTAACAACTTGAGTAGGCGATTTATTAAAAAAAACATAACGAGCCTCTTTATTACGCGTGTTATTTATTAAGTTTATTAGCATTGTTAAAACATAATTAATATTGTAACTTTTTCAATATATTCTCATTATTTTATTGATTAACAAAATTAAATATAATACTTTTCAACGTATCTGGTGACAAAAATGTTGAAGGTTTGGTTATAAAGTTTTATTTTTCACTATACGTGTTGTATTTTTGTAAATATGTAATACTTATCATTATACAGCATATATTTTTTTAAAGTATTTTTCATTATATTTATCATAAGCACATTGCTTAATGTAATAGTGAATTAGAATATTTTATATATTTACTTATTTTACAAACATACAGAAATCAACGGGTCATTAATGACCCTTATTGATAGAGTGACATTTAAGTACAATGTAAAAACATTTTATTAAAATTAGAATGACATGTTACAAAATACATTTTTGGTGGGTTACGTGTCTGATTTATGTGTTCGGAGAAAAGAAAATGTCCACCCGTCCAGAGACATCTCCACGTGTTGGCACACAATCCGTTTTCTTAAAAATCTGTGTTTTTTACATTGTTGATAGAACCGGCCCTTAATATAATTATATTGATCAAGAGATACAAATGTCAGTAGTGTGCGATATTTCAATAAAAATCCCAAAAAATAAATAATGCAAAAAGTTTTACTATGAATGCGCGCGATGGATACATTCTGTTTTTTTAATGTAATTTTCAGATTTTTTCATTTCCTGTCAGAAATTTTCTTAGTTTTTATCGCATTAAATTTACAGTCAGTATGATTAAAATATATCAGTGGAATATTTTTTGAATTTTAAAATTTAATAAGTTTTAATATCTTTCGAACAACAGATTCATCCAAATGCAACAAAAGTCTAACCGAAGGAAGATAAGATAAGATAAAATAAGACATGTGTTTGTATTATTTAAGGACAGGAATATATTCACTTTGTTGAGGACGTGATAGCTGCGATAAAAGAGGCGTTGAATTTACCCGAGCCGAAATGTCGCAGTAAAATACAGGACATTATAAGCCTTCACAACCGTCCCGAGCGAGGCCCATTAAGGTCCTAATTGAACAAGCAGCTCTGGCCTCGAGCCGCTAAAATACTAACAGTAAAAAGAAAAGTATTTGCATTTTAATAAATTTTTCACTTTGTCAAAATTGGACCGTGTAACGTTTTTTGCGCGTGCTATTTTCATTTTTTTCCTATTCAGGATCAAGCGAGTAACCTAAATATATTAAATACCTACACCAATATATGAAACGCAAGGACCACATCAAGTTTATGTAACATGCGTGAGCATAATAATAAACCATATACTGCTTTCTCTATGGAAATTTGAATTTTTTCTTGGCAATATTTTGGTTAAGCATTATCTAATAGGGGAATACTTAAGTATACATAAGCGTGTAAAGCCTTTTATGCAAAATATTTAAATGAAAAATTTTCATATTTCATAATTTTTCCAAAGTTTTAGTCAATAACATGAAGCTTGGTAGGTAGTTAGATAGATGTGTAAGCCTGATGCCCACGTACTTAAGGTAAATTTCTAAATGAACGCTAGGGCTACGTCATATGTGAGGTTGATTTTGGAGAAAAGTGATTTTTTTTACAGATTTAAGGGGTCACTATAGGACCTCGATCACATTATTTATTGCCTAAAAAATTATTTTGTAGACATTTTTAACAAATAGTACTCCTGTGACAACAGGGTTAAATCTGACATTTTCATCAAAGCTAGATAGATACCTACTGAGCTTTAAAATTTAAAAATAATAATTGTTTTTAATTTTATTAGCGGAGCCTGTTTATGAAATCCGGGAGATGAAATTTTTACATAAATGCGAAAATCCTTTATTTCGAGCACATCATAATATATTTCTTCTTTTTATATTGATACTAAAATATATATTTGTTTTCTTATAATTACTTAAATTACTACACAAGTTGACAAGTTTCTAATAAGTTTTTGAAGAAAAAATTATTGTCAGAATTTTCATATGGAAAAGTCAATTTTTACGATGTCAGTAGATAACCCTGTTGTAAAAGAAATTTTTAATTCACCGCATTCGCTCTCTACGTAATATTTTATTAATGGGTTGTAGGACGAAGGAATGCAAGAGTCTGAGAACCGTAACAGCATTTGCACGCGTAAAAGATACATTGTATCGATTCGTTATCGTGCGATCATCGTGTATATTCAGTGAGAGGCCTAATCGCCTGAACTACACGGTTTTATAATAGTAATTATTCACTCCCTCCCACGCTCTCTTCTTCAACTCCGTACTCTCGTATACTTACATGCTTAACATTAAGATATTTATCATATTATTATAATATAGGCTACTTATTTTGCGCATTATCGATGTCTCTCGAATGATCCACATGAATCTAGAATCAACTGCACTATTCTAAAAGAAACTATCAAAATTTCGTTTTATGTTCATCCGTACGTCTGTCTGTCCGTCCGTCCGTCCATCTATCTGTCTGTCTGTCTATTATTATATATATATATAATCATCCTCATTCTTGGCACTACAACCCTTGGTGGGTCTTGGCCTTCTAATTTTCCTCCACTCATCTTGGTCTAGTCCCAGCTCTCTCCAGTTTCGAAACTCTAAGGCAGAGATATCTTTGAGGACGTTGTCACTCATCATATTTTTTTTATCAGGAATGATTTCAGGGTATGGATCTCCTTCCTCTTTGTATATTCACCCTAGGACACCATACAATAACGCGTGTGCACGGATGATATTTATTTTAAAAATTCGTTTTAAATTCACGTTAAGAACAATACAGATTTGAACATGAAGCGAACTGTGATTCACTGTTGTATATATTTTGACGCAATAGACTGGTGTAACCATTAAAAGAATCACGATCTCTATCGACTCTCAGAAATCGAAGTCTTATCCATGGACATCAAACATAATAATTTAATTGTTCGTCTGTGTGTCCCCGTAACTTCGTGCAACGTCGGTAATTTTGTTCAAATTCACGGCTAAAACGAAACTAGATGGCCGGAGATGGGGCTTGAACCCTGGCCAGCAAACCTGAATCGGCCGCTCTACGCATGTTGCTACTGCCGCCTCTCAGACCGCCAAAAAGATACTTTAAATATAATATACTGAAGATTAGCAAGGACGCGAACCAATATTCTGTCATTTTTGAAGGGTTACAGCTAGTATGCCATATAGTCTAAAATGTTCTCCTCACTCAATGGAAATATTTCATAAGTATGGCTGTGTTTTCCCGTATTATGAAAAATCTTAACCGGTACTTAAATATATATCTCAAAATCTATGACGTAGAATACAATGAATATCTTTAATAAAATGCCATAGGAAATAAGTTGGGAGTGAAAAAGGAGTATATTAAGTTGGGTTAAAACTTATTGAATATTATTTGTTCATATTTGAGCATATGTGTGTATATTTATAAATATCTACACTTTTTAATAATAATAAAATGCAAGTTTCGTAGAATATAATAGAATAATATTACGAAATAATGTCTTTTTTACAAAAAACCTCTTCCTTACATTGAAATTTTGGCTTTGCATATACCATCTCGAAGGTTTCAGAATTTAGGTAATATTCCACCTAAAAAAAGACAACCCTTCCTTTTCGTGCTTGTCAAAGTCGATTAATTTAGACGTTTCAATGTTACATTGTCGAGAGGAACCTTTGTTATATACCTATAAATATTTTTTGGATACATTTGAATTTCATCTGAAGTGTGTTACTGAAACTCCGACAAAGGCTACACGGATTAAGTTTACGAGCTAAATATTTTCTACTGGATGCATTGATTTACTTCGAGTGGTTTTTTATTCATTTCAGTATTAAGATATTCTTCTACGAAAGATGTCTGTTATGAAATTAAAATGTAATTAATAGTAGTATTAATGTTAACATATATAAATACAATAATATGATAATTTGTAATCTTTATGTTCTTTCAATTCTGTGATTTTAGCATAGGCATTCAACTTTTACCGTAACAACATACTTCTATAAATAATAATTAAAAAATGTAACCCATAAAAACCAAGTTTTTACAATACTCCCTTTCTCATTTTCGGGTTTAGTGTCTACCATATGCGTCGGAATCTCCATACAACTTACTGAAAAAAACATTGAAAATTTGAAAAATCCAAAATTATACTATAGTTATTTTTTTTTTTTAAGATAATTTGATAGATCTTCTTGATCGTCGCCACGAGTTGCAAAGTTTAAGCTCGATTGGGTCACGGGAAAAGGGTTAAAAATCTATCCAAAGTTTTTTCGTCAGACAAGCAGACAAACAGACGTCACGAGTTAAAAGAAAGGGAGTAAAAATAATAACAGTCTTATTTTTAAAATGGATTGGGCATTCTAGCGCTATTCTACTGTTATATTTTAAAGTATACCTTAATAATTATAAATAAGTACCTACATAATATGTATAATTTTTGCCTTTCTGCCAGTTGTATATAATTCTGCAATGATAGATTTAATATCTTTAAGGCATCAAGGAATTAATAACATTAATCCACAATACTCAATCAATATTTATTTGCTAAGCAGCCAGATCCGGCGCCATTTTCGCGGAGGACAGAGTCGGCGGCTGACGGCAACTTCCGTCGGCCGAACACAAACAAACATATAAACCGTAAGCAAGAATACATAAAGCTTTCAAGTGCTCGATACTTAAATAAAACGAAAGGAGGAATGGATGTTAACTGTAGCGTGCTTCCGAAGCATTACGCGACTGAAAATCGCTGACGATCGTAAAAACTTTGAAAACACGGACGGTCTCCCCGCCAATGTAAGAAATGAATTTTTCTTTCAAAACAAAGTAAAAATGCGATATAAACATTCCTTAATTTGATTCGAGCGCAGATAGTGCGATAAAATCTTACAATTTTATTCCTTCCACACTCGATCCCCCACAGATGTTTTTACAACGTGTCATTTCGTGTAATAATATGTGAAATATATTGTCAACGAAATATTATAAAATGTGCACCGGCCGCAGTGACAAAACGTAGGATTTATATTATTATAGAACCACGATCCGAGACACCGCCGGGCGATCCGCTACGATTTAAGATCGGAATTACTGCGACACGACAGAGAGCGTTTAAGTCGTAAACTTTCCAATTTATTTTAAACGTATAAAGATATATTTTTTAACAAATGTTCCGAGATTTCCAAACTCGGGGTCCAGATAACTTCGGTCGAGATGAGGGCTTCGGAATATCTCGGAATTAAGTCGTCTGAAAAAACTTGATTTATTGAACACTCGTGTGACTTTCATCGGGGATGATGCTGAGATAAATAAATCGAGGGTCCGATGTTTACATGAGACCAAATTTACCCTTGTGTATCCTGGCCATCGATGTTTACCGATAAACCTACTTTCGTCGGGATATAGCAAATTGCTTAGTCGGACCTGCCGACTGGGAATGTTGATCGATTTCAGCAGCTCCCTATAAACGGAAATATCGCAATTTCAAGTCTTTTCAACCCTAAACAGAGCCTTATTTGAAATGCATAGAGTAAATCCCCCTCAGCGGGAAGGAAAATGAGAAAAGCTTTATAGTGTTTCGTAAGCTTCCACCTTGGGGAACCAATCTAGAAGGAATATAAACCCTAGATAAAAGGAAAACTTTTGCCACCACCTGGAGCTTTTACCCCACCTGTGCTTCTACCCAGGCTTCTTGCTACTTTCGTATGGCATTTATACATTTATCGTATATACCTACATACATATTATATAAAGTGCTTAGCGAGCTTTCGTAAGTCATTTATCATACATACATACACATCATATAAGGTGATTGGCATTTTATGATGCACATGGCATCTTCGAAATAATAACAGTGATAAACAATCTGACGCTTATCATTTTGTCAGGTTACACAAATGGTTGATTAGTTATAATTAACTAATTCATTATCAGTCCATGTAATAATTGCCATTATAAACTAAATACAAATATAATAGACGTGTTTTTAAATTATTTTTGTTGAGTTAATCATCTTAATGGCGATGTCTCGTTAATGGTTATGTGTTGTTCACCTCGTAGATGATATTTACAATTTAAATTTCAGAACCAACTTTGGAAATTCATCTGAGGTTATAATTGGATTTCAAAGTTAACGGCAAGCCTTAAACTTCCAAACGAAATGTCAGAAATATGAAGTCTATATTTTTTTATTATAATAATTTAATGAGTTTATTAAATACTCTATTATAAAAAACTTGGCTGCAGATAGATACCTACAGATTTATAATTTGAAAAAAAAAAATACTTGAAAAACAAATATCTAAATATTATTGCTTAATTCATTTACGAGTGCATGATTCTGACATAATTTTTTATCTAATTTGCACGTAAGTATAGGTATTAGTGGATATGAAACGATTTTTTTTTCATTTTCCAATATTGTTAAAAAAAGTATCAACAAATATTGATATTGTTTAAAAAAAATGAGCAAACGATTGTACATCTCATAACAACTGCACATAAAAAAATATCCTAATTAATTCCTAGTACTTAAATATTATACCAGTCTTCCGACGACAATCTTAATCTAAGATGTCGTTATATTTCAGTGTTACTTTCAACTTTTCTAATTATCTTCTTCGTTTACTTTTATGCGAGATCTTATATAAGTTGTAAAACAAGTCGGATTAATATAAAGGAGAGATGTTTGGCAAGAGCCATTACGTTACTTGGGTTATTAAAAACGTACACTGCTTTAGTTTCGCCATATCACGAGATATTTCAATAAAATTGTGACATTTACATTTAAAAATTGACTTTTATTTGACATATTAATAGATTTAAACGAAATAATTTAATTCTGTTTTAACTTAAAGTGAAAATAATATATTTTTTACTTAACGTGTTATAAGAACAATATTAAAATATAAATTTTCAATGTGAATCTCTATACGAACAAAGTTGAGAAAATTCTACATAAAATATAGTTTTATTTTAACCTATTGATATATTGGATGCTTTGATATTTGTTGGATTAAAATAATAAAATTAATTACCTGTCTATATAAAACTAGTATTTAATTTTATTAGGTTAAATTCAAATTTCTTTGCAGATACGTAGGTACCTATCTGACTGACAGATGGACACAGAGGCCACAGAAAAATCTCTCACTCATCTTAAACTCGTTTATTTCAATCCGTAACTAGATCTATTATGTCACTTGTATCAATCCAGGAATTTGTTTCGGATGGTGTTGACTGGGGCACCTGTCATTTCATTTTTTGCTCATGCTGTATCTCTCTTTCATCAGATTGAACAAGAATAACGCAAAAAATAAATCTCGAAAAAATACATAATATTTTTAATAAATCGAATTCATATAAATTGCGAATCGTGTGCTGGATACATAACTCTTTTTTGTGTTTTTGATTATTTTATTTTATTTATAACCGGCACTATATTTTGTTGCAGGTCCCCTGTGGGAGCAATCAAAATAAAGATTATTTTTTCATTGTTTGACATCAGAAAACGAATGGAAAGAAGCCAATTTATTATTTTAAATTATGTTACTATCTACTCATTCAAACGGTCCAGAAAAAGTCAAAATATACTCAATATATACTGGACCAATTAGTCATGCAATTTTGCATGACTAATTAGTCAAATCAATTTTTATTTGTATACGTAATATATCAATAATAAATATAAATATATTACTGTTATTGGAGAGTAAATTGTATCAGGTATCACAAGGATGGCTTGACTTCACTCAGTAAAATTAACATTATATGATTTTTTTTCTGTTTGAGGACTATAACAACATTAAGCCACACAGCGAAACCAATTCTAAATATATTTTATACGGTATTTATAAATAAGTACCAAAAAATTAGCGATGCTGTTAACGATGGTAACAAAGCTAATATATGTAGGTATACTGTCATTTTCATGAAACTGTCATGTGAAGAACATAATAGAAAACATGATCTTGAGGGTCAAGTTGCCAAGTACGTACTCCTGGATATTTATTATATATAGCAAATATCCCTCTACTTTTAAAAAATCTATTTTTAAATTAGCATATAAATCATGCAAAACAAAATTACAAATTTGATTTACTTAAAAATTGAAATTTAAAATATTTATAAAATTTTTGGCGTTAGGAATTTCAAATACCATATTTTATTTTTCCTTTTTCTCTCCTTATATTGCTTGCATGTAATTATTATAAATTATGTAATTTTTATTTAGATAAAATCTGTATTATATATTTTTTTCTAAATTAATATGATTTATTTCTCTTAACAATGCAAAATTTTCATATTGTGATATTCAATATATTTAATAAAAAAATAGGTAGATATAATTGCATCAAAAGATTCACATAAACTTTTCAAGTTAATGATGATTGAGGAAGACGCCTGCCTTTGAGGTAATCGAAAATGTTTTTTTTTTCAGAACTGCCTGTGCAGAAGAATCTTAAGGGCACCCTGTACAAAACCTGCTGAAGCGCACTTGCAGGGTCGTAAAACTCCAATGGCGCCGGGAGTAAATACTACTTTTGGTACCTTAAATACCGTCACCAACTGCAAAGTAAAATAGTCGATTTCATACATTCTGTGAAAATAATAATAAAAACAACCAAATCAAAAATACAAAATAAATACCAAATCATTAAATAAGTGCTCTACTAGTTCGAATGCAATAAATATAAATATGAATAAACTAATTGTAATATTTTCAATGTATCCTTTCTAGCAATATAGGTACCACATATAGATGTAAATAAAAGTTGGTGCCTATTCGTTGAAAATTATAAATTTTATATTATGAAATAATAATCTTAATTGGAAGTTTCCTTGGTACAATTTTATGCCTTCCTATTTAATAACAAACATAATAAAATGAATTAATTCATATAGTCCCAATTTCATAAAAACTTACCTCAAGGCACGCATATATTTATTGTCGTAGCATTTTATTCATATATCTAGTAGGATGATTAGTTAGTATTTTATTTATTTTAAAATATTCTTCTCAATATGTTTCATACCTATGTTTGATTATATTTTTAATATTTTGAAGCAGGTGGATGCACATTAAAAATTCACAGTTTAAAAAATACTTAAAAATCTGTATCAATCTTCTTTTTCCAATCTATAAAAATTAGTAAAGGCATTTTAATTTGACCTCACACGGAAACCTGCGGGCAAACTACTTCACCGATATATTTTAGCGTCGGTCAATAAAAATTATTTATTACTTTATCGCTAATTATACACCGGGACTCATTCTTGTGTTAAGTACCTGATTAAGGATTGTAGTAAAATAATTAATCAATAATAATCATTTTGCTGTCGATAGAATCAATACATTTAAAAAAAATTAAAATAATACAAAATAATATTTTACAAAATAATAATACAAAATATTTTTTTATGGATATCGTCATTTTTTACCACCGCGAGCATGAAATAATCACATTTTATCATTATTCGTTACAGCATGCCACAAAATAAAGGTCACTAAAACAATTCGTTGTATATCTATCATAAAACACTAATTTTTCGTACTTGGTCATTTAAAAAAACAGGAATCACCAAATTGGTTTACTTTTTGTTTTATTTTTTACATACCGATTATCAACTGAACGCAATAATTCTGATAAATTGTCCTAGCGTGAAATTAAAGTACAATGTAAAACTATTTTATGACAATTAGGGGTTTAAAACATATCTAGCCGTATACCCGTGAAAAATCACGGAGGAGGCGTAAATTAATGGTTCGCGTCTTAGCAAAACCCTGCTATTACAACGTATAGTATATATTGTATATTTTGACGGGCTAGAGAGAAGCGCTGGTGGCCATGTCGTTTAGTTGCCGTGTTGCCGTCTGCGCGTGCGAGGTTCGAGTCTTTCTCCAGCCGTGTAATTTCGTTTTTTAGCCGTGAATTCGAGAAAGTTAAAGAGTTAGGGGGAGACAGCCAACGAAATAATTATATTTAGATATTATAAATTAGCAATGATACATGAGATACAAAGTCTAGAGTGCGTAGGTTCCATGGTCAATGAAGTCTATGAAACACGTATCTTTGGTATAAACGAGAATTACTGCATATTATAATTATTTGAGGCAATACTTCGAGTAAAGATCCTCGCACGCTATCAGTATTATTGATTAATAAAACGCCTTCAATAATTTTGACCGCGTAAGGATAAAAATTGTCAATTAAAAAAAACGTTTAATATATTGAATGCCGTTTAATATAATCTGAATTAAAATATATTGACGCATCATTAATATTATTGTCAATTGTTGAGCCATGTAAAGACAAATATATTGACATTCCGCGCAATATCACATCGGTCCTTCTTGAAGCGTTGCACGAGCAGTTTGGAATGGATAATAAAAAAAAAATAACAAGGAACCGGAAAGAAAATTTCTGCTGAAATTGTTGCTGCATTGGGATAATTTTTTTTTATATATAATGGGCTTCAGCCCCGCCAATATTATTGATCAATAATTAAGTGTATGAGAACTTTTTTACGCAAATTGCTTGAAAGAAACTGATTGGTACATATTAATTTGTCAAATTTAAAAATTCCTTTCAATTCTGTGGTGATTTCATCCTAGTTTTTAAAGGGAGAATTAATTTTCGAATAAAAAATGGCATAAATATTATATATAATTGAGCTTAGGAAGATTAATATTTAAATTACATCTATAGTAGTAGGCTAAGCAACTTTATTCAAGTAGAATCTATTTACGTAGCATAAACGAAAGAGCTAACGTCGATACTGACCACACGAGAGTTTTCATAGTCAGCCCAAGCTGAGCTTTTAAATAAATGGAAGAACATGCTTGCATGGGAGAATACACAATGGCACCGTCCGTACAGCATATGGTACCCAGGCGCCCGAGCACTAGGGTAACCAGAAAATACATCAAAGTTTTAATTTTAATTAAAAATATTTTTTTCTCCCTTGCAAGCGACACAACGCTTCCGTTTGGGGCGCGGGATTATGATAAAATCATATTTTACTCGTAATTAGTTCTCAAAATACTGTAAAAATATAATATTATAGTCTTAAAGAACGCCTCTCAAAATACTGAAAAATTGTCTCATAAGTTTTTTCTAATGATTTTTATAATATTACTAGCTGTATCCCAACAAAAATGACGGTACTTTTTTTACATGCCGGTTCCTAAATCTAAGTATTTACTTGTTTATAGTCAACACCTATGAAAAAGTAAAAATGACTTTTATCAAAATAATTGAATTTTTTTAATATGAACACGAAATGGTTCGCGTCTTTGCTAAATCCTATATGTACTGTATTTTTGGCGGGTAATGTAGGGTTGGCGTTAGCAACATTGCTATCGTTGCCGCCTTCGGGTTTGCCGGCGCGGGGTTCAAGCCCCATCTCCGGCCGTTTAATTTCTTTTTTTAGCCGTGAATTCAAACGAAATTACGAACACTACACGAAGTTACAGGGGCAAACAGACAGTTAACGAAATTATTATGTTTGATAATTATTATATTGCAACATGCCATAAGGACCGATTACTGTAAAGAAAAACCTACATCACTAAAACAGAGTCTTTAGAAAATCACATTTATTTGCCTTCACCAGGAATCGAACCCGAAACACCCAGAATGAGAAACTTATGAGAGTTGCATTCTGATATATTTATTATTAATTTTTTAATGTATTCGTTACAGTAAAATAAATTGTATTATTTACAGCATTTTAGAAATGTTTAAATAAGATTTCTGTATTTTTTAATTATAGAATGTATATATAGTATTTTTTGGATGAAAGCTTGTAGAGTAAAATATATATTTTTAAATATTCACTGAATATCCGGTATTATTTTATTTTTCTTGAAAAGTGTCAGAATTATATTTTCTATTTAAAAATATATACAGTAGTAATAGCAAAATATAAATGGTCTATGCTTTAAATAATCCATATTAATGAAAGTATATATAGTAAATAGTTAAATATAATAAAATAAATGTAAAAGTAATTAGAAGTATATAAAAAGGTGTCTACAATTATTATTAAATGGATATTTTTTTATTTTTTAAGTGCAAAAGAGAACAAATTTGAGGAGTGTTTCATTGGATAAATGAGATTGAGAAATATAGAAATATTCCTAATTTAGTTCGTAATCTAAGATGAATTTTTTAATATAATTGTTTTCAGGAGAAAATCAACGCGTTAAAAACAGAAAATAAACTGGGTAGATAAGTGCAGCATTATATTTACTACAAAGGTACATAAGTATATAGGTATATATATATACGTTGTCATGTACCCTTGCCCGTGCGGGAGGTCGAGTAGCTTTCTTTAGCCGAACCCCGTCAGCGTAAATCTTCTCTGTACGGAACGCTAAGTATTAAACCCGCCATCTATTCTACCAAAAGGTAGGCCACAGAAGAAAACAAATCCAAACAGTTCCTCAAAAGATCACAAAAAAAAATTATCTTCAAAAGTAGTCTGCACAAAAACCTTCAACTTTCGATAGCGTGCCACGCCACGAGTGCTCGCCAAAATTTACAACGCGGAATCGAATTTCCACTGTGTATTTGAGTATGAAAGAAAACTTTCAAGAATGTTGGCACGTTACAGAAATGATTCTTTTACCGGTATCAATGATTTTTTAAAATAAGTTAATTATTTATATATTTTGCCTCTGAACGTTCATTTTAGCGGTTACTTTATTTACGGTTTTGTGCGATCCGTTCAGGACTTAAGCTT
Source organism: Agrypnia vestita (assembly GCA_016648135.1). Taxonomy (NCBI): domain Eukaryota; kingdom Metazoa; phylum Arthropoda; class Insecta; order Trichoptera; family Phryganeidae; genus Agrypnia; species Agrypnia vestita. The sequence goes on along the minus strand of JADDOH010001289.1, from coordinate 129,032 downwards.
CAGTTGAATTTTACGATGAGAAAGGGTACTGCGCCCACCATTATCTTCTTGCAGCTAATCCCGTTCTGGATTACAATGGAACGAAGGTTTTCCATTAATATTATTATAGATGACAAAGTGTGAGGATAGGATTGTAACCTCGCATTGTGCCCGAAGCTCGCTGATTTACAGCTCAATAAGGATTCCACTATATCATCTGGAGGGAAACCGATGCATTACTTTGACAAAATGAAGCCATTTCGTATAAACTCATTTAATTGTGAAAACTTTTCAAGAACTGTAGCAATTTTAAAATAATTTTTTGATTACATCGAAATTATTTTGCAATTTATATAATTTTATTAAAGAATGAAAATATTAGGAATGAATGCAAAACTGATCTTAGCATAATTCATAGAATTTAAAATGGGTCACTCAGGTGGTTTGGGCATGTTGAGCAAATGAATGAGGAAAGAATGGTAAGAAAAATATATAATGCAATTGCTGACGGCGCCAGAAAAAGAGGGCGACCGCAGGAGACGTGGGATGATCAGATTAACCAGATGCTTGAAGATCGTCCCGTTAGAATCCTCAACAACCGTCGAGCTTGCATGCGAAGATGTATGAATGTGGATGAGGCGAGAGTTGTTTGTCAGGACATAAGAGCGTGGCGCTCTATCCTGTCTGCCAACCCCCACGAAGAAATGGCGTAATGGTAAGTAAGTAAGTAAGTTAGTATGTGTAATATTATTATAGGTATGATGTCGAGATACATATCTATGGGATATTTCTTCAAGAACATGAAAGTTTCCTCTCATACCACGAATACCCGTTAGGCAGTAGGTTTTTACTTTGTTGTACCTACCTAGGTTGTGTGCCTAAATATAGATGTTCGATTGGTTCAAGCTGACGCCAACAGTCGGCGTCCAGGCGCCACGTCTCCGCACCCAGTACACGGGTAGGTAGAGCGTCGCTGTGTTCACCAAAGATCGAATGCTACGTACACGGTGGTTCAAAATAATATATTTTATTACGAAACACACGCCGTTTAGGGCGTCGCAAAAAATATGTAAAGCGGATACAGTAGACCGTGCCAAACTGTCGTTTTCCTAAAAATGTAATATCTTCTCTGTCGCACACACGTCACTGTGGGCTCGGCGATAGGTAGATACACGGAAGGAAATCCAATATGAATTTTAATAGTACTTTTGCACGCGATTGTACCTACTTTGCGTTTTTAATACCACAAAAATTACCCTTCGTCACGATTTTCAGCAACCTTTTATCTGCAACGTTTTTAGCGAATCATTGAAATCGTTAATTGGTTCCATAATAACTGCAAACCAAACAAGTGAGCACAATAAGACTATAAAATCCCTAATATTAATAATTTTGAATGTCCGTCCGTAACTTCCTATCCAATAGCTGATCTCATTTCGTTTTCAAAATTAGTGTGATATGATTGATCTCATTCCGTTTTCAAAATTAATATTATTTAAAAATTATTAATTAATAAATTGAAATGACTGACTTAATGCTTTTTTTAAATAAAATACCTACTTGAATCAGATTTTTTAAAATATTTCAATTCAATGAAAATTAAAACTTATAAGTGCATGCATTACTATATCTATTTTTTTCAATGTTATTAATCATTACCCAAAATATATAATCTATGTAACAATGCCCGTCATCAACGCTCCCAGACGGCTGAAATAATAATGAGGTATAATTTTATTTACGAGGTATAAGAAGCAAGCACAGCATAATTCTCTATTTAATAATGTCCATTACTAACGTTATCATAGCCTTAACTAGCGGCCGAAATATAATAAAAGTACGTCATTCTGATGGGTTATAGGTAGTTGGTATTAATTAATAAGCTAACATATTGTAACTTATAAAAACTTACGTAACATTATAAAGGAATGTAAGCTATCGTGAGATAACTTATGCGAAGTCACGTCTGCAGGTGTGCAGTCGTCATATATGCAGAAATAAACAACATTTCAGGCCGTTTCTCCGGGGGGATATGTAGAGAGGATAAAGCGTCACACTTTTTATGCTGACACACAACTCTCGCCTCATCTATATTACTTATACTTTTATATAATTACATTTTTTGTATAGATATATTTTAAAAATATGTTTATTTCAAATTGTATTTTTTATTGTATTCATTTAATTTCTTTTTTAGATGTTTTCTGTTATCTTCTTAATTTCTGTATTGAACGCTATTGATTTTTTTTATTCCTAAAAACGCAGTTTGGTATTTTAGAATTATTTTAAAATCCTTAGGATTTGCTTGTTTTAAGTTTTAAATACATATTGTCATTAATTCATTGGATAACAGAGATTTTTCGTTAATTGATTTTTAGTTTTCAGCGCCCTTGAGGTGAGCACTCACGAAAATGGCGCTATACAAATGATCCAACTACTCTTATTATTATTAATGTTTTCCAATTTTGGAATTGGGAAATTTGTGAAGAGTGTGTTGAGAATGTTGATTCGGTGTTCAATAAAATATGAAATTACCTCGGTAAAAATTACGATGAATATGGTAGTAATTTTTCTAATAAATACAACACTACACTGCGCGCAAGAACTCCCTGTAATTTGGAATGTTTGTACGCGGGAACGGATGATTGGCCAGCGTTTCTGCAAGCACAGCGCTCTGTGTACCGCTGGCTTTTACGACCTCTCTCGGTCCGCCGTCCGGCTCTGCGCGGCCCGCTCAGCTTCTTCAATTTCTTTTCTCGGACGCCGTAAGCCAATCCCGCGCCAGGACTGATCGAGCTTCACAAATCCAGCAAACCCGCTGAAAACTGGCTTCACGCTGCCTGCCGCCGCATTCCTCGCGAGACCTTCAATTCGCCTTTACCCGCATGAAACAGCATGGGTTCCGTCTAGTGATGGGTCCGCTCTGTACTTACTACTACAATGTAGTACTAAACTACATTGAAGTGCACACTTTGCACGTTTTGCACGTAGTGCACACTACAAACTACAAACACCAAAGTTATTGAAAGTATAAACTTCAAATAGCACACTTCATTTCAAAGCGAACACTACAAAGTACATACACTTCAAAGTTATCGAAAGTATGAGAAACATACTTTAAATAGTGCATTTTTTACGTGAAATTTTTGGGAAGTTGATGTAGGTAAACGAAGAAACCTCTGGAAACTGTAATAACCCCTCCCCCCAAGGTTTGAAAATTTTTTGGAACCGAATGAAGAAATCTGGCTGGCGACCTTTTTTTTTTTTTAGGTCGCCAAATGCTACTTTGGAGAAAATATCGTCATTAATTTTAAATATTTTTGTCGTTAACCTTTTTTTTTTTTAGATTTTTTTAGCTTGCCAAATTTTTATTTGGGAAAAAAAATATTAACTCACTAGTACTACATTACTTCATTTCATATTACACTTCACTTCATTAATACTACAATTACTTCATTTTATTACTTCACTTCATTAATACTACAATTACTTCATTACATTACTTCACTTCATTAATACTACAATTACTTCATTATTTCATTTCATTTACTTCACTTCATTTCGTCGTACTACAATTACTTCACTTCAAGTAGTTTTTACTACAATTGTAGTGTACACTTTGTAGTCTTCAAACTGGTGATCGTGTGTGTGTTGTAGTCTTCATTTTGAATGTAGATTTTCCCTTCGCTAGTTCCGTCACAGAAAAGTTCTGTGCGCAACTAAATGAGCAATCGAAGGTGCACCAGAAATATTATTTAAAAAAACCTATTTTTAGAAAATGTGTATATCACACACGTTCATATTGGCAATCCGCAAAGTCCAGAGAGCATGACAATGACTCCTCATATCGGAGATTCAAGGGCGAGATCACATTGTATATAGGTATGTAGGTGACTTTCTCAAACATGTTTAATCATTTAATTTGACTTGTCGAGATGACTCCCATAAGTTTTTGCTACTGGCTACGAGACAACCTCTGCATTACTAACTTTACTGCTCGTCTTCGCCCGTGGCTTGGATTCTAATATATATAATTCTCATATTCCCCTGCATTTCACTAAAAAATCAATGCTTGCAAGAAAGGAAAAAGCGGAAATAATATATTTATTCAAAACGAGACATTTGAATAAATTTCCCGCGCGTGTTTCGTAAAAGCGCTCATTTTTCGAAACCTTACTTTTTCTTACATTTCAACACTCTTTTATTCTAATTTTTGAGCTGAAAATAGTTACATTCATCTAAAAATCTGGATGGAATAATATTTTGTAGATATATAAAATAATAGACAATCATTTTTTACCGAACTAAACCCTAATGTTCTTAGATTTTCACGGCCGTTCAGAATCTTTTGTGTATAGTTTTCTGAGATATTCTGCCGTGTATATGTGACATCACGGCTGACGTTTCGGATCCCATTGCTGTAATGGGATCCGAAACGTCGACCAGAGAGGTCACATATACATGGCAGAATATCCCAGAAAACTATACACAGAATAAACCCGAATGTTTCTCACCTGTGCACTTTCTGCTTTGTGTCTTCTCTTGTGTCTATCCTAACAATATTTCATATGCGCAGTAATACACAAAATAATTATAATAATTAAAAAATGAAAAATTATTTTGTATTTTGTTTATAACAAAATTGGCCCATTTCCCAAGATTTTCTACTGCTGGTTTTAAAGTCATGCGTCAAAAAGGCTTCAAAATATGAACAATTCAATCCAAATAAAATATTGATACATGTCAATAGCAAACCAAATAAATCAAACACGATCAAGAAGTAGGTATCTACCGAAACCATAGCTTATATGAATACGCAGACCTAACCCCAATTTTATTATTGTTTTCCGCGGGTGGTATGATTTACTGATAAAATAACTTTCATCCCTCCCCTTCTCGCTATTATAGATCCCACAAGGGATAAGATACCGATTAAGATACAACTAGGGTCGATTCTACCCTTTGTTATTCAAAACGTACCCCTGCTTTAATGCGGGTGAATTCTCGAATTGTTACGCATAAGGGTGGAAGCACACAGCTCCTTAAAGCACTTGAGTTGCTATCATTTTATTTTTATCCATCCACACTTACATATAAGAATAGTCCGTACGAGATGAAGCTTGTGTATGAATTCAAAACTTTGATTTTTTATCTGTGAAATAGTCTCACTGCTTTTTAATTAACTTTGGAGATTTACATACGTACAACAAAAAACATTTAAAATACTATTCAAAGGAAAATTTTCAGATAGGAAAATATATTTAAACCATCTGGGTATGTCAAACAAACTCGAAAAGCTAAATTAACTGTGATATTCATATTTTTTTTGTTTTCCGTCATTATTTTGTATACCTAACTTTATTCACAATTATTGATAAACTTTGTGAAAGAAAAAGTCTAATTAAAAGGTCTTTAATAAAGATTTAGTCAAGGTATGTATTTTAAAAAATATTAATACCTACTATTATTTTTGTACCTGCTGCAGTGCTTTCATTTTTTATCCTATTGTAATTTAGGAGCAGTCAATTTACTCTGAATTTTGACCAGTTTTTCACAATCTTGGGGCATGTTTTATACTTAAATATTGGCATAATGTATCGTGTAGGTCCTCATAATACATTATAGCAATACTGTAGTATAAAACTTTATACGATTAACGTTATATTCGCATCAAGCCAAAAATTTAATCAATCATTGTAATAAATGATATAGGTATCATTATAAGTTGCTCGAGGCTAGATACATGTTATTAGTACTATGGACTGCCCATTGTATAGGTATGTGAGATATTTAACTCAACATCTAGCAATAATTATAGAGCATCAATCTTTCTGCGTTCCTTATCACTCTATATAGAGCAAAATAAGTAAGAAGACTTTGTATTTTGAATATTGTTTCAATCTTGTGATCTTATTTCGTGCAATTAAAGGCTCTAATTGCTAGAGTCCAGCCTGCCACAACTTCCAGAGCTCCCAATTTTCTGGACACTTGAATTAATTTAACACAAAGGGTAGTTATTTTCAACCATTACCGTATTCACTCGCATGTGAAACCTTTCCAGACATTTCATTAAAACTACCCGTGACGGATTAAATCCAGTTCTCAGTGGGGGTAGCTGCCCCGTTTCAAAATGGCCGCCACGGTTTTAATTGAAACAGTAATCGCGGCAAACGGGTGGAATAAAGTACCACCCGAAAAGATAAATTTACCCATCACGGCGATCAACCCTTTGAATGAATGCCGGTATTAAACACAATGGAAATTTAGCCGGGTAGGTAGTTAAATAGCATCGAGTTTTAAATTGTTATTAAGTCCAAATACATAGAGAAATTTGCTGTGGGAAATATAATATATATCTGATTTATATTATGGCTTATTGAATTTCAACTTCACTAAATCGGAGTTGTTTTCAATTAATTTTGGGAAACTGTGTCGAGATGCTGGTGGAGCTCACCCACCGAATGAGTTTTGATATATGTGAGAAAATATGAAGAGAAATAATTCCAATACATTAATTTACTCGAATCTATGTGATAATGGTGTGATCTATTGTGGTTATATACTAGTTGTATTGTTAGTAATTCATCATTGCAATGTTATTTTGATAGTTGAGGTCATTACTGGGCGATTGATTGCGCAAAGCTTCTGAGGAAAAATATTTCTTTCAAATATTTATTTTTATTGTATTCTTGAATATTGTGCTTGAACAGATAGAATATTAATAATGTTCTTGAATTCGAGAGAAATATTTTTTATGGATATTTTATATGATACGAGCATGTTAGCTGGCCACCATGTCCAAAAGAATTATTCTATATTAATCTCAGAAAAATATGTGTAAAATAATATACATAAAAAAATATATTGTACCTACTCATTACCACAGTAACTGCATATTTTACTCAATACTCATTTTAAAATATCACACGTATAAAAATCCATAACACTAGCATGTTCAAACATTTTTATGTGCATCCTTTCACCTCCCGGCAAGTAAATAAAAAAATTATTTACTCATTTAGTACCTAGATAAGTTTATAGTACCGTCATAACATTTAAAAAATATATATTCCTAGTACCTGCCTATCGACACAAAGATCCTACATAAAAAAATTAAGTTGTCAAAAATAAATATACATACCTAATACAATTTAAATCCTTAAAATTCCTTCCCTATAAACTATACGTACACCACATATACTCTTTTAATGTTTGCATAAAATAATGAGATTATTAATTGTACAAATTATATTAATTAGTTCCACATTAATAGGTACAGAAATTCGAGAGACATTAAGCTATAGATACCTGATCAATTTCCCGTTTTGAGTATGCAGAATTTAGAAAGCAAACATTATTTATTTAATATGTTATTTAGAGTAGATACCTACCTACCTTTTCTGAGTTTATCTTTTTTGTGTGCATTCTTAAAGTAGAATAAATTATGTATTTGATTATTTACATTAAAATGCATTGATGAATCGGATAAGCATTAGAAAAGAAGCTATATAGACGTAGCCTTATTTTGTAACTGATCTTTAGACTACATTTTTGTGCTCGCGGACGCGGCTTTTCATTAAATTCATTAATTAGTGTCTTATATCTCAGTAATCTGATGACACATTATAACTACCAGTCTAATTTTGTCCGTTTTGTATCTGTCCATGTTGTACAATGCCACAAAAAGAAGTAAATCGATTTACGTTCACGTTTCGAAAATAAAATACCTAATTATCCTCGAAAGGTGTCAGATTATGAAAACACGTTGAATAAATAACATCTTTTAGTATTCATGTCGGACGTTGTAAATAAAACGAATGCCAACACAAAACTGAAATACGGTAATGGCGTCGAGAATGCGTATTTCATTTTAAACAAAAATATTTCCCAATGTTGTATCAGACCCGCACAGGAACGGGTACCTACACGCCGAGCCTTCTCATTTTTCTTTAATTAAAACGCCTCTTATTTTTATTTCACTGGCAACCCAACAAGAATATTAGATTTTATCTAGCGGTGGACAAAACAATGAAATTCCACTTGTTTCGGTGAGGAATATAATAAAAGCTGTCGACAGGAACCAGCCCACTGTAAATATGCCACCCAGTTAATAGATGTCCTTTGAATATTTTTAGTAACTGAATTAATTTAATAAGTAATAACACTCTAACATATACACATTTTAAACATTTCTATTAAAGTTCTGAGATTTTTAAAAGTATTTAAAACTTAGGTACCTACTTTACTTGACTGCGAAAAATCTCAGTAACAATAGCCACTACTGAGTATGTAACTCTTTGTCTAGAATGTATAAACGAAATTATTATTTACATCTTTATAAATGTTTTAGGAATAATAAAATCTAGTAAATACAGTTATAATGATTGTGAGAAAAATTATGTATCATCGAGTAGTGACAGGTGGCACGAGGAACAGAAATGCAGGTTATCATTAAAAATGGATGATTTCTGTTCTATTTAGAAAAATTAGAGTTACTCTAATAAAAAAATAATAAAAATCCACCAAGGATACAAATTAAGGTTTTAATAAAAAATGTGTCACATAGATGACGTATTTTTAATTTTGTATAAATCAATATCATTATTTTGTCTCGATCAATATAATTCGCATATTTAATAGCGTTGTTGTTTGTATTGATGTAATAAATTAATGACGCTACAATAATTACCCAACCAAGTTTTTATTGATAAAATGAACTTATAAACTTGACAGACGAAGATGTTGGCGAGGAAAGGCTGTATCTACAGTGAGAGTAAGAATGAATGGCAACAGAAACTCGAAACATATAAAGAAATCTCGTTTTGTGTTAAAAATCTCACACGAACAATATTACATTAACTCAAATCATTTAAATCCATGACAAACTTTGAATCTATCATAATAATTTTTGTTTGTGAAATACCATTATAAAAATTACTTTATGTAAGTATTATTTACATCACTGGCTAAGTAAGTATCCGCATATCAGATGTGATACAGATTCTATACAAATTATGTATAAATTAATTAGAAATAATCTGAGTCGATTTATTAATTTAAATATACATTGATGAGATAAAAAGAATAGGAAATCTTGGGTGGCCATGTGGAGTGAATGACCGAACGGCATCTAAGTGGTAGTTGAATACAAGACGAACATTGCGTATGAGCTTGGGAAGGTCAAGTTTATGATGACGAGATAATGTCTACAAAAACAAATCTATTATTGAAAGACAGGACTGGAGGGAAACGCCTCATAGCAGGTAGGTTCAAATGAAGGATAATTTTTGAGGAAGTTAAGACCTACCTGAGGATGAAAAAGCCAATAGGGATGATGACGATAATTAAATTTCATTATCTATATCGTTTTGACAGATTACTTCTTATCTATAATAACATAATAAATGACACAGCATGTATAAAATATGCACACTTCCATCACGTCTTCCTTGCAAACTGGCAAACTACAAAAAGAGCATTTAGCATAGAAAATCTTCGTGTACACCATAATAACGGCTTCTGCATAATGTTGGGCCTCCCCAGATACGACCGAGCTTCCGGTATGTTTACGTATAGGCAAATTTCTAGTTTTGCAGCTTTAAAAATATCCAGGGTGGTAGGAATGAGGAAACTGATAATCTCCGGGATATCTTCATCGTAGAACCAGCTTTAGTCCAGTCTCCAGCATCGTGGCATACTGCAGATAGATACTGGCCCCTCACAATCTATGGTAAGTGCCACAGCTCCCTAAAGACTTTGTTTTTCATTACATATATCTATATATTATTTACATTTCATCTTTATCTTTCATCTACTTCTTCTTCATATTTTATTTAAATTGACTTATATTTTAAATCAGTACTCTATACGGCACGAAGCTCCCCGCGTACTGGAATAAATACTCATTATTATTATTATTAATACGATGTTTCGTAAGACAGATATCAATAATGATTTATACACATATGCATGAGTAAATCATCTTAAATTATATCCAGCAGCAGACACATACATCAAACTAAACGCTATAAAATAATGTAAGACAAGTTCTGCAGTAGTTCAAGACTAGCTTTAATAATGCGAACGTGACTAGCGTAAGCCTACTTGCAATTGGACCACCTACGTGACGTCACGGCCGTTCGAGGGCAGGCCTGGTTTGAATATCAGAGTCGTGCTGAGCGGCCATTAGGGCCCGGGCCACAGTTGCCATCTAAAATGAAAAAGCTCAGCGTGTAATAATAACCAGGCCTCGCTTTCAAAATGTTGCCCGTATATCGACGGTCGTAAATTACTGATACGTACCCACCTAGGTACCCCATGTACGAACGGTTCACACAAGCGTATTACGTACCGCTTTACCGTACGTTAGATTTTTTCCGATGCTGACTATACCTACATATAGGTGCACAGGAAATTATTAAAAGATATTGGAGAATAAGCTCTTCCAAAATACATGTCCGTCACTAGCGCTACAAAGACGCTATGTCACGCCAAATAGCGTTATTTTCACAGCCTCAACGCGGCCGAGTTTTATATTTAATTCTCTATATAACAATACTCTATATGAATATCATTATATATAATCTATATCATAATTTATTTTTACTTTATTATAAAATGTGTATTGTGTAATCATGCCACACCCAAAATGTTATAGGTACATTTTATTTTACGTCACTATGAGAGTCACTGTCAGAGTCAATGTGTTGACTTTCTGATTGTTAAAAACAAAATAAAAAAATAAAATCGTGAACACTTGCACATTAGCAAAACTATTTTCACTTAACAATCATTAAAAATACAAAATTTCCAGCATATTTAAAAAAAGTGAATTGTGTATATAATATTTTTATTTAAATATATCTAGTACCAACATAAAAACTGCTAATTAATGAAAAACTGAAAAATATAGGTCTGAAGAAAAATAGCTCGTAATAGGATTCGTAGAGGAAGTCACCACCAGTGTTAGTACAGTGGTGATAATATTCACTAGTGAACAGTGATGACATACACGAGAAGTAGAATATCATTAATTTGTATGATTGTCACACAGGTTGTTTCATGGCCACAAGCTACTCGGTAGCAAAAACTAATGAGTAGCTTGTTGGTGTAGTGGTCATGATGCTTGTCTAGTGATCTGGTGGTCGGCGGGTAGAGCCCTATTTTTAAGTTAGTTAATTAGTTAAGTTAGTTAACTAAGTTAGTCCTATTTTCACAGTACGGGCTTTTGGCTTAGTTTAAAAATAGTAAAAATATTGATGCGACACGTACCTATTCCGTGTTCGCATCTCTATTTCTTTAAAAAAAATGTTCAAGAAAACATGACATAGGTACCTATCAATAATTATGGAGATATGCAATATCAAAATTTGCACTTTTTTCAATATTTCTCACTTATTTTTTGTAAAAAGTTGAATAATCACCAGAGTAACTTATATAGAGTATAAAAAAATTACTCGCTTTAATACAGCTCAAATATAGGTTAAAAACTTGGTAAAAAAAATAGTTTCGATTTTCGCAGGGTTTTTATCATTTTATTCAATTTGTATTCAAGCGAATGAATTTCCATAATCGATATAAGTTACTGTTATGATAGTTCAAGTATATCCTTAGGTATATTATCTACTCTGTACCTCCTCTCTCTCCCCATCCGTATATCACAAAGAACATTTTGTTTTGTTTTACACCAGTCTTGTAATATGCCAGCCTTGCAGAGTCTGGAAACTGGCAATATTCCGCCCCACGGGGAGTCCGTGGGTTTTTATTTATGTAGCTTAATGAAAATATACATTACCTTGCGGGGTAGTTATCCGCCAGAGCCTTATGCGTATCGTAATAAGTGTATACGAACTTCGGTTTTAATTTAATTTGCCTGTGTTTGTTATTAAGTCGGATTAATTAAGGTTTTATGAAATTAGCTGACTCGCAGGCAGGAATGAACTTTCTTACTCGTTGGCACAAAAATCAAACATTATTAAAAAAAAGTTTAAAAATCAGCAATAATAATTAGAGAGTACATATAGTTAAAAAATCGCATCACAATATATCATCGTAACAGTGTCTCCATTTTTCTGGAATATGTCGAAAAATATTGTAGAGATAATTTATTAAATAATACTTTGTTTTTAGAAAATCTCACTATGCATTCTCGGAAATCCCGTACAGACAGAATGATATTTATTTTAATTTAAATTAATCACGAATTCACTTGGTTTAAACCACTATATTTTTGGTAACACCAACCGGTTTCGAACCTGACGTTCCTTCTTCAATTATACATTACAAACTATAATAATTGCTCATATTTTGTAATGTTGGTTTGTATTATAGTTTACCATGAAGAAGGAACGATGGTTCCGAAACCGATTGGCTTTACCAAAAGTATTTACCAAGTGAATTTGTGTTTAATTTAATTTGTAATGAATAGTCAAAGTAATAGTTTATAACAATAGTATAATATTTATTTAATAAATTACTCCGTTCGCTGACGCCAAAAAACTTGCATGAGTAATTCATCTTAGATTTATGATATAAATAATACTCAAATAAATAAATAGCTCGGTGATACCATTAATATTTAAACGGTCTCCAAGTTGAGCCGAGATTAATATATGATATAAACATTTGTAATATATCTCTTACTCTCTCGACATAAAAAAACACTACACTTTTACAACCTTTTCCGGTTTCTACGAGATTGTCCGACCCATTAAATAAACTAATTTATATAGATCCTACAATTGCAAATATTGCAAAAAAAATTGCAATATAGGTACAATCCTTTATTGCAATTTTTTTATTGAGAAAAATATGAGAGACCCAGCACACCAATGAAAATAGTATTTAAATTTAACATGAAATTTTGAAATTTTAGATATGAGATTTTAAAATGTAATTAAATATTAAATAAACTTAAAATAATAACTTATAACAAATAATAATAAAAAAAACAAAAACAAAAAAAGTCATTGTTGCCTTTATGTTCGTCCTGTTATGTTATTTTTTTTAGTCTGTCAATGTTCAGCTGTCTTATCTGTTGAGATAAGTCGTTTTAATTCTGGTTATGCTCCAGCTTGAATGTCATGGTAGTTTTGAGATGAAATAATTTTTATGTGTTTATGTAATTTTATGCCTCCATTTTGTATTTCGTCATGAGTAGGTAGCTTATGAATAATTTTTAGAATATCATTCATTGTTATGTTATTGAAATTGAGTTGCTCTGTTGTTCTGTAAACTGTATCAATCGGTGTTGTTAATCATTTTAAGATACCTAAAATAAAAATTTATTTTAGGTTCCTGGATTACTTATTTTTTTAATTTACCATAATTTAATTTTTACGATATTTACAAACTGTTTGATATATATATATATATATAAATAATCCTAATTTATTTATTTAAAAAAAGTTAAATTATTCTTTAAAGTACCTAATTAATAAAAATTTACTTTATTTTCACCACTTATATATTGAAAATATCAATATATTTCAGAGCCAATGGTCTTTTCGTCACGATGCAATGTAGGTATACTAACAAATTAAAAATCAAAGTAGGTACCTATAGGCAGTAAAAATATTTAAAAAATATATATGGTAAATGAAAAATAATTAAATACTTCTATGAAAACAAAGTTTTATGATAACTGTTTGTAAAAAAGACTTGATATTTTATAATATTCAATTTACAATTTACAAAAATTTATTTACAAAATTTCTTATTAATCAAACTGTAGGTAGGAAATTCTGTATAATTTGTATGTAAAATTTGTAAAACCCTTATTAATGTCAAAAGAATGATACATAATCAAAAAAATGATTCGCAAATTCGAAATAATTATTGCTACTTAAACACCTCAAGTGTTTCTCAACTCTAACATCAACATTTCTACACGTTTTTGCTATTTAAAATAATTACAATCATTACAAATTAATTTATAAACACACGATTTTTTAAGGCTTCTTCGAAAGTACCTACCTACCTACATCAATACGAATTACTCCTTAATTTCAAGCAAGCTTTTTAATGGAAGTATTTAATCAGGACGACGTGAAGTCTCCTCCCTGCCTGGACCCACTTAGCTGTAAATATAATGTGCGCCAGTCACTGTTTATTTAGATAGAGAGATTCCCGTCTCCGGTGTATATTTTTTCAGCCGCCATGTCGTAAAAGCAGTCGAGAGTCGGCTGAGCAGACGCGGCTCAGGGCCGGCGGCGGCGGCCATAACTCTAATCCGGGCCTGCGCCATCCCTGAAAGGTTATTACCCCTGAAAGGGCACTACCCGACTTTGCCATTAGGCGGCCCTGGAGACTTCAAACCTTCATCGGGAGAAACCCTTTTCGAATAATGAGAAAATTCATGCGTGTACGCTAACTTTTTTTAGTTTACAATTATGTTATTATAATGGTTACATTACACACAAATTTACTTACTTTACATACCTACATACAACTGTTTTGTACTAAATTAGAAATTAAAATTTAATTTCTTCTTCAAATTTTTGTAGCACCATTTTATAAATAAAGTAATTAACTCTTTGTTTTAACCACACTTAAAATTTGTTGTAAAAATTTAACATATTTCGATGCTTCCTTTTTCAGGACAATGAATGTACCGTACAAAATTTAAGTATGCTTAAAACAATGTGTTAATTATTTTATTTTTGAAAATTTAAAATTGTCTAAGAATTTAAGGTTTATCTTTATATTTTCAGACTTCTTTTAAATAAAGTTTCAGATGCACTGTTCCATATTACAGTTTTGGACCTGCTACCACAAATGCCCATACACTGAAGATATCCTTCTAGCAGTGTCTGAACGGTTCTACAACGCTTCCAGCAGCTGAAATGGAGAGTTTGCTGGCCATTCAAGTTGTCTGTACGCAGATCTCTTGAACATACAGAACTATGTTAAGTATAGCCTCGTACTACAGTCAACGAAATTTTAAATCTATTCTAATACAATTTGTCTTTAAACTTTAACCACAAACAAAATATTGGAATTATTTATCATTACTATAGTTTCGAGAAAAAATTTTTCTTCGATTTTTAACATTTCAATTTGAAATATGCTCAATGGAGCATATTTCAAATTGAAATGTTGCTCCACGAAGTGACAGCCAAATCATTCAATGATATCTATTAAATTCTAAGAGAAACTAAGCCAGCGAAGTTTACGCAAGTAGTGTTCTATCCAGAGGAAACATAAACTTTTGGTAAAAAAGAGAAACTATCCTTCGCGTTAACTCTTACTCAAATCGGAAAAATAATTCTGCAAACATAAACGTCTATAAACTATATTCTATTTATGAGAACTACATTCCAACAAATACGCTAGAATTACGATATTATCCAATTCTGCGGTATCTGATACATGCCAATAAATAAAAGTGGACCGAGAAATGTGGAAGCCTGTTGGAGAGGCCTTCATCCAGCAGTGAATGATCTACCTACGGCTAATAGTGGTGATGACGACGATTTCAAAATACACCTGTTTTTCGAGGTAATGAAAATGTTTAATGGGTGAGCAGGCAACCGCTACGATTTATTATTCACAAATATAACATCAACTAATCTCCAGTTTCAAATTCCTTTGTCTACAAATAATATGAATTTTGACATATGTGATCAATTTATACATAGTCATCTTATGTGATTATTTACTATTACTATAAATATTTTACTTTTCATACAATTTTTGCCTCGTAAACCAACTTATTATTAAAAAGTCATTTAGTAATGCTAACCTTATTAAAATAAATTGGAATTATTTAATTATACCAGCACTGGTAGATATTGCGTAATCCTTAGAGATTATTATATAAATATTTTATCATTTAATTATGATTTTCGCAGTAAAACAACTCCATCAGATTATATTTAATAATACTAATACTAATACAATAAACAATAATTATTCAGGAAGTCTGTTCAGTTCACAAGAAATATCTATTTATTTTTTATGACGATCAATCTATTTCATCCGGTCTGAGTAATGTAATAATGTACCTAGGCATGACTTACATTCATTTCCTTGACTCACATATGCTTTCCTTAATAATTTTCTTGAAAAAAATACTCATACTTAATTACATCATTTTATGATACTGTATTAAAAATGCTTTTCAGTATAATAAAAGTCACAAAAATATTACAATTCTAGTAATATGGATTATACAAAAAATATTCTCTCAATATTGAAAACGGTACACTGATGACTTTTTTGTTTTCTTTATTTAAAAAAAAAACTTCTTGGATTGGGAACCACTGAAATAAATATCGCTAAAGAAGGAGCTTAAAAGAAAAAGGTCTAACGCCTTTTTATAGTTCCTTTCCTCTGGGTATTTTCAACGTCAACTCATATTACTTGTGAAAGTTTTTTATTGATAGAAAAAATACAATTTTCGTGGATTATAGAAAGATAAAAGACGGCTGTTATATTAAATTGTATCAAAGACTTATTTTATAAGTGATGGACTCTGCAAGAACTCCGGCTTTACTCCATTTTTATCAATCTTACCGTAAAGGTACCTAGCTCGATAATTTAATTTGATTTTTTTAATGTTGAGTGCGTGTGTTTTATTTTTCTAGTAGTTGGTATAGTTCAAATTAAAATTAATTAATTGTATAAACATGAGTGAAAGCCATCATATTTTATAAATTTAAAAGAAGAATGCCTATTATTATATACATAGGTCTATGTACCTACTGTATATAATATATTGCCTAATCCTAACAGCGTTGTCTATTAGCGATGGAAAACTACTGAAAAATCGTCAGGTATCTCCTAAGTAATAACAATTTTACAATGTGCAGTACAATGTTACTTGATATCAGTGCCTGCCTACAAACGAGTTTACCTGGATATGTAGGTAGGTAGGTACCTTGGTAGATAGATATCCTTTGTAGCGTTTCTTATTGTCTAACTTATCAGTGTGTAGGTGGATACCTAATAGGTACTTCCTCTACAATAGGAGAATATATTTATTAGTGATCACTGAATTTTTTTAGATTTTTTACAGTTTCCCAGATATGTTTACATTTAATACCTTAATTATTTCCGTATTTATTACTGTATTGATGTGTATAACTTACTTTCTAACTAACCAATAGGAGTAGACGGAGAGAAACGCCGTACGCCATATTCTTCGCACCACTTTTGCTGCGGCTACATTCATACATTTTCTCATTCTCAGAGCCATTTTCCAATACTTGTTGTATCTTATCGTGCCAGGTCTTTTGCAGATGCTTTCTATTCCTGTTGCCTTTAAAACTCGCGTCATATACTTATTTAACCATGAAATGATGGTTAAGAAAATATATGAGGAAAGCTCCCTCATACATAATCTAACTACCACACTACAGCCAGCATAACATTCACATCACATTTGCTGACATTCACCAGAAGTTCTCTCTGCTTGCATACATCGGACATCCTAGACACAAGGTACTGCAGCTCCACTACTAGCCACTAATACTGCATCGTCTGCATATAGTAGGCAAGGTATGGTGAGCTAATCCATATTTGATCCTACTTGTAGTTCCTTCAGTTCTTCCATACAATTGTCCATGTACAGGTTGAAAGTCATGGTGACATTACGAGTAGCTGTTTGACACCTTTGTTATATCAAACTATTATATGAATGCCCCATTAATTCTCACACAAACAGTACTTCCCTCGTACAGGGATGCAATTGCCTGTATAAGCTTACTCTTCACCCCGTATTCAGACAAAATCTTCTATAACTTTCATCTTACGCTTTTTGGAGATGATGTACACCTATAGATACCTAAATGTAAATAATATAAACCTGCAGTAAGTAATTACCTGAAATAGACTAAGGATAGGTATAAAGACCATTTCATCACTAACCTACCTATTCGTAAATCTTGCTGAGCTTATTAAAGTTTATTTGAAGACACAAATATTTTGTAAAAAATGTTTTAAAAACGTTTAATCGTTTAGCAAGGTTCAGGGTTCAATATTTCATATATTTTAAATTGCATAATTTTGAAATACTCTATTTAAGGTAGATGCAAAAATTTACTAATGCATTTGATAAGTTTATACAATAACGATAGTTGATGTTATAAGAATGGGCTCTAGATTATATTAATGATTAAAAATATGGGCTCATCATACCTAAATCATATATTTAATTACATTTTGTACCTAAATACTATCTGTACCTGCCTAACTATGTAAGCCAATTTATTCACAAGTGCGTAAGACTTATTTTTGCCGGTACAATACATGTTTGAAAAGCTCTCATTACAGGTTGATCAGAAAAAATATTTTTAATTTGCACCCGTCGGAAAGTAGTCGTGACATGTAGGTATCTCTGTTTTGTAAAGAAAAATCCCGACACACCAGGATCCTAAATAAATTTTCAAGATTGGACCTTATATATTTTAATTACCTTCCATATATATTTTATGAATCATTTTATTGTATACCTACATATTGTTGAATTATTGCCATAGATATTAAATCTACGCAGCAATAATCAAATGTAAATGGAAAAAATCATAATCTTTAACCTACTATTCAGTAAAATAAAACGAAATATCTATATACTCGCATACATATCTTTACCATATATTTTAGTTAAGTAACGTTAAATCAAAACATTCCAGCTAACTCTTAATTTTATAAGTACCGAAAAGTAACTTTATAAGTATTTTCTACTTAAATTGGAATCCATTAACGAGTGTGTAAGATTATACACCTAATAAAATTTCTAAAATATTTAAATCAAATATCTTTTGATATTAATAAGGGTTTACAAATTTTACATACATTTTTTATACAGAATGACAATTTGATGAATTAGAAATTTTGTAAATAAGAAAGAGTGTTGGAAAAAAATCAATTGAATGTTATAAATAATCAGGTCCTTTTTGCAAATAGTCATCTTTTAAATTTATTTTCATGTTAAGTAGGTACTTTATATTATCATTTTCCATATATAAGTTTTTAATATTTTGATCTATAGTTAGATTTTTAAATTTTATTTTTGTTATCCTGACGAAGAAGCCATTGGCTTCAAAACATGTTGATTATTGTCAATAAATAAGTGGTGTTTACGTTAATTTATAAAAATTATAATTATGTCACCACAAAATAAATTTGCTATATTTGAAGAAGAAGTTTTACTGTAGTGTTTGCAATCCGCTTAATCCTTCAATCCAATTAGTATCCTTTGATCCGAATACCCCTTTCATAATATATAAATGTTTAATGCAAATCATAAAAAAAATATTTTTATTTGAATCTAAA
Source organism: Agrypnia vestita (assembly GCA_016648135.1). NCBI lineage: Eukaryota > Metazoa > Arthropoda > Insecta > Trichoptera > Phryganeidae > Agrypnia > Agrypnia vestita. The sequence goes on along the minus strand of JADDOH010001289.1, from coordinate 109,778 downwards.
AGTATTATTTTGCATTTGAATTAATAAGTAATAAAATTATCCTTTTCACAAAAATTACACCAATTGTACCTACATTGAAGAATGCGTAAAATATTATGGTTTTAAGATATTTGAAAAAATAAAAATCTTCGAATGATAATTATTAGGTACCTATATTTTCCAAAAAAGTGGGCATCTATACCGGCGCGCGGCGCCGACGGCTACTATAGGCAATACTGAAGAACAGAAATAAAGAAAATAAAGATATCCAGGTGACATTTAGACAAAACGAAATACATCTAATAATATTCCTGGATTTTACGGTTTTTAAAAATAATTTGATCCAAGTATATATCAATACCATATTTATACCTACCTTCAAAATAAAAATAAAATCAAATGTAGTTATCTATAAGACTTATGAGTTTGTAGAATTGCATAAATTAATAATTATTAAAAAAACGATATTTTTTATCAAAAAGGTCTATGAAATGCGATAAAATGAAGACTCTTGAAGAAGATGACAACAGCAAGAACTCCTACTCGAGAAAGCATAGATCTCCATGAATTATTGCCACATGCTGAACGTTTTAGAGAGATACAAATGAGATGTACACAGACTAGGTACCAGATATCTTTATATTTACCTCAATTTACTGCAATGTAAATATTACGTTTGTGTAAATAATACAAACTGGCGGTACATACCTACTGGAAATAGGTAACTATATACTATGGTCATTTACGTGTCTACGTAGGTAGTAACTCGCTTAAATAATGGATTTTAAAATAAATTATTTCAAATGACCAATATTTTTTTAAAACTGTGTTTCAAATGTACCTACTTCATGCGTTTAACAAATTAATAATAGACTTGCCGTATTTTCACTTAATTTATAATTTTATATCGATTCAGATATAGGTGAAGTTAAGTTATTGTTTGTTAAGATTATTAAATCAACGACAGTTTCAATCGAAAGCAAATTCAATCGAAAATCATTCTCATACATGAAAGATGTCAAAGCTTCGAATTTAAAACTCAACCTTGTCTTTCTATCAAAATAAAAAAATATTCTTAAAAATACAATTTAAAAATAATTTAAGCTAATATATTAATTTAATGTTAATTATAGGGTGGCGAATGTTAATGTCTGTAGCGCCAGTGATGATGATGACGACGAATGTTGAATTAATTTATCGATAGTTTAACGAAGGAGAAATAATTATATTGAAGAATGTTAACCATCCCAGAGCACCTCAATATAATGAATACTGAATTCCAATCATATTTGGAATAACCATCTCAAAAGAAGTAATAATATTGATTCATTTAATAAAAAAAGTTTCATTCAAAAAATAGGTAATTGACAATAATTTTCGATCACTTGCAACTATCTACCTGTACTTACAAGTAGGCATGTAGATACATAAATTCCGTCATAACGGTCGCACAAAACGTCAGGACAATTTTTTATGGTAATAATATAAAATTCTGTAAATTAAAAAGTCATTCAACAATTACAAATTATTTGTTTGATACGTAGATGATTAAATGTAAATTTAATCTTATAGTCCTTTTCGTCACAATGGTAATATATGTTCAGGTTTAAATTGTTTCGGGATGTAATGAATACATACTTATCTACTAGTTATTACTTATTTAGTAGCTATTGCATCAGTAAACTTATATTATAATATAAGAATCATCTACCGATAGCTTAAACAATTGTTATTTATTCCGCCAATATGGTATTTTAAATATAACAAAATATTTTTTTATTGTTAAATTATTATTAAGTACCTTTATTTGTAAACAAGCATTTTTTTGAAATAAAAAATTAAAAAAATAAAAAAAATTATTGTACATTAAATAATATATTAATGATTTATTTACCGGAGGACCAGCTTTCGTAAATCGCATTACCTTAATATGAATAAAAAAAATATTACGAATAGGTATATCGCACTTACTTTCATACATAATGCTCTATTTTTAATAAAATTTTATCAATCGCTCAACAGCTTCAAGCCCCTTAGTTTTTAATATCTAATGTAGGTAGGTAGGTAGGCACAACAAAGTATTATTTAATTTATTTTAGGTCAATAGGTTAACAATTGTGTTTTAGTATTAGGTATAATTAAGAGATTTCTTTTTTCGTTCTTATAATCAACTTAGATTTAATTAGTAATTTTAAACATTATTTATACTGCTCATCGTGGTAATCTAAATCTGAATGTGATAATAAAAATTACATATTTTAATGAAATATATATTTTTCAATTGATTTTCTGGGAACACAACATTCTAAATTAGAAACATTTCGTAGGTCATTTTTCTGTTTTATCCGTCGCTTAACTTCAATCAGAACATATGTAGAAGCAGTGATCAGCCTTTAAATGCATCATATAAAAATTAGACAATTTATTTTCAAAAAAGATCATATATTACGTGGCTTATATTAGATACATACTATAAAGGGAGGCAAAAATCAACAAGGCATTAAAATGCTTCTAAAAATATTTAAAAATCCTGCAATTTTTCACTCGATTTGACAAGTCTGCGCGCGCAACCCACGCCCATTTCGCAATGGCCGCCCGATCAATACTCTGCCGGAATACACCCAAACTAAAGCGCGGACCTATGGCGGATCAGGGACTCTGTCCCGGTGTGAGGCGTGAGGCGCGGAGGGGTGGGGGTAATCCCCGGCGCCTGAGTTTGTCAGCGAATGGCAAAGGGGGGAGGGGGGATGGTGGAGGGAATCCAGTGAATGTAAAAATGTTTTTTACAAAAATTTAATAGAAGTCTTAATAAATAATTAAAGTTTTAAAAGATACCATTGCTATACGTACAAACTAAATGTTGTCGATTGAACTTAATTAAGAATATGCGGTTTGACAAAATGAATGAATCGATAAGAATCTTTGCGAAAGTCACATCAGAACCATATAAACCAGTTAAAGCAAGATTATAGACATTGTAATGATAAAATATGTTCAAAAATTTTTCATTGCATGCTATACTTTCACTATCTATGGTTCAATATGATCAATAAAGAACACTTAATTTGTTAAATCTGTTTGTTGTATTTGATTTGTTAAAAAAAATACCGACCCTGCAATTAATTTTGATTTAATTTTAATTTCTTTTATTATCCAATCTATTAACGTATGCCAAATATTATCACACATCTACATATTAATTCAGTGAACCCTTATTAATAACAGGCATTTTTTTATTGTTTTTGTAAATATTTTACTATGAAAACTTGTTAGATACAATGTAACTAACCGTGCTTATTGACTTTTCGGAATCAATAATATAAAGAATTTACTTGACCCACCAATTCAAACATTTGCAGAGTATGACCGCAGTATCTATCAGGGCCACATAATTAATACTGCCTTGGAATAAATAGTTATTCCTAGGTACTTGAATCCAGAGAATAATAATATGTTGATTGAGAGAAGAAATCTTACAAGTGCTTTAGTATTTAAATTCTTAAAAAAGTTAAATTAAAAAAATAAAGACACTTCGTCACATAAATAATGTATTGAATTAATTATGCATTCAGTGATATCTTGATCGATAGATATGTATAATATGGAATTAGAAATTGGAAACGCCTTACGTTGAGATCATAAGGATCACAAAACGCCTTTGCGTCCGAGTTGTACCTACGCGTTTTCATCCATGTCGATCACTGAAATATTGCGGCTGACATTTCGATAACGTGCACCAATTCAAAGACGATTCGTCAAACTTCAGGTTACAACTGAAGATACTTGGCTGTATATTGAATTAGGTCTCGCCCCCTCTCTAAAATCGATTGTGCGTAGATTATTGCAATGGAATTCTTACAGTGTCATGATATAATCACCTTGGTGCCTTTAACTGGATGCCGTGCCCGAAACTTTCTAGGGAATACTGCGTAGTTTAATAATTTGTACTCAGTAAATAGACTGTCGGAATACTCTGTTAAATCAATCAATGAAAGAAAAGCTTTCAAAGACTGACTATTTTTATTCATTTTCATACTAACCTGAAGCTTTCTGATCTACTGTGTTTATTGTGGACCCATTCTATGACAGTTCTCTGATTTTGAAATGGAAATGAAAAATATATCTGTTAGTCACAACGTGGTTATAAGTCACGAAAATAAATTATTGTGAAATAAGTTCCAAGCAAGGAATTGTTACTGTTACTTTTATTATCATTACTTAATTTTATTATTATTTTAATATTATTTATTTTATTATTATTAATGTGAGTTACTTTTATTATCATTATGTAGGTACATTATTTGTTTTTAGGTGCACAAATACATAAGGCAGTGCACCTAATGCCATGCCTATCACACTTGTGTATGACAATATCTAAGTTTGTCTATATTTTTTTAATAATAATAAAACCTTTTAAATGACGTGCACCACGCACCACAGATTGACAGCCACCCGCTCCATTCGCGAGGCTGTTCTTCGCAGAGGAAGTGCGGTCCCGGAGCTCGCCCGGGGGTGGAGCGCTATTTGGGTAAAATAACACGTCACATAAAAACAGGGGATTTACATTACGCCGCCGCGCGGGGATGGGTGAATTTTTAACGAAGCTTTCAAGATTCTGGTAAAATAGGGTGATTATATTTGACAATAACCAACGAAACATAAATAATTTTTTGCTGGTTTCATGCTTTGGATTTTTAAATATATTAATATTTTAGCAGTAGGTAGGTTGATCCGAACGTCGTATTACAATTTAAGATATTTATTTACTTAATAGGTTAGTAAGCAGGTAGAACTGTAATAATTTTATTACTGACATGTAGGATCTATCTATTAGAAGAATTCGATGTTTTGTCAAATTAACATTTTACTTAGGTACTGATGCTTTATAAAAGATGAAAGAATCTTAAAATTAAAGATTACGAAAATACGTAGGTAAGTATATTTTCTGCCGTGACAAAAATAAAAAAGACGAAAACTCGTAGGTAAATTTAGACGGCTTTAATATAAAACTTTTAAAATGAACTCGAGCACCTACCTTCAATCTATGAAAAGCAACTTAATACAAATAACTTTGTTAGTAGATAATGAAGAAACAATTATTTGAAACCGTGAGTTTAAGCGCTGAATTTAAAAAAAAAAACAATAAAAAATATAATATTGGATACGAAAAAAATATTTTTTTAAGTATATTTATAAATGCTACATACCTATTTTTTAGGTGAGTACTTACTATTTATTAACTGGTCTTTTCCATAAACAGACAGAATAGAGTGCCATCGTTTTCTGATATATAGGTCACTTTCATTTCGTTCATATAATATCTTCATGCATTTTCTTCGATTATTGAGATCTTTGATTTAATTATTTCCCGGTAGGTATTTGGTTTGCATGGTGGTAACAAGTCTTACACGGATATCCTTTATTTCTGCTATCATTTCTCTCACTCGCATTATAGGTACTTGCATATATTTTTAGACTAGATGCTTAGATACTCTAGCATTTTTTTGTTTCACATGATCAAACTATCTAAGCAATACTTTATTAATCCAGTCAAGTTCAACCTTGCACTTACTCATTTTTTTATTATTATTTAAGTACAAAGGTACTTAACTACTCTATCTAAAATTTATTTGCCACTTGGTCTCCTTTTAATAAAATTTAAAACTACATATTTATTACTCCTTTGGTAAGAAAAATTAGTAAAAATATTATTAACTCATTATTTTGCTCCTGTGAATGTATATAATTTTACTCACAACACAAAACTAAGTTTAGATTTAGATTCCTAGAAATCAATGCCGACTGCTTCGATTTAAACTTAAATTGAAAATAAATTAAATCATCAATTTAATAAAGAAATCTGAGTTTATTTTTAAAATAAATATGTAGGTACCTACTGGCCTAATTCGCCACCGTCACCATCTGACGTTTTTGTCACATTCGGATTATTAATTATTATTATCTATTAATTTAGGGGACAGAAATAATAAAAAAGTTTTACTGACATCTGTTGTGGGAAAGCGATAACTTTGTATTAAAATGTGTAGTTCAAAAGCTCAACTTAATAAAAGCTATTTGGTTCAAAGCAATGTCCGAAATCTTCAGTGTTACTTCAAATACTTAAGATTACTATCTAAACCCGGACAAATATATTTTACATAAATTTAAAATTATTTTAATAAATATAAAATACTTGAAATGTTTCGGAGCCCATGGTCCCTACAGCGTATACCTACTAAAAAATGAAAGTATCTATGTAACAATAACAATAAATAAATATGTGGATGTTTAAAAAATAATCAAGAAAAATGTGAAAATAATTTTAACAGAAAATTATGTGCGAAAAGTATTTGTTAATAAATTGTAACTTTCTATTATATTTAGGTTTTTGCTAAATAACATGTTGATTTTTCAATAAATAATGGTTTTTAATGAATATTATATTTTTATTTAAATAAATAATGCTATCAAAAAAATATTTTGGTTTTATTAAAGAAGTCAATAAATATTTCATAATAAATTCCTATTTTTAATTTATTTATAAATATGATCTTGATCAAATTAAATATTTATATTTAAATATAAAAAATATATTTAAATATAATCAAGTTATTAATTTATTTTTATATATTTTTATAAGGACATCTGTGATAATTAAAAAAATGTTTTTCGTCCTGATTTTAGTGCCATCTATTGTCATCCGCTTAAACTAAGCACCGGCAGTGAGAGCTTGCGCTGAGGGGTTGTGATTACTGAATACAGGTTTCTGTTTTAACTTCCAGTACATTATCCGTTGTTGCGTCGTAAATATAGGTTGGTTAAAAAATAATATATATTAAAAATAAATATATATATTTTATTTATCTATTATTATTAATATTTGTGTATCTATTGATAAATTATCTGCGGCATAAATTCTCGTTAAAACTACTTTATGTATGATTTGCAGTTTGTTTTGTAGATCTTCAACGCTGAGAAACTAATATAATATAATTAGGTAATAAATAAATTATATAAATTTAGAATATAATTATTAATTTATATTATTTATCTATACTTTTATGTAATATTCGAAAAAATAATTATTTATATAATAAATCAGTATTGTTTTATTGTTAACCGAATAATTTCCTATTTGGTTAGAAATAAAAGAATAGAAAGGAGCTTACAAGATTACTTATTACATTTTTCAAACTAACTCTAATTTTATTTATTTATTTTACGGAGAAACATATTTTTAAAATAGTATTTAAACCTTTCAATATAAAATTCAAATCGACAGTTTCTATACACTTGAATCATATAAGTAGGTATGGGTATAAAAAATAAATTTGTGTCCAACACATTTTTTGCAGTGAAATTTAGTAGGAAACTGATGCATTACGTTGAAGAGAGTTGTCGAATTCCTTTTTGGTTCTGTACCTATTTATTATAGAAATATGTATACCTATTATGTAGATATGTTTTCTATTCTAATGTCTTTAAATGATTTATATTTAAAATCTACCCAATTGATTATTTTCGTGGTATACTATACTTAAAATTTGAGAATTTTTTGATTTTAAAAGTAATTCTTAAAAATTTTTTTTTTAACGATCCGAAAAGTTAAGAATGTTCTTAGGTTTTCACGGCAACTCAGAATCTTCTAGTTTGTGGCTTCTGGGGTATTAGGTATGCTGTGTTATTACGACCTTTCTGGCCGACGTTTCGGATCCCATTACAGTTTCCATCATCATGTGTTGTCACATCAGCCCTGATGATGGACCCTGCGATGGGATCCGAAACGTTAGCCAGAAAGGTCATTATAACACAGCATAACATCCCAGAGGACACAAACCAGAAGAGCCCAAAAGTGTACAGTAAGCACAAACTTCATCATGATCATGATAGCAAGAATTGGAGAACTTAAAAAGAATGAAAGAGACAGATACACGATTAGAGATCACAACATTTCTTGGGGTGGCCTTCATCCAGCAGTTAATCAACAAAAGCTAATGATGATGATGGTAACATTACATTTGCTTGGAAAGCATTCTCAGAAGATATTTTAAGGACTGCTTAAAATGGTAAGTATAGGTATCTTGAATGGTCAAAGTTAACATTAATTATATCAAACCAACTACTAACCATCATGCCGTTTTCCCACAGGGGTAAGGATAGAGGATAGAATGCCATATTCCTCTATCTGAACACACTACTATTGCTTCGGCTACATTCATACATCTTCTCATGAAAGCTCTACGGTTGATGAGGCTTTTAAGAGGGCCATCCTGCAATATTTGTAGTATTTGATCACGCCAGGTCTTTCGAGGACGCCCCCTATGCCAACAAGATGATATTAGGTAATTATAAATAAATTTTTAATAATAAGTAATGTTTTCACATTTAATAATTATTCTAAGAAAAACTAATGGAATATTCTAAATATCCTGTAGATTTCCAAACATGGAATCCACTTCGTTCCATTGCACATATTCAAATTCACCAATTGGAGAACGGTCGGTGCCGACTCCAATGGTCATAATGGACTATTCCAATTGGTTCCTTTGTGCCGTTGGACCGGCGGCCATTTGTAAATTATCCCCTCTCTGACGGCTCAAGTCGTTGAATTACGAAGCTCCGCCCACCGCCAGCGGCCATGCTGGATACGAAGGCTGTTGTCATGGTAACGCCGCGAAGCATACGCTTTGGGCGTAGACCAATTTTCATTGGGACAACGAATGCTTCAAATCCAGCTTCTCAAATATGCTAATTACCACTCAACTAAATAGGCATATTAGTATTCTTTGAGAGGTATTAATTTAAAGTCGGTGTTGATTTTTCATTTCTATACATTTTAGGTTATAGACAGAGGCGTGCAGTGTTCACAAGCTCGGGACATCTACAGATTTTAGAAGTTAAATCATAATTAAATATTTATTTGATAAAATATTATAGAAGATATAACAGTGGTCCCTACTGTGGCTAAATTTATCAAAAATAAATAAAATTATATATAAGGATATAAAAGCAAAGGCAGAAATATCTAAAAAATTCAAACAAGTGTTTTAAATTCAGTCACCATTACTAATTTATAAGAATTGAATTCGAAATTTTATTGCGAATATAGCTCTCTCTTCTAAAGTCATGATTTCAAATAACTATTTAAAGCAAAGGCAGCCTTATACACTTCCTTACTTACCTTATATACCTATCAACCTTCCTAACTCCCTTAGGATTTTAACTAAAGCTCCCTCAACAGGGCATGAGGCCCAATTACTGTAGGAGAGCGCATCACAAAATACCCACGCTTGAGCAATTCACATGGATTCATTGTGAGCTCATCAATAATCCAACCCGAAACACCCGGTATGAGAAGCTAGTGCCTTGTCTGCTAGATTACGAAGGCTACTTAGTGAGCTGATTTTTTTTAAATTCTACAAATCCTTTGCGCCTATATTAAAAAAATTAATAGCTACCTATCTATAATGTTTGTATTCAGATAATTAAGGATCGTCAAGATAAAAAGGTTTTTAGGTAAGAATATAAAATAAGGAAAAATGTGATGGTATTTCCACTGGTTACACAATAACTGTCATTTGAGATTTATAACTAGTTGTATCAATGTTTAGTAAATGATTTTACGCAGTCCACAACCAGTATTAGCTAACGGTTACATCTCAGTTATCAATTATCGATACAATCAGATATAATCTCAAATAATAATGCCTACCATGTGTAACTTGTTAATATATCGGTTTGGAGATCACTACTAACTAGCCAATGTGACTTTGTAGTCTGATACGCAGTGAAGTATTTAGAACAGAATTTTGGGAAAACGTCCAAAAAATATGTAAACATATTAGCTCCTTTTTTGTTTTTGCGGCCGTGCCGCCTTGCACCGGTTTATACGACCCATGCGGGGCAGCACGGTCTTGCATTGTAGCTTAAAAAATGTCAACCTGGAGACGAATGAGAAGGACCGATATGGGAGCTTTTGATCATAAACGGTCCTATGAATTCAGGAATTTGAGTTGACGGAATGATAATGTGGAACATTAATTTTAAAATATATATTTTTTTAAATTTTTATTACGTATTAATATAATATAATTTTTAATATTAATAGAATTAAAAATGATACCGAGGAACATTGATTTTTAAATAATTAAAAATATTTTATTTTTTATTTTCTTTTAGATATACTTAATGATATGAATGGTTTATGATAGTTGGTGATAGGTATAATGGCTAAGGAGACAGTGAATATCTTTTACATAACACTAAAAACAAAAGGTATTGTAAAATAAAAATTAAACAAATTAAATTAACAGTACCTACCTATGTATTAAAGAAGTGGGTACTTATCTACCTATGCAAGATTTTTTTGAATTAGAGGATAGATGTTCAAAAATATATATGTAGGTATTAGTATTAGATATATGTAGGTAGGCAAGTATGAAGAACTCGATGATGGTATAAATTTATACTGCTAGATATTTAACGATGCCTGTAACGAGGTTAAAAAGAATCACGCACTCATGTCAAGTGACAGTTGTTTGAAATGATCACTACACCACCGAAGATTCCAGAACGGCCTAGCGTAATCTACAGCTTACGGGAAGCATCGAGAAACATCTACAAAAGCTTGGAAGCCACAAGAAAGTTCTCGTTAACACTAGAAACGCCTAGAAGGCTCGATATCAGCAGATATAAATAAGGAGTTGTTGTTGTTTTTGGGCGCACTTGACAACGGAACTGCAGTGAAGGCAGCCGCGAACTGCGAAGGCCAAGGTCGCCAAGCGAGCGGTAATTCGATAGCGAATATTCTGGAAAGTTCTTACGGAGCAAAATAAACCGAAGCGAAATAATACGTACGGAAATTGGATGGAATGTTCTAGTGAATAGTGAATAAAATGTATATTTATGAGTGATAAATTTACGAAATAGTTTAATTTAAATAATAGCATTAAGTCAAATAGTGTTAAGTGACTTTGTACGTTTGGTTAATCAATTAATCAGTAAGTAATAAGTCCTGTATTAAATTCCAGCGTTTTCATTAATTCCTCCCGCAGCCATAACACGCGACAATATGTATATAGCAGAGATATCATTAAGTTATTAAAAATAATGAAAATTATTGTTAAATTAATTAAAAAAATAAAGTAATTAAAAAAAAATTAAATAAAAAAATAAAAAAATTAAAAAAAAAAAAAAATTAAAATTAAAAAAATAAATTAACAACAGGAAAGCAATCGTATAACTAGTAATGGTTTGGCCGGCATTGAAATTACAATCACTTCGAGTTCTACCATTCACGTCGATCCTGCGAGACAGAAGATAAGAGAAGCATGAAGCAAAACGTAATTTATCGCAAACATCATTTGTGCAATAACGAATCTTAACTTGAAATATAAAGATAATATGTCGAAATGTGTTATTATAATACCTATACTAGAAAATATAAAAGAATATAAAAATACATAATTAAATGTATAATGTAGGTAGTTGTTTTTATGATTTAAGACTCTGTAAGTAATTTGTCAAGGTAAATTACTCTAAGCCCATTATTTTTTGTTTCACATGTATGATTGATTAAATAATATATTTATACCTATTCAAAAGGCTTTATTGCGGTTCCTCAACTAAAATATTGCCATCACGTCGATTTTGAAGTACCTACCTACATATAGAATTTTCATTTTTATCTATAAATATTAACTCAAACTCTATTAGAAATTTAAACGATGAAACAATTAACATGTCTATATAGAAATGAGAATAATGCAATAAAGATGGTATTTTTTCAATATTATTAGGTAATTGGTGAAACGATAGCATAATTTTAATATCTTTGAAATATTAATCACAAATGATTATAACAAATTTTAAACAGTTTTTCTTATTTGATTATATCAAGAATAAGAAAACTATTAAATTGTTAATTATAACTGCCCCAGAACAGGTTTCACATAGTGGGACGTTATAAACTAAGTGTAAAAAAGTGAAATTGAGATAACAAATAAACAAGCTAACTGCCTGACCACTTGAAAGAATTTTGAATACCTACTCTCATTTGCTCAGCGGCTTGCAATTTCGTCCACGGCCTTAATGAAAATAATTTGCCGTGACCTATAAAAAAATACCGATCCAATTATTTTTATCTTAAGGCAGCATGATTGACGTTTTTTGTTTTGAAAGACGTATAATAGGTACAATACCTCTGCGGCTGCCTTCTAGACCTTAATAGTAGGTAGGTACACACGGTAAACCGTTTTAGCGGTCATCCACGATCAGAGTAGTTCGTTGAACTCGGCATAGGGGCGATTATTTTTATTTCCATTTGTGCACCAAAGAGGCACTTATCCGAGATCGTACTTTTGCGCGGATCGTATGACGATATTCTATGCCTTAAAAAGATTTTTTAAGGTTCGTAATAAAGCTATAGGTATATTTATTTATTTGTAATTGATGGCGTAATATCTCTATAATTCTGCAATAATATAAAAGATCATTTATTAAGTTTACATGAATAAATTATTTATTATCTCAAATTCAAACGTTATCATGATTTATGTTTTACAGAGATTTTATTCAGATATGTAGGTACATATTACTCTGGTTTTAATCAAATGTTCTACTCATTCTCCGTGGATTGGGATTAAATTATGTTAAGTTAATATGACCTCGAGATATGTAGGTACATTAGGATGGGCCTAAGTTGTATGAAAAAAATATTTATTCGATTTTCTATTTGCGCAGCAAGAAAAGGGTACTAAAAGATGTTTTTATCCTACGTAGGTACCTACCTATAATATTTGATTAGAATGGGATAGTATCTTCTGCCTCCGGATTAACTGTGAAAAATACATACCTACCTATATATTTTAAGAAATATATATGAGCTGTTACAGTTTACATTTCGTATTTTATTACAATTTATAACTACCATAAAAATATTTATTTTTGCATTGCCGATATTGATATACCTAGGTACCTACATGTATAACAAACATACAAGTCATATCCCAGATATTTGAGGACTAGGATATAAGTGAGATATATGTGAGAACAAAGGAATCCGGCATTCTACTTCATCTGCTTACTCTGTAGGATATCAGTGTGATGGAATGTTATGTTAAGCTTTATTAGCAATATTATATAAGCTTTAAACAACATTACACTTTTAACACTTAGTCATAAATAACGAGACTTGTTAGTTGACTAGGCGACAATAAAACCCCACGAAAACACGAGAGCAGGAGCCATCCTTATAATGTTGTAAGGCCGAGGTTTGACTGAAGTCGGTTACCACGCAAACAGTTTATTGCATGCTGATAATGCCTTATAAAAGAGAACATTATTTATTATCGCACCACGAACCCCACATCTAAGGCCGAGAGTTAAAATTTTTACTCGATCTGGACCGCCAGCCGTTAAAAGCCCGAAATCGAAAGTGATGCATCATAAAACGTCATAAATATGCGAGAGTGGAAAAAAAACGAGCTGAGTCATAAACAAACATAAATGTTTAATAGACCCGACGGCTACTTGTCCAATGGGTTTACGGCTAGACTCTAATTGTGCTCTAAAATGTTGGGCAGGTCATGGCTCGCGGGCTCTATCAACTTCATGAATGAATCGCGGTAGTAATTTGAATAAACACGGCGCCCGTAGTGTAGTACTAACCGGTGGTTATACGACACAACGGCCCAATTAACTTATCTTTTATTGACCTAACGCAAATAATAATAAAAAATGAGAGAAAAATTCGAACGTTAAACGGTGTTTACCAAAGCGTTTAACGGCGCTCGAGGTGTTTGCGCGGCGGAATACCTCCGCTTCACGGCGATCAATCATATTAATACCGGCCGCTGGGCTCGCGCTACGGCAAACAAAATTTAAATTGTTTTTGGCGGAGGAGTTAACGTAATAAGCTCGTAATCACCCACCTTTACGGCCAATAACCTATTTATTGTTAATACTTAAAACAAGCGCAAATAAACGCGCGATATTTGCATTTCAATACTTAGACAATTCAATCTGATTTTGACAGATAATAAAAAGATTTGTAATATAGTTTTTAGCCTATCTTTGAAAGATTGTTCGGGCAACTTTTTATCTCATTTTATCCAATATTTTATACAGTATTAATTATTTTAAGATAGAAAATAGGTACAGGAAAAATATTGTCATCAAATCGCTTACACATGTTTTTCACATGCGTTCAACGTTATATGGCTACCAATGATACCCTCTAAATACTATAAAAACTAAGAGTAAATTAAACTAGACAAGTATATTCACGAAGGGGTAGATACCTATAAGTTATACCTAAAGGTACATAAAAATCGAGTTGTAGGTACGTGCCAGAACAAATCTTTAAAATACACACAAAAAAACCAAACAGGTACATATGAATACACGGAAACATTTTAATAAATATACAGCACTACCATATACAAACATACTTTAAAAAAAAGTTTTTTTATAGCTTAGTACCTAACTATTGAATTGGAGAATATACCTATCCAACGTATGTTATTATTATTAGATATACAGTCTACATGTATACATATTAATGAAATCGGATTAAGCTTCGCGATATTGTTGTAATAGGATACGAGATTGAAGTTTTCATGCTTTATCAATAATTTGGTATTTGTTATATTCCTCCTTCAGCTGAGGTGGAGAGCACTTATTTTGGTGGATGTAAAGTTAAGTGTGAGACCGCATAGCTAGCCGCACATTTCACATTAGTAAAGGCTTGTTTTTTTTCTTTTTTTTTCTTTTCTTTTTTTAGTCTGTGAGAGATTTTTTTACCCACATTCAGAATTCGACATCATTTCGATCAATCTCCAGAGAAAATTTTCTGGATACTAGGGTGAGATATCTAAGTCTACAGATACCTTGATATCTCACCCTAGGTAATGTCTTTGGGTTCACTCAAACTTTTATGCGAGTCATCACAGTCGCCTTTAAAGCGAACTGAAGGCAAAAAACTGAAGAAAAATATGAACTTTTGATGAGTAACCAAACGTTTGAAATTGAATCCATATTGGAAATAATTAACTGTTATTATTACCTACTGTACAATAAGACTAGAGACATAGAGACAGAGATGATATCGATATATTTTTAAGATTTCCACAATCAAATTTCGTGTAAGATGCATGAATAAGCCAAAATAAACTTATTAAACAACTATCAAATGTAGGAAATCGGCATACTTCGGATACGTTTTTCGTAATAAGAAATATGATTACCTACGTTAGGTGAGGTGTAAGTAAAAAGCTTATATGCTGTGTAAATGTGGCTGCATAACATCAAAATTTAGTATAGTTATACTAAATGGTCTAAAAAGCTGGTGATTTTTTTACAAACTGTGCAGAATAAAGCGGTATATTGCAATTTATATGTATTTCTCAACTATAAGACGCACACGATTAATTAAATTTATTATCGTTTCACTGGTTTCGGGAAGAACATAACTCAAAATTGACAGGTGTAAATTATAACTTATTATTTATTTACGCCTATCGATATCTTTACTATATTAACTTTAATAATTTAACATGACAATTTATCATTCGTGTCGAAAGAAAGTTAGTTATTTCCGTAGTAGTGAAACAATAATAACTCTAAATAATTGTGTGCTAGTTAAGGAATATATTTTAATCAAAATGTTACACCACGAAGTAATCGCCCTATCAATTAGTGATGCCACAGTATATTGCAACTTGGTGGCAAACCTTTGATAGAAGACAACAGATGCAGAAACAGGAATATATTATTTTATCGTGTTAATAAACTTTGCACAATCTCATTACACGAGTGTTCAAAACCGATCCAAAGATTATTTAGTCTGCCGTAGTTTCACTCGCTCTTAGCTGATGTGCTCATTACTGAGCAATATAAAGACATATCAGTATACCTAGTACATGTTAGTTGCCAATCTTTGATAGAAGACAACGTATAAAGAAGAAACAAAAACAGCGCAAAAAAACTTTTTGATGTTTGGAAACGTAAAACATAATCGATTTTTGTGCACTTAATTGTATATTGAGTCTCGTCTATGAGTAATATATAAATATTCCAACCAATTATATAACTAAAAAAATTGAAATATTAATAAAATGTCAGATTACTAATGTCCATTGACACATGTCAACACTTTTTTAATGACAAGATTGACAAGTTGAGTTATCAGCGTATAAAAAATAGTGTGTAACATATTAATGCTAGCAATCTTCATAGCTTTTAAATTCTAGCATTTATATCAATATTAATATTCTACCGTGCAATATCTCACATCTCATACATTTATTAGCGGTAAATTATAGTAAATTGTTGGTAAATTATTTGTTCTTTGTCGGGATGAAACTTAGTACCAACAATAATTTACAACCAATAATAATTAATTGTCGAATGTTTAACACACCGCCCCATGAAACCAACAACGGTACTTCGGATATCCAATACTACCGTTCGATATGTTTAGCAGACTGTGGGTTCACAAGGAAGCTATAAAAACTAAAAATTAGCCTTGTTGTACCTAACCAACAAACTCAAAGTTCAAATATAATCATGTTTCAAGGGTCTTTTGATGTGGTGTAAAAATCGCCACGGATGTAAAGCTACTTTTATGGTTGCGTACTTACGTCGAAACCAGGAGGTCAAGAGATTTGATCCCAGCGACGAAATAAATAGAAACTAGCAGACAAGATTGCTTGCTGCTAGGCCCTGCGGGCAGCTATAGTGGCCGCTGCGCGGTCGATAGCGGCCATTGTGGGGCTATTATTGTCTGCGATTAGCTATCGCCCATTGCTTGCCACTTTTCATAAACTTTCTTTTTTGAAACTGCTAATGGCAAAATTATGCACTGCCAAATACGTTTTTGAAGCAATCATATAGATGATACATAGCCGTATATATGTTCGAGTTTGACACATTTCCCACCGTAGGCACACTCTAACCTAAAAATGAAATGTAAAATTGATATACTTTTAGCAAAATGCTTCTATCGTTTATTATTATTTATCATTTATAATACTGCCATTATTGCCATTATAATCACATTACAATCATTTTTTAAATCGTCCCCCTCTATTTCCGTCAATTGGAAGTGAAAAATATGTTTTAGAACCTCTCAGATAATCGCGTATGTGAAATAATATACCTACCTAGAATTTTTAACTTGTTGATTATTTTCAAACTGATTTTATTTGCACAAAAAAAAATGTTTTTCGACACGCTACATCATGAACATTACATAATTTAACCAAAAAATTATGTACTTTTCCATTCCACTCAAACCCTGGCGACATGATAATCTCCACCAGCTACGCGCGTCATGGAGAAAGACCTTTGCGAGACAGCACATAACTACCCCATTTTGAAATAAAATATGAAACTTTTTGTATACCTACACAGCATACATTTTTCAATAAATAATCATCGAATCTATCATAAAAATTTTAAATATGGGACATCCTTCATAGACATTACATTTGTAAAAATTGTTTGCGTTCAGTACTTACCCTGGTGGTGCCACCCGACGATCGCGTTTGAATGACTATGGTAAAGGTTCTGAATTAATATTGACTCTATTCACCATATTATCACAAAATGGCAAGCGGAAGGAATTCCGCCTTGTCCGAGTCCCTTGTACTGTCACTTTGGAAGAGCACAATGGAAGGCTCTAGAAAAGTCTACAATCTTCGCGAAAGTTCTACCAACGCCTAGATCAGCCTAGAAGCGACAAGAACCTTCTCCTAAACCCTAGAATAATCTAGGAAGCTCGACAAAACCGGCGTTCGCAGGTGTAAATAGCGCGGATCTAGGCCGCCGCAGTGTCGCGTTTTTACGGTTCATTCGGTGCGAAGTCGGCCGGCCATTTAATTTGTTTTTAACCGTGAATTCGAACGAAATTATTGCTTTTACGGACGTTACACGAAGTTACGGACAAACAGACAGACAGACGGATAGATGGATAAACAACTAAATTATTAATGTTTGATTAATTAATAAGTCGCTAATTAATTTCCAGTGTTTTCATTTGTCCTCCCGTAGCCACAACATGTGACAATATAATTTATCATTTATCAGGTACACGAGTGATACCATTGCGCTTAATTGCAAGCCCACACACATCCACGTAATGTGGATGGAGAAAATGCAAGCCCATTGATTGTTGAAATTGAGAAGATTCTTAATTCTCGAATATATTATACATACTTAAAATTTTCAGTGACATTTATACCTTATTTTTTTAATGAATGAACGATATATTCTGTACATAGGTATGCTTAATGATTTCAAATAAACCAAAAATATTATTGCTGTAGAAAAAATAAATTTAAAATTGTTTCTCAAGGATTTTCATAATATATTGTATTATTAACAATGTTTTTATACATAAGTATGTCCTGAGAACACAGTTAGCGGATTGGTGAACGTTGCATTAAATTAAAATGAATAATTTATATAGCGCCATTTTCGTAAAAAAATTCTCCTCAAGGTCGCATATGTAGAGTGATCACTTCAGCCAACTCACACAGGGCCATCGTGTAAAAGGCTTCCGTTGTCATATGAGTAGCTTCGTTCCTGCGAGACTTCAATAATTTATCTTAATCAAGTGAATTATTCATATGAGGTAGGGCAATATGAAGATAGTTAGATACGTAGATAGGCATTTATTATAAGACAAAGAATAAATACTTCATTAGTATTATTGAATAATTAAATTAAATATCGTAAATATAATTATAAATACAAACGGAATCCATAGTGAGTAATGAGGTAAAAAACACGAAGCGGAGTGGTAGTGGATACGCCAGTTTCAGGTCAGAGACTTTTTGGGAGTGACGTACCTATGTATTGTGAGTATTTTCGTAATCTATCGATTTGATTTTAGTGCAAACAAATATTAGTATTACCGCATAGTAAAGCAAACATACAATATGAAATATAATTACCTACATATATACGTAGGTATATAGCCAGGATCATCCTTATCAATAAACAAATATGACAAAGCCTAACGGCGGCGGCATTTTTAAGGGGTGGTAAATTAAAAATAAAAGTAATCAAACAAAAATTTAAAAAATCTTATATATATAAAGAGAAATGTAGATCCAATGGAAATGATTGCGAATTTTCAGATAAATCTTAAACGTGTTAGAATTTAAACCAATGAGCGCAATTCCGAGAGTCATTTAAAGTCGTTTGGTATAGGATACGTCAAATTTTATAAGGGCAAACGTATATTTCATATATAGCGTTTTTAGATATATTAGGGCGGAATTTTCCAGTTGTTCGTGGTACAAAAAGAATAGCACTGTGGACTCCCTATGATGTTTTAATTATTATTATGCCGTCAGAGCCAACCCTGGACCCTCGAACCCGGAGTATTAACTGTTGCCACCATGATGTGACCATCACTATCGTCCAGTTCATAGTGTCGACTGCACGTATATCCTGCGTCACGCTTTCCAACCGACGGCTTTTGCTATTTACTGCTTTTCATATTCAAAATTTCACATACCTATATTGCTTTTCACGTTCAAAAATATCGTGAACGGCTTCGAGAACGAGCTGTAGAGAAAGTAGGTTTCAAATACTCTGAGCCTTTCCATGGTAATCAACTGCGGTGCGAATATTCTGAAGGCTTATCACTCAACGTTATTTATGGCCAATAAACTGGTATACCTATCTGCATCCTGAACGGTATTCACAATATTGTGTTACTTTTTGTGGCATCTAGAGAGATGGAACATGTCTGAAATTGGATCCGGGATTAGTAACACCCCTGTGATGGAAGCAGAAATTCCAACGTTAAGTATTATAAGTGGTGTTCATTAAATGAAATGATTGAATATTTATTTTGTTATTGTTACAGCCTGCTTTTAAATAATATAATAAAAATATTGAAGGTATGTGTTTTTAGTACAACATAGTAAGCATCGTGTCTACTTCAGCCAGTTATCTGCATTTATACTGCCAATACTAATAAAGATAAGGATTCTTCTATATCGTTCGGTAAATTATTGATGCCCTTATATGTATGTTAGCGTTGAAAGCGTATTTAAGTTGAAATGAAAAAAATGTGTACGTAATTATTATTTGTAGATTTAGGTAAAAATGTAGATTTGATCGAAATAAAAGTCGGGGAAAGTATGATATATTGGTCCGGAAACTAAATTGGACCACCCTCACATCTCAAAAAAAGTAGTTTTTCAATTTCAATATTGGCAACACTGAGCGATATGCATTTAACTTCATTGCACATCGACCATATTGTTTCCGTCGTGACATTTAATGCTCGTGTTTTGTTTTGAAAAATCAATTTTTGTTATTTTTAATGTAAATTCTATCGTTCCATGCTAAGGGTGTAGTTAAGAGAAAGGTAAGCATACAGTATTTGTAATGTAGGTATAGTTTAGAAGCGTAAATTTATATAGATACAATCAACATACGCGAAACAATTACCGGAATTTATAGATTATATTTTATTATATTAATTTTATGACGTATCTATCCTGTTTGGATACATTGTGTACGTTGCCATAATTTGAATCACGAAAAATTTGTACCCATCATCCTGACATTTGCGATGATTGTGCTATGTGGGGAACTTTAAGTATTTAGTAGATTTCTTACCGATACTATTTTGAGTTTTGCTTTCTTTGATTATAGTTTTTCTTTGTGTTTTACCTTAGAGCCTATTGAAGTCCAATTTCGCAACTTCGTGGTCCAAATAACAGAACCAGTTAGCTAAACTGGAACAAAGTACCGATATCACATTTTGTTAATCATTGAGATATCTTTATTAATAATGGTGATTAATACTCAATAAATGCAAAACCTAATAATCGTTCTTTTATTTCAAACAATAGATACTTGTAAAAATCTATAAAATAAATACTTAAAACGCATTTGAAAAAAATTGTACAAATCACCAGACTTTTCCTAATGTATGATCTGGAGCAAATTGAGTTTGTTCGTCTGCTTAACGCAATGCAAAAATGATATGCACGTAATTTAAAAGCATTAATGAACTTATTATAAAGTAGAAGCATTTAAAAAATAACTTATGTAAGTGTACATGAACACTAATCCAAACGCCGCGTCGTAGGTAGGCGCATTTTCGATGTCATTGACCCTAGCAGTTATGCACCTTGCACTGTAAATAATCCTATTTGAGGTTTATTTTTTCACTTTTTGATTTAAAAAAATTTACAACATTATTCTGTGAACTATTTTGAAAATTTTTTCTACTTGGTTCGCATACGCTGAAAACTATACAATTTATATTTAAGCTTTTTTAAATACGTCTTCATACAAATCATTAACTTGTAAAATTTATGTTCTTAATTAAATTTTATATTTTTTTATATATTCAACAATATTTTTTTTACGAAGTAGGTACCTACCTATTTATTCCGTTTGCGCTTTTTATTTGTTTAAGTTATAAAATTACGATTAATTATTTTTGTTCCTGCCTTTTGGGAATATCTTGTACGTAATTATACTGTTATATTAGCCCTTGCAAGTTTTATTGTATAGAGTGTGTAATTATATTAAAATCAATAAAAGTCACCCGTGCACGTGAGATGCCTACCTACATACAGCCGAGTAAAATAAAATGTTTTATGACAGTAATTAAAAACAACGACAGCGCTACCCGTTTCATTAGAAACGTCGCTAATTTTTTTAAAACCAGATTGTTGATTCAAACAAACAGCCTCTAGAAAAAATCTATATTTTACATTACAGTTCCATATCTACTATCTTTTTCTAGTACTTGTACGCTTATCGAAGGTTTGCGATCATTATTTTATGTGCAGCAGCTCAAATTAGTTGTAATGTGGACCCATTAATAATGTGGAGTATTTTAGCCAGGATATTTTATATCCTCCAGGACTTTTTTGCTAGCAATTATGCCTTGAATGATGAGATACAATATTTGATATATTTCTGGATATCTTATGACATTGTCAGAACACTGTAATTCGAAGGATTTAATTGTTTTAGGAATATATTTTTCCCTTCGCATCCAAATCAACAAAATTACCATTAGTGTCCTTAAGATCCAGCAGTAGTAGTTTATATATCCGTATCTAAAATGCTTCAAAATCATTTAGTTTATTTATTTATTTATATTATTTATTTATTTATCATTTATTTTATTTATTCAGTGAGTTTCATGTAAACAATTTCATTCCATATAAAAGTTCAGGGTACCTACACGTAGCATTGAATCGTTTTTATTAAACAAAATAATACCTACCTATTTATATATATTTAATTAAATGTCACTTTAAATATCTTGTGTATTACAGTGAATGTCTTTTTTAGTTACTAATGTGCAATCAACATTAATAAATTATATTGAATAGTCTTATTACTATATGATGGAGAAAGATCCTGGAGTATAATGGCCTAAAATTAACAAGAAAAAGACGGAATATCTGTACCTGCCGTTTGAAGATACAAATGCTGTAACTCCTTTAATGCAATTGGATGGGAAAACATTAGCGAACTGTGACGCACAATCAAGTATCTGGGCTCGCTCATTCACGGAGATGGAGGATGTGCAGCGGATGCTGACCACAGAATAGGCGTGGGTTGGATGAAATTTAGATCCGTAAAAAGAATCTTGTGTGACCCGAAAATACATATAAAATTTAAAGGAAAGGTATACCAGACTATTGTAAGGCCCGCGATTATGTATGACTTCGAATGTTGTACTACTACTACTACTTTAATCAACTCCAAGCAGCAGAAATGCAAATGCTTAGATGGTTGGATGGAGTAACACTAAAAGATAGGATTAAAAGTTCACGCATTCATGGCAGCCTAGGTGTGAAGGACATAAAAAGTAAGCTGCAGGAACGACAGTTGAGATGGTATGAGCACGTAAGACGGAGACCACTAGACCATACGGTAAAGCAAGCAATATCTATGGAGCTTCATCGACAGTCATCTAGACGAAAACCAAAGAACTCCTAGATGACTCAATGCTCCAAAATACTACAGAGAAACGGCCTGGATGAAAGCAATACCCAGAACTGAAGAAGATACAGCCTGAGAACGAGAAGTGCCAACCCCAACAGCCTACCTAGGCGATGAGTTGGGACAGTGCAAGGAAGAAGAATAAGTTTTATTACTATATAATATGTAAACTAAATGTCACACGATCCGATGGTCCATTATTCATACAAATTCATAAAGTCTGTTAATTTAATAAAACGCTAACATTTATCAAATAGGTAGGTATAATATTACAATGATAATTTTCTTAAATAAAGAAGATACTAAAACATTCCCGTAGATAATAATCCCGTAGATAATAAAACATTCCAGTAGATAACAACCCATTATGAAATATTTAACTATTATACTGTTTTAATTTTTTTTAAATAATTATTAAATACGATCTTGTCATTAAAAATATTTAACGAGCTTGTAGTACTATTATTTACGATAAACCTCATAAGCAACATTGTATTACATTCATCGAACAGGAAAAAAGCTATAGCTATGCACTTATCGTAGTCGGTAAATTTATACTTAACTACTCAACTAACAACTCTGTGAAATGATGCAATAAATCATATTTAAATGAGATGTACCTACAGAATTTGCTGGATCGCAGAGTTTAACAAGATACTTTATAGGTTACATAGCTTTATATATTTAGTTACAGAGTTTAAAAGACACGTGAATATATTTTTAAATACGTGGTAATCAAATAATTAAATAATTGTATTGTATTGTTGTATCTGATTGTATCTGAATCATTTTACCGACAGAAATATTAGTGGATTTTCAAATATTTACAAGTTATTTGATACAACTTAGACATATTCTAAATTTACTACTGTAGAAGGATGTTACGTATATATTTCGTGTAGGAAAACCTCAATTCTGCAACGTATCCTGCCATACCTACTAAGCTCTATCTACAATCTATATATCTAGACAAAATATTGCAGGTATGTAGGGCCACTATATTATGTCAATAATGTCAAGAGGAAAGAAAATTATAAAAATACAGATTTGAGACCAAGAAAAATATTTTCAAATTAAAAAATATTTTTAATTTAGTCAAGTAATACCTATTGAAAATCATATATGTTATTAATTTCGTTATTGACGTGTCCTGAAAGTTAATTATTAAGAGGAACTACAAGATATTTTACTATTCATGTAAAACATTTTATTTGATTGACGTAGAAATTTTAATTTTCGTCGATGATTTACTTACGAATTTATAGGATTACAAACGAAAGTCAAATGTTACAAGACAACCTAAATAAACTGAGTAACTGGTGCTAATATCTCGATATCAATAAGTGTCAAATGATAACGTTTTGTCGTAATAAAATACGGATTACTTATACCTTCATGATAAATAAACAATATTTGGAACAACAGCTTGCAATCGAAGTGAGACTTCAAAGAAAATATATTTTATAAATTAAATGAGATAAGTTTTAAAAAAATCATGAAACCTTTTAGGCTATTTGCTCAGAACTATAAAATACTTTGATTCCATATATGATATTTACCTACGTAACACTTATGCGTTGCGCTGTAAGCGAAAATACCCTGTTATAAAAGTATACATCCATTATAAAAGTAATGCTAGTCCTTTTTAAAGAGAGCAGGGTACGTACTACTTATTTATTTATTTTAAACCTATTCAGTAAATGTGTCTATTCAGATTAAGCGATGCATCGTACACAAGTGAAAATATAGCAAATTAAATTGTAAATTATCCTAGATATAATGCATATGTACCTACAACAGCTATAGCGTTATTTTGAAATAATACGATATGTACCGATTTCGAAATCAGATATTGGTAAGTCTACCACATTAGCTGCATGTCGTGATTTTTATGCGTTACATTTACTAATAAATGTAATTGTTAGCGAACCGATTAACAAATTACGAAGGCGGTTAGAATCGGCATTTGTTTCAAAAACAAATGCCCCAGACGCGGACGAGTCTATTTGTAAAAGAGTGTACTTATTTGTAAAAGTCTATAATACGATCACAAACAAAACAATACAAACTCACACATATTGACACAATCAATAATCGTCACTTACCTCCAAAAAGTTTGACAGCGGTGCCCCTTTGAGCACAAGGCTCGCTCGCGCCGACACGGGATCAGGTGATCATGTCTAAACTCTCACACAGGGATATTATTAGTGTTTGGTAAACAGAGCCTGTTCAAAAGGCGAGTTTTAATCACAAATGTCAAACGGATTTGAATTTGAAGATGGAACGAACTGTCACTTTGGTAACTTTCACAGTCGGTCGGCTGTTCGCGGCCAGCGCCGCGTGTGACGTCCGCAGTTTTTCTCCCGCGCTTTCGACTTTTCTTTATCTATGGTCCGCGGCGGAGGAGGCCGCACGGAGCGCGTGGAGCGAGCGGTGGCGGCGGAATGTGCCCACGGCCGGCCGCCCCGCGCCCCGCCGCCAGCCCGCCCGCTTGCGCGATGGAGGCGCGCACAGCCGGCTATAATCACGGGCCGGGCGCGACCAGTGGCGGCGGTGCGCGTCGACGTCGACGCGAAAATGTGAAATGAAAAATTATTGGATGAACCACGGACTAATATTTAGACACGAACTGATATAAACTTCAACTGGTTAAATCGATAGTGGTATGCCAGAATAGAAGATATTCTATCCCCTCTTCCTTCCCCTGCGATGGAAACGGTGTGACGGTTAGTTTGCCGTAAGTAAGCGTCACTTTGCAAACGACGAGAATATAGGGCGTTGTTTTTGAATACGAATTCTGAAAGCATGTTTGTATATTTTAGAAGCATCTTATCAAAAGTACTTATATTCATTTCAAAATTTCCACTCTGGCTTTAAAAATCAGTTACGACAGTAAACCTTGTAATCCTTATTTCTGTAATCTATTAACTTAAATTACGTCAATGGGATAAAAACTTTTGATTCTAAATCCCTCATTTGAACTTTTTGTTATTTTCAAATATATATATATATATATATATATATATATTTGAATCTTGAATATATATCACCGGTTGTATGGTAGGTGCCCAATCGTAACATTAATTAGTAACTACAATTTTTCATCATTCGAAGAGCAATTACAAATAGTTAGGTATACTAGAAACTATGCCCTTAAACATCTTTGCTGATGCCAATTATCTTCTTTTTCCTTTTAATAGACCTATATAGCCATTTTTTCATAGGATAACGCCTTCTGCTGTCCCAGCTATCTTTCCATCTTTATGCCATCATTCTGAAATTAACACGCCTTTTAATTTATGGTTAATATTAATTTTACTCTGGCAGTACTGTCGTATATTTGTTTTTATTTGAAGACTATTATAATATGTACTTATATATTATTTTTCAATAATTTTAAATGATACATACCATGTTTTGTATTATTAATAAACATGCCAGGTATTTTGTAATTTTGTAAAGACGGATAGCATTTGAAGGGTTGTTTGATTACCTATTATAAAAATGTGTTATTCTAATAAAAATGAGTTCCAGAGGAGAAAAAATGGTTGTTAACTACATTTTTTAGGGAAAACTAGTATATTTATGTTTTTTGTGCATAAATGCGTTTTTTTACTTTGTAAATACTTTTATGATATTTTAGTGACATAAATCAATAAAAATTAATCTTGAATTACAATGAATAAAACATATTTTTCAAAGGCGAAATGCAAATGTATAATTATCTCAAAATGACTTAAATGTTAGTTAACAACTTCTTGCCATGGGGTCTTCAATTATGCAATATGTCCTTGACCTCCATGGCAAGAGGGCGCTCACCATAAGTTGATATGACTCCAGCATAATATAGAGAATCGAATCTCTACACATCTATACGGTTCGTATAAAATAAACGTCTTTGTTTTTTTAATATCTAAATATGTTGAATGATCACGATATAAATCTTAAATGTTTAACTAAATATAATATAATGTATTATCTGTGATCGTAAAAATATTATTACCTAATAGTAATTTATTTTAGTTTCAAAACGATTTTCTCCTAAAATGCATTAGTAATTATTATATTAATATTTAATTATGTTAATTAATATTATAATAAAGTTAAATTAATATTTATAATATACGAATACGAATTGCATAAAAATCTTTTCCTCACTATTCAACAAAAACCAAATAAAGATAACGCCGCACGCCACTGCAAATAAAGTTCTCGACAAACGAAATCGAACAAAAAGCTCTCTCGCTTTTCAAGTAGACAAGTGCTTTTATTATACAGGAAAGGGAATCAAAAGTAGCTTTAGTTTGTCTCGACGTCGTCTTGAAACGGGAAATTTTTGCAGACGTCATCTTTTTCATTTCTCCGTCAAATCAGATAGTGTAAAGTTCACTCAGAAGCCATAAATCGTAACACAAAAGCAAGGCACTTTATATTAGGGGGGACATTAAATGGTTTCATTACAAATCACACTAAATGACCATTTTGTCTTTTTTACAACATAGGGATAGTCAACATGGTTGAGTGGATTAGTCTAGAGTGAAGGATAATTAAATACTGTAAATAGGTATTTACATGTACACCTACCTAAATATTTAGTATTAAGGTGCCTAAATAATCAAAATGATCAAATTATATTAACGATCAAAATGAAACTAAATAATAATAAATTAAGTTTATCACAAATAAAGTTGATTATTTATAAATATATTTATTTATATTAATTATTTAGTTCCACACATAATGTTGTGTGGGCTAATACATGATTTCACTTAAACACATTGCATTCCATCTAGTCATTTAAAAGTTTTAACACAAATTTTTTGCACTCCTGTTTAAACCTCCTTATATTCACCGTGTTTTGAATTTCCTTTGGCAGGCTATTGCATACAATTTTGTCAGGTGTTTTTTTTTTCTGTGTTACATATTATGTACATTTAATATACCTACGCCTTCTGTACAAGAATATGTCATTAAGTATCAATATGCAAATTTTCAAATCATCCCTGGGGTTACACAAAAAAATTATAATTTATTTATAGGCATTTTCTTGTAGAAATCTAATTACGAGTATGGCAACCCTATTGCATTTATTATGCATAGGTACCTACCTATATCTAGTATTAAGTATATAAGTTAATCAAAAATCTATTAAAATTTTTATCGTTTATTAATTCTATAAATTGCACGTTAAATGAAACACTAAAAAATACCTGTCAATTGACAACGATGGTGGGAAATCTATAGTTATATAGTTAATTAATTTGTATTGAGATAAATATTTATCAATCATATACTGAAATCAAAGAAATTATATCAACAAAATATTGTACATAATTAAATGTCTCTTTTTAATTTTGATAGTTAAATCGTTTATATTTATTATGTACATATTCTGCATTCAAAATTCTTGGGACCCGACATAGAATATATTAAAATTATTTATTAAAATGTTTTTGTTTCATATTTTTAAAAATTCATCTTGGGACCATTTATCGGCCACCTGTTGACGGTCTGTTTTTAAAAAATAAAAATATAATTTTAACCTCAATTGTAAGAGGAATAAATATTAAGTATGTTAGTAAAATTGAGTAGCTTGTTGGTCTTGTGGTTAGGACACTGGCCTCGTGATCCAAAGGTTGCGGGTTCGATCCTCACTCCAGACTAGCAAGTTAGTCCTATTTTCATAGTACAAGCGCTTAGCTTAGTTTGAAAATAGTAAGAATATTGATGTGACACGTATTCCGTGTTCACATCTCTATTTTTAAAAAAAAAAAAAAAAAAAATTTCAAAACATTTTTTTTCCTATTATTAACCTACACTTTTAATATTTTTACATACTTGAATGGTTTGACAGTAACGTCGTGGTACAATATTTCAATTTAAAATATTTTTTAATAAAACTTTTTTACAAAAGTAAAAACTGAGTTATTTATACTACTATAGTTTCCGGAGGAATTGCTCTTCAAAAAACTATAATAGGGATTAATTAACAATTTAAATATTGTGTATGTAAAACAAATCTCAAATATAAATTATGCTTAAATTTTTAAAATCATTGAAATATTTATACAGGCACATATATTAATTATTTTTGAACGAGTAAGTTGAATATTCTTCAAGCTTAATATATGTTTTATTATTTAAAAAAATCTTATTTATTCTTTCATATAGAGATTCTTCACTGCATTAAGATTCGATGCGGCAGTGATTTTAATTCATGCATAATAAATTAAGCAAATGAATTAATATAATAGAAAATGATAAATGATTCAACCGGAGTACAATAAACCTCTTAAAATTAGCATACATAATACGATGCTTAAAAATGATCGCTACGATATAAATTAATTTGGGTATCTCAGTCACGCATATACGTATGTAGAATGTATGAAGCAACATTATGAGAGATAAATCATATTCACATTGATGAATATTTAAAGTAATATATTATTCACATATTTATTTCTGTATTATAGAATAAAATATTCAAATGATCATAAGTGCTTTGAATTCAGATAAATTATGTTTGTTTTCAAACTAATTTAAAGCACTCTAACTATAAAAAATATACGCTTAATTGTGTATTACTAAAGTGTGCGGACTACGAAAATAAGGACAGAAATATCCTTGTAGTGTAAAAAACAAAGGCAGAAATATCCATTTCAACCCCCAAGGATATGTAACGTAATAAAATGGCCGCATCATCTAAAGAGAGAGTTGATGTCGATTTTAGTCCGAAACATCATAGCAAAGACAACAATATCCCATCAGGTGTGCGGTAAATAGCAAAAACAGCAATGTCCACTATTCGGTAGCAAACACAACAATATTTTATTGTTAAAATAAAATTTAAATGTATTTATACACATACACATACAAAAGGAAAGCTGAGGTGGCAGTTGTTTTTAAAAACTTATTTCTAATAATATGTACGTCTCGTTGATTCCAAAAAAATCTCTCAAAATGATATAACAGAATGGTATTAGGGGTGCCGAATACCTACCCCTCATAATCTATTATTCTAGAAAAGTCTGATGACATACTATTCGATACCCAAAATTGTTTTTATTAAATCTTATTTAAATCTGACAATCGCTAAGTTAACAATAAATGTATTATTCTGAAGACGCACCAGTCTCCCTGATTTCGTCTACTTCCATATGAAAGTCGAATAACTTCACACCGGTTAGATATATAGTGTGAGGTTCCGTCCCCCGCCCCCGCATGCAAATTATCTCCCCCCTCCCCCTCCGGACCTGCGCTGGTCCCGCGCGCACCCTCTTTAAATAAGAAAACGCCTCTCCCTTCGTCTCTCTGCTGGCCTGGTATTGATTCCGCGCAGCATCCGGGTAACAGAATGAGCTCGGACAATTTTTTTCACAGACAAAAACAAAGCTGTGAAAACAAGACCGGAATTTCCATAGATACGTATTTAGGAAACGCTAACATACTTTGGGTCGGTTTGTTTATGGCTTGATTTTATATGAGCATATGTGTGTATCGTATATTTTATGAACCCGTATCGCTTCTGTATGTCGAGATGATTTATATTGAGTAAATAATAGATAAAGTGCTCTTTTTAAAATAATTTTTTTAATATTCTAGCAAGAATACACAGAGATGAAAAAGGAATTATTAAGTATATTAATTTATTTATTTTAGATTATATGGAGCAATTACAATTTAAAGACAATGCAGGTACTGAAAAAATGTGAAAACCATAAAATAATCAAAAAAATTACAAATGTTCATTACGTACGTTTAACATAATGTGACCTGCCACCGTTGTCTATAAATACTATAGTAGATAAAAATAGTAAAATGATAATGCAATATGATTTATAAGAATAAAGTGTAATAGTATACTTATATCCGATATGCAACTTCATACTGAAATGTAAACGCTAAATATAGGTTATGTAAAAATAAAAATCAATTAGAAGAAAGAACTGGTGGCTCTTCTGATTGGGATAAATTGACTATAAAATATATTAATAGGCATAATAAATATATATGAAGCATAATTTAAGCAAGAAATCATAATACGTATAGAGATACGAGTTTCCATATGTATTTGTATGTGACCATATAGGCAATACTGGGACATTAATTGAACACAGTAATAAACAATTACAAGGTAACTTAAGATAAATGCCAAGGTACTAATTTACCTTAATGATGAGTAAAATTTTATAGTCGCCGATTTATTTGCATCGACTTTAAGAAATAATTCACGTTTGCAAATTTACTATCATAACTGTGTATAACACGTTAGTGCCACAAGTCGGTTTTATCTTACCATTAATAATAATTAGACGCCATCTACAATATCCGATGTACAAGCAAAGGAGAGTCCAGTTAGTATATAGTTATGTATTATATTTGTTAAATTTAGATGTAGATACCTATTTATATCCGTCTTGAAATAATAATTTATAATATAACGAAGTGCTCATAATTTTTACATTCAATATTTTATGCTGATACTTTTGTGAAGAAAAAAAAGGAACGAAACATCTCGTTTCTCAATCCAATCAGAATATCTACTTAATATTATACATCCAGGAAGCAATTTCACAGATTAAGAAAACCTTTTAATGCTAGCATCTTGTGAGATTGGATACACACACACTGTGACAGTATTCCTGCGCTGAGAATACGAACCACATCTTGATTTTATGTTGGGCTTAGTCCAAAGACATAAAATATTCTTAAATGTAATTAGAAATAAAGTTATTTACATTTCGAGAAGATTTTCATCTGTAAAAGATGCACTTCAGCAATAGCCGGTAAATGTGAAAATTATATAATGCTGCCTACAAAATGATGTCTAGTTTTACATTATTCTCTTTTTACATAAATAAATGTCATTTTACATCTATTTTCTTTTGACATAAAAGAAAAACATTAAAAAAATCGCATGCATGCAAGAACAAAATACTATACTAGCCGTTTCATCATCACTAAATTATTTACTGTTTATATATTCGTGACTGAATTTTCTATTGACTAATTCGAACACCACCCTTACCATTTTAAATTATATATGGCTCGCATCGTCACGGAATTTCGTATTATTTATGTCTTTGCATCTTAAATTTCTATTCATAGAAGAAAAAAATTTCCATCACGAGAGGCAGTTCGAGCACGTCTGTTCGTATCGGAAGCTTACTACCTACTTAGATTTTGACTTACCATACCATACTTGGTAGTAAGCTTCCGATACGAACAGACGTGCTCGCACTGCCTCTCGTGACGGAAATTTATTAACAAGGCACCCTGAAGATGCCTGTTTTGATTCAGGCGAAACGTCGGTTGACGAATGGTCCTTCTGAGGACTAGATTTTGACGCGGGTTACCCCCAAAGAAATTAATACTAACATTTATATATATATTGTAAAGAAATGAATATCGCTAGGGAAAAATATTAAAAAATTTAACTTGATTTGATGAACTAAAATTTTATAAGTTGCACAACACTATGGTGCGACATTTTGTTGGCACAAGTCTATATAAAGCTCCACAAAGCGGTAATCGGTCTCTTTATTCAACATACGGTACTGGTGCTAGCATCCTTTTGACGAGGGTTCGGGATATCAGATCTTCTGCTCTTCCCGGTAACAAACATCACAATTCTGCTTCTTCTGACCTCAGCAATATCATAAGGTATAATTCTTATTATTGTATTTATTCTCATTTTGCCGAACCCTCGTGACGCTCGTAGCCTATATACCATTTTACACTAGAACTTCGTCATAATATTGTAAAATTTCGTAAAACCTAGGATCAACTCATAATTCATCATCAAAATCCTAGCTAGTAAAGTAATCGTGATCTACTGACGTAGATCACGAAATATAAATTTAAGTCGTAATGTTAAATTAATTTTAGTAACTTATTAGAATCATAATGCAAAAGCACGCGTGTATTATTCATCTCCATTCTGATCTGAGTATTGCAACTCCATCTAAATAAAAAATTTCATCATCTCAATGTGACAATCTCATACCTACCAATCATAAATTATATCAAATAGCGTTAAATCTATTGCCTCACTGGAATATATCGTGGTCATCGCGGATTCAAAACACGATTCGACAATCAGAGCACAGGACCTGATGGATGACGGACGCTGAGGTTGCAGCCAAGAGGATCCTGAGGTGCGCGAACACCTTGCGATGCTTCCTGACCACTCGACCTAAGAGGACGGCGCCTTCCCAAGGGTTCATTTTGGACTTCAACTCGCGGAATTCGTCAACCTAATCTTAGTGATACTAATCGTTACTTAGGCATGATTTGCTAAATAGCTCCAGCGCAGGGATAGTGGCCGATTTATTTTGATTAAACCAATTAAATAACGCATGTTAGATAGCGGATAGGATAAAATTAGAAAACATAACGTTTGTAAATAAAACTTATTGTAATAAACCTTGTTAAATACTCAATCTGTTTCAGTGAATCATGTAAAGTCCACCTAAACCAGTCAGTCATATCATCCCCGTATAGGTTCCTTCAAAGCACTTTATTCCGAGCCGAACTTACGAATCCCTGTCTTAGCTCTATCGCTGGCGGCCGGTGGGAAGCGTGACGGGCCTATCCGCAGGCTTCTTATGAGCTGCGCAATGCAAAGATCCCTAAGATCGGCAGTCGCAAAGTGACCTAAACCGTGATAACCCTCACCATTTGATCACCTTCCAATATATATATATATATATATATGAACTCCAGCTATTTCTCCATCTTTTCGGTGGTCTTCCCGGTGGGCGTTGTCTAGTGGGGATATCATTCGCTGCTGTGTGCACAAGTCTGTCACTATCCATCCTGGCTACGTGATCTCTCCAGAATCTCCTTCTGGATTTACTCCACCGTGTTATGTCCTCTATTTTGCATATTTTCCTTACGTCTGTATTTCGGACACGATCATAATTTTTTTTTCCAGTTTTCAGATGTTCTGGAGAGTCCTTTGGTGTGGACAGTGTCAGCCCGCATCTCTACTAGGTATGTCATAATAGGTCGCACACGTGTCTTGTTATCTTGCTTTCGATTAATGTGGTAAGTATAAAAATATATTATCTTTATATATCCAGTAATTTTGTTCTCAGAACAATAAAACAGAATAAAAATATTGTCATGACTCTAATTATTTGATTCAAATTACTTTTTATATTTTCATGTTTATTTAATTTCCCTTTTTTGTAACTTTTATCCAGTTTATTTTAGTAAAATAATACCTTCAAATATATTGAACAGTACCGTGATATATATCCTAAGAGAGTAATGTTAAAAGGTGTGAGTAATATTCTATATAACGTGTTAGTTAATACAGCTATGTCTGTATTTGCTCATCATAAAGCAAGTATTACGGGTGCTAATTATCATAATGATAGGTTTTCTCTAGTTGTATTAGAAAATACCTACATGTTTAATAAGGTTTTTCCCTGTATTCCAAAATATCTTTTGAGACCAATTTTTTTTTTATAATTTTTTTATACGATCTAAAAAACAAGATCCATAAAACCTAGTAGATATTGAGAAAGCTTTTAAATAAATGAAAACACATTAATATGTTAAGTTTATTTGAAGACCAGATTTTATATGTTTCAATGATTTTTGTGACACACTACCTTCCTGTATTAGACATATTTCAAATTTAAAGATAAAAATAATTTTTATGTTGAAAATTATACAATGAAATACGAGGAAATGGAATAGAAAGTTTAACTTAAATATTATATTACAAAATTACAGAAATAATTTCATTTTTACATTTTCTATACAATCGTTAATCGTAGTATATACCTACCAACCTGATACCTACGTAGAAACCTACATATATAATTGCCTTACATATCATGTTTTCTGCACGTATCAATGAAGTTATACAATAAAAATATTTTAATACTCCGTAAATGGAGTATTGAAATATTTTTATTGTATAATTTCATTGCTTTACAACACGTGCGGAAAAGAAGATATGTAAGGCAATTATATATCTATGTAGGGTTCTACTCCAAATGTGCGGAAAAAGAGATATGTAATGCAATTATATATATATATATATATAGGTATCTGGTTGGTATATACTACCCACGTTATAAAGTGAGCCGGCCGAACGATTTGTCGATCGCACTGTACTTCAAGTAATCAGCTGTTTACTTGCTGTAGTTAGGTTCCGTTTCTATGCACACTTCCATAAAACTCCAATAAAAACTCACGGAGTGCATCAATAAAAGTTTAAACTGAACCGAGCAATAACCGACCGGTACTTAGCGTGTCTTACCTGACACAACGTTTCAGAAGTTCCTTTAAAAATATATTAAGAACTACTATTTATTAATGCCGTCAGCGAATGGTAACCCATCTCTTACCCAGGAATAATTTATGAGAAAAACTCCCATATTAGTTTTGCTTATTCGCCGTCAGATTTTTTAAAAAATGTTATGAAATAGCTTATCTTGGTGCAGTTCACTATGGCATAGCTGCCAAATAAGATTCTTAACTATCCATAACATGAAAAAATGACAAATAAAAACATTTGCATAGTTAATAAAAATATACTTTGTTTTCACCACTTATTTATTGTGAAAATATCAACATGTTTCGAGGCCAATGGTCTCTTTGTCAGGATACAATGCATACTAACAAATTACAATATATAAAATCCTTAATTTTATGGTTTTTAATTTTTTAGTATACATTAAATCCTGACGAAGGGACCACTGGACCTGAAACATGTTGATATTTTTTATATATATTTGGTGAAAACAAAGTACATTTTTATAAATTACATTAATAATGTCACCACAAAATCATATTACTCTTTTTAAAGAAGAAAAATATTTATATTTAAGGCATATTATATACCTGTACTGAAATAAATCTCCGAAAAAACAGCAAATAGTAGCTTCCTTTACTGCTCCTCTCAAAAGGAAAAGTACTTACTAAAAATAGAGAGCATATTAACTTTTATTTTATTTATTGCATTTTCTCGTACCTAATCCGATTTACATGATTTCTACGTAAATTAATTTCTTCTGTCCAAGAAATTTTAATTATACAGTTATTACGTAATTAATTATTATCATCTTCTAAATTATATCATCCGCTTTAATAAAACACGAATAGGTACAGATAATTATAGACTTCTTATGATTATAGACATGAAGGAAAATAAATGATGATTCATGATTTCAAATAATTACGATCTTTTCGCAATATAGGGTGATTGTGCTAGTAGTCGGCCATTTTACAGAAAAGTCATCTTTGGAATATCATTGTAAGTTCATTTTAGAAAGGTGGTTTAGAAAAACACGTATTTATTAAAGAACAGGGAGTTTATTTTTATCATATTTATTGCTTTTTAAAATTAGCCTAACCATAAAAATGAAAATAATATTTCAATGAAAAATGGGTGTTTTGCTAGTAGTCGGCCATCTATGCGTCAGTTGTCGGCCACCTATGCGTCAGTAGTCGGCCATCAGATTTTAGCACTGGGCCGCCAGACGTTCTTTAGAAATTTGCGCTATACAGGCATTTTTCTTCAATTTATACATAAATCCTTTTAAGCTTTTCGACAAATCGTCTCAATTTGTTCATAAGTACGTTTAAAATACACTAATAATCACGGCATTTTGGTTGTATGTTAAAGCCGCTTTCATCCCATTAATAATCCGATTAAGGTCTTCTAATACATCTTCATCGTTGTTTTCTATTAGATGGGTTTTCAAGTCCTTAAACCAACTTCTTATATAATTTGCGTATTCTTAGTACCTACGCGCTAATAATGCTTTCCGCAATTCTGGCCGGCGTATGAATAATAAATACCATATTTCTCCCGGTTTTTCATCTTAGATACATGTTTATTTTTTCTATCTTCACAATTTGCTGCACAGTAGTCGGAGTTCTTGTTTTTTAGAGGGAAATGACATTTTACTAATGCTATTACAAGATTATTAAAGATTAAACAATTTTGTTTTCGTCAGATAACGATATAAGTGATTTGTTTTGCTGCACAGTAGTCGGAGTTCTTGTTTTTTAGAGGACAATGACATTTTGCTAATGCTATTACAAGATTATTAAAGATTCAACAATTTTGTTTTCGTCAGATAACGATATAAAGTGATTTGGTTCCATTTGGCGTGTTTTTTTCCAATACCCATCCCTTGATGCGGTCCTGCAGTATTTCCCTAGGAACATTAATTTCTAAACAATTTCTGATAAACCGCGCGTATTTTTTCCGGTCTCTTACTGCATAAAAGGCTTTTTGAAGGCTATCATCAATATACTGATGAAAAACGTATATTAGTTTTAGTCGCCATTGATACAAAAATTAATAATTTCTATATTTAGTTAACATTAGGATGATAAAAGATAAATTTCATCTACCGAAACCGCCCTAAGACGCTGCATGGCCGACTAAAGATACACCAATTTTAATACGTCAACCAGTTGTCGGCCCCACACTTCTAAGTTAAAAAAAACATATTATCAGTATGGTAACTAGCGGCCGACCACTGGCTATTAGATAGTAGTGCTATTTTTACTAACGTAATACATAAAATCTTAGTAAATTTTGTGTCATTAACAACGCAAGAGACAAAAATAAAACCAATATTCGCCGCCCCGGCCGACCACTGGATTTTGTAGAAAAAATTGTCCCAGTAACCGGCCGCACGAGTTTCAACATATAAATACTGAAAATGTCTGTTTTATCATTTTAACTCGTAAATTAAGTTCATGCTTTTGCCGATAAATGCTACTTATACAGTGCAAACAAATTAATTCAACTTCTACTTAAAGTTTGAAAATTTTCTTAACGACGTTTCCGAAAAACCAGAATCAAAATTGATAGCTCATAACCACCGGCATATTTTTTAGGTCTACTTAAATGATACCTAAAATAAACGCAAGATGGTGCAGTTTTGTGTTTCTTTCGCGGAATAGTGGCTGACTTCACAGCATTCAAAAATATTATTGAATTATATTGCGAGAGTCAAGTTTATTCAAGTTGAAGTAATTGGTGGCCGACTACTGAAGGTGGCCGGAACACTGGCGAAATCACCCCAACTGGAATTAAAATAACTTGAAATGTGTTTCCAACCAAATCAATACGCAGAGTAATTTTTCATCAATTCAGTTTACCGAATTAAAAATAATAATTTCTTTTTCTATGCAAAAAAATGTTGGGGAGCGTAAAATTCAGTTTTTATGAATTCGAATAAAATTATTTTTACATTGCACAAAAACTGGCCCATTTCCCAATTTTGAGTCCAACTAAAGAAATAAATGTTATATGATTAAATAAATAAAATAAAAATAATTTTCAATTAGACAAGGAATTCTTTGTACCTAAGTGTCTGCCATTCAAATAATATTTATATTTTCGGTATATTTCGTTACATACTTAATGTTTAATGAATTATTTATAAGTAGGTATGTCTTTACTCAAAGAATTCTACTCACTACTACTACAAAATAGGCACAGCATAATTATGATTTTTTTTTAAAATCCATTAAACAATTCACTTTCAAAATGCACGGTCCCTAAGCATTTTTTATTGTTATTTTTTATCTAATCAAATAATTAATGGTTCTGCTGATTCATCAGGGTTATGGTACTCGTAATTTGTTTATTTAGGAGTATAACCGTGAAAAATCCAGGAAGATAATTTGAGTATTCTTTATTTATTTACCTATACATAATAAAATAAGTCGAACGTAGAAGGCATAAATTAATATTTCGCCTCTTAGCTTAGCCCTCACAGTATGCAGTATAGTATATTTTTGACGGGCGATGAGTATACGGAGAAGCGATGGTGAATTTCACGAAATTACGGACTTAAGGGATAGACAGAAAACAAAATGATTTTATTTCGATCATTTTGTAAAAAAGACAGAGAGAACAAATTCAACTTGATGTTCAACAAAAATTCAACAAAACGAAAAAAGAAAAAAATATTTTTTACAATATTTTAATATCTACAAGTAGGTATGTTCTGAGAACACAATTACTGGATTTTATAAGTAGAGGAATAATTATTAATTAAGATAAATTATAGAAGTCTCATAATTCTTAAAAAGAATATTGATTAATACTCCACTTAAAAACGATCTAGATTAAAAATTATAAAGGTATCATTTATTTCCTCTATTATTATCTATTATCTATTATTTAGATTAAATCTATTAATCTAGATTAAAATTATAAAGCTACGAAATCTCATAGAGATGAAACTATTTTTCCGGGAACATATATTAGTTCCTTCGAATATATGAAAGAAACTGATTTATAACATACCTATAACGGATATGATAGTAAAGGCAGCAACATGCAATTTTATTTTTTAATATTTTGAATTCAGTCACCGAGGATTACTAAATTATAACGTAGTGAATTCTAGATTTTATGTATTTGTCCTTTCCGAAATCATGTTTCCTATAAATTTATAGGTTATATTTCTTATAAAAACCCGAATTTAGTACGTTCTATATTAGTAATCTTCAATGACTGCATTCAATTTTTTTTTGATATTGCTGCCTTTGCTATTATAGTACTCATATGTGCATACATATAACATTAAAAAAATCATAATGTATGGATTACGGTAAATTGTGAACGTTGCATTACGTAAGTAAGATCACTTTAGCCATCTCGTATAGGTCATTGTCTCTACTTATCTTCTATAATTTCTAAAAAAGAGACTTCTATAATTTATTTATCTTAGTTAATATTTATTTGCCTATCTAAGTAGAGAATATTTCAACCAAAATACATAAATAATTAAACAAGAACGTACACGTTTCCCATATAAATAGCTTGTTCTCTACTTATCTTCTATAATTTCTAAAAAAGAGACTTCTATAATTAATCTTAGTTAATATTTATTTGAGTATCTAAGTAGAGAATATTTCAACAAAAACACATAAATAATAAAACAAGAACTTAAATAAAAATTAGAATATAAAACTATTTTATTATTATGAATTGTATATACCTACGGCCTATTCTATAGCAATACTTCAAGTGCTTCATCGAATAATGTTAATCTAATTTAACTCAAAATTAATCACCAGATTAGGGATTGCATTTTAATATCGGGAAATTCGATAAACTCGATCCCTAGATTTTATGTAGGTACACTATGTTCTTGGTTTATTTTTCTGATGTTTAAAAAATCGCAAGGAGATAAATCATAAAATAGAATAAAATAGATTTTCTTATAAAAAGTGTGAAGACAATTCAAAAGCAATATGTAAAGCTCATAATATATATTTCTTAAACCTTATTTGAATAAATAAATTAGACTTCCACAGCAGCTCTTCTTCATTTTGAGACTACATTTTTTTCATCGCAATAAAAGAGGTAGCCATTTTCGACCCTAAATATCTCTTCCCACTGAAAACAAAGCGAAGGGCTGTATTCAAATGAACAGCTTGTATATTTTTACTTAGAACTCCGACAAAATGAGTTTTTTTCGCTTTCCCTTTTTTCGACGCAATTCAACGACAATGAGCTGTTGACAAAACAAGTCTTTTGAATTCTGAAATTGGTTACAGGTCACAAGGATGGCTGATTTCACTTTCGTATTATGTTGACGGAACTAAATGGTCATATTTTTAAGGGCTAAACAATCACGGAATTTACTAGATTATTTGAGGACATACGTATTTTAACAAATTTATATGGATATACCAATACAGTAAAGATTACTCAGGACTGAAAAAATATTGAAAAGCGTGATGCATTATTCTATTCTATTCTAGTATAATTGAATTAAATTTGTATACTTTATTTGTTATTTAAACATTCATTGTTATACATTGTATATCATTGATAGAAATATCCCGTCTTTTTTTTAGTATTGAGGTAGAAATCACTATTATTATAATTTTTCTATATTAAAAATAAGGCGGTAAGTACTGACACAAAGGAGGAAGGAGAAGAAGACCTTTTATTCTTTTGGAATCACATATTTTGGGCTTAGAACCCTTTGTTCTTTATTTAATAATGTGTGGAATAAAGAATAATTAAAATTAATGATACTTTAAGTGACTTTAAAAATGAACATATATCACATTTATTTGTATTTGCCGTAATGTTTACATATCAACAAAAAAATTATTTTTGACATAAGGTACCTACATGTAGCCCATTCCTGGCACAATATTATCGCAATTAAACTTGATGTTTCATAAATGTACTTATTATTGAATAACGCAATCAATTTAATTTAACAACTTATTTAAGCATTTATTGCCCTCATATCCCAGCACCATAAAATATAACCATTATTTGCTTTACAGCTTCGGAGGTGAGACCGGCCAAGGAGCGCACTTTTCCAAATACACGCCATTAATATTAATTTCATTTTAACGATTTTTTAATTGATCGGTTATTGATATATGATTTATCTCTATTGAAAAATGATATTAGAATCGAATAACAGTTTAAATCAATTCGTCTCCGATTACTCAAGTGTTTATGAAAAAATATAGAGTGTTTTCGAAAATAAGGTCCGACTTCTGCATTTAAGTCTTATTATATAAGTGATTGATTACAAGATTTAAATATATATTAATTGGACACATTTTTCTCAATTGAAGTTACACTGAAAAAATCGGTCTGATCAAATCTTATCTATTACCTATGGTTTAAATAGCTACGGGTTTACTTATGAAACTGACTTAATAAAAAACAGCTACAACTATAGGTCGATCACAATCAAAAGACCATTTCCTAGCTTTGTCCGGTAAGAAGAAGGCGAGGGAAAGTTGCTGGCAAGCCCGTATTACAAGCTTCAATATGATATTCCAAATAAATATATATTTTTTAGTTTAAAAAAGGTTAGTTACTTACTAGAAAAACTTATTTTATGTTCTTTTTTTGCATCGTAACAACGCACATATTTTTTGCGCACATACTTTTGAATGCGATCTAGCTATAAGATTTATAATAATAATAAAAATAAAAGATTCATTAAAATGAGTACAGATGACCCTCAATTATTTAAATTATGCAAAATTTTGGCAGTCCAATAATGAAAATATATTCATAACTTGTGGATATATTCGCAATCTATTCCGTGAAGGCTATGATTACAAGAGTCAACTAATTAAGATCACTTTACAAAATTCTCTCAATTCTTACATAAAATGAAACACACACCTCTCGCCAATTTCGTATATAATATTTTAAAAAACGCACCTCCATATGTGTATGTATTTATAATAATTAAAAAATCTTTTTTTTTTTACATATATTTGCTCAATTATAGAAACAATTTTATGTAAACGAAATGTGTGAAGCCGTGGTAATTGGGAGACGGGACAGCCGAACGTATCCAACACAGCAGTAGGTACTTGATCGGGCAGGCTTTGCTTTTCTTCTGCCTCCCGGACCGGACAGCAGTGCTCGCTCCGAACTCCAAGCTATAGCAATTATAACTATAACAATAAATTTAACACGCATCGTCTTGTAACTTGATCGTAAAAAAATCAGAGTCATCATATAAGTAAGCATTTCAATTAAATGACCACGCCACTGTCATTAATATCTTCTACTTTACCCTTTACCAAACAAAAATGAATATCGTGACTTACACGAGCACGACAGTGAAAGCGGGTTTGTGGGCAGCTTTACATTCACAAATCCCTAATCCTTCTGATAGAAGCTAATCTATTAACACTTTCCAGCTAAACTTAAATCGAAAAAAGTCATTTTTCTACATAGATATTTTTAATAAAAAAAAATGTTTAAAATTTCCTTAATTTTATCTTCACTTAAGTTGCAAGCTTTGACATGGAAAATTAATTGTCTACTTATTAATTAGCGCAGTTTATAGAAAGGACAGCCTTTACCACTGTACAGAATTTCCTTTTTTGTAAATTATTTTACTAAAACAAAGAACAAAATCCAAATTGATGAACGCATTTATCACATGAAAGATTTTATAATTGGGAACTCTTACAAGTATTTAAAAGGGTTATTATAATATGTGATTTTATTAAATAATTCAAAGCAATCGTTTTACACACTTACGTGCATTAGAAGGCGGTATATTGCTTTATTGTTTGCGGACTGACTATGGCACTTACCCAACCCTGGTGAAAGAATAAACTTTATTATTATTTTACCATTAATTGTCTCGTCTTTGAGTGATGATACCGGAATTAGTCTAGAAATAGTACCTTAACAGAATGGGCCTATTTGCATCTCTGCTCGGCACCATCTGTATGCCAGTCGTAAAGGCGCCCAGCTGTAGGCCAACTCTGAGAATATCAAACTTTTATTTATACATTCACATCTTTCGTCTACGGCGAAATGTTTGTTAATGATTATCGGATCACTTTAAAATCATTTTATTTTGCATCATTTTGCAATCACTTAAATACAGTAATAAAAAATGTTTTGCAAAAAATAATACAATAGTACTATATATAAATTGGCCAATATTATAATCATCTATTTGGTGTTAATTTGGCATAACTCCAAAAACAGGTATTCATATGAAAATAGGTATATAAAAACAAATAAGTATTTTTGGAATTGAAGGAAAAAACACATTCACAAAATATTTTTATTTTAAGAATAAAATAGATACACTTATAAGTCTACAAATTTATACACCTAGAATTGTTGAACGAATTTTTACAAAAAAAATAGACAATTCGCCCTATACCTCCATGAATACGACTTCAACGAAAAGTCGAGAATCGTTTCTCGGAAAAACATATGGTTCGTATAAAATATCCGTAACCATTTACAGTTCAAAATAGCATATGTTAATAAAGTATATTTTTGCATTCTTTGTAGATACACCTAATTCACATTAAGCAGCAGGTATGTTTTTTATGTATTTTCCCGATCTTTCGCTAATTTACACAAAAATCCTGGCCCAGAACAGTACATCCATCCTATATGATAATAGTTATATCTATCTTTACCACAGATATACAAACTTACAGAGATGTACTAAACCCGTACCTTAGGAAAGTAGGTTGAATAACAGCGGAAGGACGTCCTCCGTCACGGATTTTTAAGACGCATGTATACCACACTAAAATCATTTATTCTTGCTTAAATAAATTTCCTAGTAAACAAAACATATATTTTACAATAGATGTTGTTTTTTGTAAACTCTTAAAATTTCGTTCCAAGTCGTGTATCTGTAATTAAAAACATCTTATAATAAAGCGCGATTTATTTACTACACTATTTAAACAGCGAAACTCTCATCACTCTTTGCACATAGCCCTATCCTCACCACATATGTATACAGTGAGCGGGGTGTGTATTGCACCCGCTCAGCCACAATCCCAGCCACCTCACTCCACTTCCTCCTCTCACTCCTATCTCCCACTCCTATCTCTGTATTTTTTTATTTTCTTAATATTTTACTCTTGTCCTTTCTGGATTACTTGGTACTTTTATATTTTTGCTGATATTTAAAAAAAGAAATTTCCTTATAGGTAACCTACATATATTCATGCTATGGTTTATCTTTTCCATAACTTTTGTTTTTTTCTTGTAGTTACCACTTTGATTACTATGTTTTATTAATTAACCTTTCTATTTGGTTTTTATTGTTATTGTTCTTTTCTGTTTTGCTTTGACTTTAATAGTTTATGTTATGCCGTGGATATCTATAATTGGTCTACCAACTATTCAATACATTGTGTCATTATA
Organism: Agrypnia vestita; assembly: GCA_016648135.1. Lineage (NCBI taxonomy): Eukaryota > Metazoa > Arthropoda > Insecta > Trichoptera > Phryganeidae > Agrypnia > Agrypnia vestita. The sequence goes on along the minus strand of JADDOH010001289.1, from coordinate 65,119 downwards.
ATAAATTGTACAATTGAGATTCCTAAAAAAAAAATATACCGTTTGTGAGTATTTAGTTTAATCTTTTCATATATAGTTTTTAAAATTTACAAGCTTTTAGGAGTTTTTTTAAACAATTCAAAGTATTAGAATCAGCCGTGGAACCCGGTCTGTGATCTATACCTAAAAATAAACTACATATTTTTCTTAAATTTCGCTGTCCCACTTTTGATAAAGCTGACGTCATTATCGCGAATGTGATGACGTTGATAATGGAATTATTTAATCTATTCCAATCTGGACAAGCTCATTCTAATCTACCTACATTTTAGCATCAGTCGCTTAAATGATTGCAATCATAAGTCTTATGAGTAATATATAAATATAAGAACGTGCAATAATATAGTGGAAGACAAAAATACACAACAATTAATTAATATCAATTCCACATCTTGCCCCTGCGCCCTAATTCCTATAGAAAATCAAAAGTTATAATTATTGTTAGTTATATGTTTTATTTTTACTTAAGAATACCAGCGGGTCATCTAAGGAGGAGTCGGCCTAATCAAATGGAACAGCAGCGAGTCAAGAGGCTGGGCCTTAACTGGACCGAGACCAAAGTACTCATGTGAGACAGAAAAGAGTAGGAGGTGAACAAGACAAACGGACATTAATAGGCCCCAACCCGCGAGTAGAAGAGGAAGGAAGCCAACGATTTTGATAATCTAGATGCACACAAGTTTTTTGGTCGATGAAGAAATGGCTATGGATCATTCTTTTGATATAAAAAAGGGTTTACAAATTTTACACACAAATTATACAGAATCACAGTTTGGTAAATTAGAAATTTTGGAAATAAGAAAAAGTGTTAATAGTAAATTGAATATCATAAATAACTGGGTCCTTTTTACAAATAGTTATCTTTTAATTTTTTTCATGTTAAGTAGGTACTTTATTATTATTCATTTTCCATATATAACTTATTAATATTTTGATTATCTATACTTCGATTTTTAAATTTAATTTTGTTAGTATACATTTGTTATCCTGACGAAGTGGCCACGAGCTCTGAAGCTCTGGAGCTCTGGTTGTCAATACCATACAAGGTATCTCGTAGCTAGTAGCAAAAACTTCAAGGTAAGTCTTCTTTATTTAATTTTAAATAGAAAATGTTCACTATGCTTTATTTGACTTGTATCAAGGCAAATGAATTTTTGATATTCGGTATAATATAAGTACTTTCGTTCATGAAAGTCTAACGTTTTACAAAAAATAAAAAATCGCAAAGTTTTATGTCGTTTATCTTCGTAACTGTTGACATTTCACCTAAAGTGTAAAGGATATTTTCTATTCAAAATTGAATACGAAGTTTTTGCTACTAGATACTGGGCTCTAGACTCGTATAGGATATCTTCTTCAAAACAAAAAACAAACAAAACAAGATTTCATTTTATCAGGTTTGTATTTACATTTTCATATATGTGAAAATGTAAATAGAAACCTGATAACCTATTATGTTTAATGATAATAGATTTTAGTATATGTCCTATTATTCAATTTTGTATTCCTATCTGTAATGTATCTGGATGGACATCTGTCTGAGCGTATGAAAGAGATGGAAGATAGAGAGAGGAAATGGGATTAGAAGGGACGCAAATAAACCTTGAGGAACATTCTGGACTTTTACTGAGGATCCCAGACTTCCTGACAAAATATCCTTCCTAGGTCATCCTTTCCTCATATCTTCTGGTTTAATAGCGACCACATGGCACTTGCAAGTACACGGCCGCAGTCATAATAGAGCGTCATCAATTCCTTATTTTGCAGGTTTGTCTTGACACTACAGTAGCCGTTTATAAATGTAGCACTGAAATAGTGCATTATATAAATAATATCTATGTATTATTATTATTTTTTAATAATTATTATTAATATTATTTTGAGAATCGGTGGTGTACCAATAACAGACAAATTAATTATCCCCTCAGTTTCAAAAATAGACTCAGGCCAATGCGATCCTAAGAATATGCAGTTACTGACGGATCTTCATCAATATGAAAAATACTAAATATTTTTTGTATTTATTTTGATCAATAGGCGAAGCTTAAGTACTAACCATCAATATAATTTTACCTGTGTAATGTTTTAATCTTTAAATATAAAAGCCTTATATGAAGTTTCATAAAATAATGATTAAGTATATAACGAACTGAACGTTCTATTTAAAAATAACGAAATGTACGAAATTATAACCACTTTTTTGTTGCTTCTTCTTTGATTTGGTATATAGTCTTTGCTAAGTGCTTACTTTTAAATTTATAAACACATTTTAGATTTTAACTGTTTTATCAGTTTGATAGTTCTAACAGTTGAGGAACTTAGGCACATTTTCGTAAGGTATACAAGTACATGTCTTATATATTTTTTTTATTCTGATGTTGGCTTGTCGGGCAATCTACTATTCGGTAATTGTGCATCGGGAAGTGATCCGGCACCCCCTTTTTTACAACATATATACATATTTAATATATGTACATAACCGCATAATATTTGCATTCATAGAACAAACACTAAAGATAGGGTGGACGTTAAAGACGGGACTTCTGTGTACATTTCGTACTTCTCATATCAACCATTTAAATTGATCATCTCTACCAAGTAAAATCCTCAATGGGTAAAGATATAGTATGCACACGTTCAAATGCGCCTGATTCCGTCTTCGAATGCGCAGTTACCCAGTATCATAACGTTTTACGGGTGCCCTAATAACATCACGAGCCGGATCACCCTATGTTTTCATGACGTCACTTTACAGTCGTTTTTACTCGTCCAAAACTTTAGTCAGCTGAGTGATTACAATGTCAATAGCCAATGTCAAGGTTAGCGACCTAGTTCGTCCCTGAAGGTACACCAGTGCCGGGGCGGGCGCTAATTGGGCCGGTACACATGGCGGCGACGCGACGGACCAAAATCAACATACCTCACGCGATTTCAGTTTTATACCGAGTTGTAAATTCGGGAAGGCTAGGACTTGTCGACTTTCCACTCCGATCTATGAGAGCCTTGATATTTTTGATAAATATACTACGCATACCTTCCTACTGATTTAAAAATATAATCTTTCGTAAAAATTACAACGCTTCGATAGTCATTTTTATATAATACCACGATAATGCTTTACTGACAACAACACTATGGAAACGTCTAGAACAAGTCTCTTATAATCTCTGGAAAGTTGCACAAGAGTCTCGGAGGATTCAGAAGGCAGTGTTACCTATACATACAAGGGCGTCATGCGACGCGGAGTCAGTCATTTGTGACGGTTACCCTATGTGATATTAGCAACAGGGAATTTACCAGAAAGTAATGTAAGCGATAGAAACAGGATTAATATTTGCGAATCAAAAAACAGTGCAAGATTTTTTGACCCAAGAACAGTACTTTGATTTAACCCGTGTCCAGTGACTTTTTGGTAATAAATTAAACTTCGAATTGTTTTATTGTTTATATTTGCCTCTCGAAGCCACGACCCGTGACAAAATTGTACCACTATTTTATATAGAGAGGGGCGTATCCGTAAACTTAACTCAACGAAACAATGCAGGTATTACGCACTGTACCCATACTAACTCAATTGCAAGCTTATATGAAAAGACATTTATCTGTTGGTTGGGATACTGAGTTCTTGTAAATAGAGAGGCGCCATGTTACGAGAATGTTCCGCTTTGAACATATATATCCACCAGCACGATTCAAATACTTTTATTTTTACTTTTAGAGATACGAAGCTAATTTAGTTCATGGAAAAGATATCCTTGCTACCGTGTTCAAAATTGATTGTAATCTATCCAGTTCGTCAGGCCTTTTTGGTTCTATTGCTAATATACTTCTTACTCTGTCCTGTAAAGATGTTCCAGACATAGCCCTTTCTGTAGCTTGTTAGGCTACCTTAAAATAAAATACCTACTGCCCATTTATCTATCGGTTTCTTTTAAAATATTCTTTCGAATCAGTAACTGTAATAACATGTTAGATCATAGTTATAAAAAATGATTTATTAATGATCTTAATTTATTTAAAAAATTTAGAAATATATTAAACATCATGTTATTCATTTTCTGCGATTACTGCACGCATGTAGCCATGTGATACAGGCTGGTTATACCTATATATTTATTTTTTAATGCTACGTGACAGAATGGGCGGACGGATTATAAAATATATGAGCAGAATAAGTAGTTGGATGTGCAGCATAAAACAGTATATATAAAACATGACTAAGACCTATGATGACTTATGAAATCGAAGCAAGAGCGTACATGGTGAGAACTAAATACCATCTCAGAACTATCGAGTTGAAGACTAAGATCCATTGCAGGCAAGAAGACCCTCAGAGACAGAATACCCAATGCAGAAATCGGAAAATAGAATACATTGTACGATGGAGCAGGCAGAGAAAGCATTTCCGGAAGGATCAGATCGAGAAAATGGACCAGATAAGACTTCCCAGCATAAGACCAGGACTAACACCTGATCAACAAGATCACAGATTTACTAAGAGAGGAAGAAGATGTGTATTTGAACTTCAACATTTAAATGTTCGTGAATCTAATTTATTCATTTAAATTCGATAAAAACAATTATATTTTATTAATAAAATCTATAATTATTCGTGTTATTAATCACATGAATTTGTTTATTAAAATCAAGCAGTTTCGGAAAATCCGTTTCATTCATCACGGCGATGAAAAATTTTCGAACCGCAATGCTTTTGCAGTAAATGTTAAATATTTCTTTAAGAGCCAAGAAATGCAAAATAAAAATGTTATTTTTACCCGAACGGAACTCGACGATTACAGTCTGCGCGCGGCGGGGCCCTCGCAGTCAGTTGTTTCCATATAACATAATAGGTACAGTAAACTCGGGTCTACATAATTTCACATAGAGCCAATAATAGATGCGGTTTCACCTCTTTATATTGCCCGGCCCGACATATAATGATGGCACTAAACCAGCCACCAATAATAATAAACTTAGAAAACTTGACACAAGCCTTAGTTCATTTTCGGCTTCTAGACTGATTGGTTGAGTATTTTTGACAGGTTATGTGAAACTATTGAAATTTGAAAAAAATATTAGCGGGTAACAAGTGAAGACAGTGCCAGTTCTCAATAAAGTGTCGGTGGTAACATAGAATACGCGAGTTTGAAGTGTGCCAAGTATTTGAGTCAACGTGTCACCATACAATTGTGTACTTAAACGTCAACATTGATTTTTTTGAAGGTACTTTATTTTTAAATATAAATATTCAAAATAAATCAATTAAATATTGATACCCTCATAATGTATTAGAAAATACTTGGTGAATTAACGTTTAAATTGATTTAAGAGTGATACGTCAGCATTGGGTGTATTAATTAGTGTTTATGGAGATTTCAAAATTTTTAAATTTAAATTTTTACAGTATTTTTCATGTTGCATAAGCATAGCAACGATAAATTTGAATAACATACCGAGTAAAATATAGAATAAAGACAAGAACATACCATCAACAGGTTATTACTGACCCTGATAGATGATCCTAGTGTGACTTAATAATAGGTGAAGTAAGTACATAGCAGATTACAATAAAGATATATTATGTAGGCTGCAATAGATGCTATCTCTAATAAGTCATATTCTGCCTTGTTTCTAGATTTTTTCAGTATTAAAGTAGAAAAATTTTCAATATGTTATTATTTTCTTTATTAATTAAAATAAATATATACAGGAATATAATATCTTAAGCAATAAATTATTTTGGATATTATTATTACCTAATATATCAATAAAATTTAATAATTCTTTAATTTGATCGTACCTATCTATATCTTAGGTTGTTTACAAAATAATAGTGTACAGATATATTGTTCATATTTTTTTCATCACATTAAAATAATTTAAAAAATATGTATTGTCTGAATGCCATTGTTATACATATTTATATTTTACACATTAATTTTCTATAAAAATACGACGAAGTGGTGAAATCAAACACCAAAATTTTCAAAAAGTCATATGCGATTAAATCAATATATTTTCATATCGATAGTGTGTTTTTATATGTAGATGCTCATTAAAGTAGAATTTCTTGTATTTGTTTGTTGAAAATATAATCTAAGTACCTATAATTTATTTTGCATATAGGTAATAATTGTATAAATTTATTTAATGGTAAAGCGATTCAAGAAACATATTTTGCTTATGCTAATGCAATATAATAATAGATACATAAATATTAATTTAAACTACGATAATTATTTAGAAAATTCCTGAGATAAAAACAATGAAAAAAAAACTATAAATGTACTGTCGTCAAAATTAACCTGCGTACCTACTGAATCTAAGAAATGATTTAAAATTTAATTATAACTGTAGAGATAGCGACTATAGTAAGTGTAACAACGCATTAAGTTATACATGTGAACAATATGTTCTATACAAATGTGATCATTTTCCATTAAACGATTCAAAAATTCTAAACCATTTGAATATTTCATTTGCTCTTTAATTCGGGTCAAACGGTGGATTTTAAAAATGGGTTTATCGATTTTATATGCTATTGTGATTATAAGAGTGTATATAAACTAAGTTCATTATATACAAACATAAATACATACATGTATTTGCATGTACATAATTAATATAGCAAGCCCCAATAGATAATAATTGTAATTTCGTTGTTTTATCTGCATCAAAAATCACTCTTAGTCAGTACAGAAAGTATAAATATTTAAGTATTATTTTCAATCATTTTCATAAATGTTCTATGTATCTTCATTTTTTCCGCAGACGTTTCCATCAAAAGATTCAAGAATCCTTTTAAGAAAAATACATCACTGAAGATTAAAAAAGTATACCTCATAAAACCTCATACGTTTCGTCTCAAAATGCTACGAGATGTACTAGGAGCATGACCTTACCTAGAATCGCATAGCACTGCTGGGTATTAGTATGGGTATGGTACACCTGCCTACGCAATAAAACTCTGAGCGCTTCGAAGAGAGTGGTGTCTGACTAATGTATGAGCTTTTAGAAGCTGCGAGCCATCTGCTGCGTACAACTACACACTTAATGACAACTTCTATAAAATACGGGCCCTTAGATCAAAATTCTTTTTTTTCTGAAGAAAAAATAATTTCTCCATTTTGAATCTGATTCATTTTTACAATACACCTGCACACTTGCTCTCACCTGATTCTCCAACCTCGTAGATATCACTGAACCTCCACAGAGTGGTTTAACGACCGGTTCCCAAAAGGCATGTGAGAACGTCCAGGCAAGTGCGAAAACTTGTTTGGTGTTATGAGCCCGCTATTTGGCTACAAAGCAAAACTTAATTGGAACGATGCAGTTAAAGCGAAGGCGAAAGGGAGCTCTGATTAATTAAATATAGAAAGTTTAAAAAACAATAAACCAATGGCGGCTGGTAATTTTTTGTAGAAGGGGTGCTGGATATAAAGTTTATACCTACTACCAAGTATTTCCAGTATCCGAATGTGTTTTTTCTGCAAATTGTCGAGAAACGACACCTGTTTCGCACAAGAAACGGCCGAACCGAATTCGAAACAAGTGAGCATGCGCGAAAGTCGAATATTTTCAAACAAAACGGAATACAGATACAATACAATCAGATACGGAACGAAAGATAGAATCTACTGTTGCTGGTGTCTGTGTGTTAACGCGATTCGCGATAACGATTGAAAGTTGAGAATTTATGTCATAGTAGGTGTTATGACCGGTCTCCAAAGTACAGGGCGAATTTATTTGCAGCAGTGCTGTTCTACTAGAAAAAAGTCCAAAGCCTTTTGACTCTAGAACACATGAGATGCGGAGCATCCAAAGTATGTAGGTAAGAAGCGACCTACATACGGAGATGCTTATCTTTGAAATTATTTCATTAAACAGAGCGATAACCAAAAAATACTGTATATTTTTAAATTATTTTTGCAATAAAAAAGGGTCTTGGGCACAAATAATATTAGGTGTACCAATTAAGTAATCAATTATTTAAATGGCAACAAAAAATTTTTTAACTACATTTAATTTTATTTTTCATCAATTTAATCTCCACGTATCTAGGACCGTTTGCCATCTTGTTGGTAGACTTTTAAGAAAAATATGCTTCTAGGTATTTTTAAAGCGTCATTATCAAACCCTACCGGGCGCCTACTTCGATCATTATCAGACAAGTCAAAATCACCATCTGAAAATTTTCTAAACCAACGTTGGCACTTATTTACTTTCAATACGTCTCCATACACATCACAAATTTTCTTTGTTGCAACCGTTGCATTAACACCCGATAGAAAATGAAACAGCATGCAATGACGTAAATTTTCTAAGTTATTTGATTTTCCGCCATTTTACAACAGAGTAATAAAAAAACTTAAATTTAATTGTCACAAGTCACAAGACCAAGGATTATAATATTGCGTATAAAACACGTCTTTACATTTTCAGTTTACTGAGCTTAACTGAAGCAAACATTCCACACCAAAAATAATTGATTACTTATGGGTAGGTACACCTATTATTATATAATACACGTATACTTGTATACTTCTTTAATAGTAAGTATTTTCTCTGCCTGTGATGAATTTAGATATATTGACTAGTGGTTAAGACTCTTGCCTAGTGACCCAATGGTCGGTGATTCCAAATACGTGGCAATATTAAATAAAAACATAATATGTTACTGAAGTGAAACTACATTTACATCTTGTGTCGCAGAAATATTGCGACGCAGAATAATGTTAACTTGGGTTCTTAATTTAAATGGAACCTTTATTTCCCCACTACGAAATTATTTTTAACTAAATCATTAACACTTGCAACGTTGGGTATAAGCAGCTAGCATATAATGAAAGACGATTCAACGCCGTTTCATTTTTTTCTAATTTAATGTATTTACGTGATCCTAAATCGAGAAGAATAACACATCATTTGGAAACAACTAAAAAATAATAGAACATACGAGATTATATGGTACGAGTAGCTTGATGGTCTTGTGGTTAAGACTCTCGCCTCGTGATCCAAAGGTCACGGGTTCGAATTTCACTCCAGACCAGCAAGTTAGTCCTATTTTCATAGCACAAGCGTTTAGCTTAATTTGAAAATAGTAAGAATATTGATATGACACGTATTCCGTGTTCTCATTTTTTTTCATTTTAAAAAATAAAATATATCAGAAAATTCGAGAAATAACATTCTCTTTATACGTCAACAGTATTATTTTGATATTTGGCAAAGTAATAAAAGCAAATACAAGCAAACCCGTAGAAAAGACGCGAATAAGCAACATAGTCAAAAGTGAAATATTCATGAGTGGCGAATCAGTGCGAATTACGGAAAAGCGTTCCAGCTAATGTGTGTGTCCGGTAACTTTGTGTTATAAATTAAAAGTAAAATTGTTTTTAATGTTTCATTTGAAAGGTTTGTTTAGGTTTGGTAAGGTTGTATCATATCTCATTCTATTGTATTGTTTGCTATTGATGACAGTGAAGCGGTTTTGTGTACGCCTCCCCGCGCCGCTTGCATTCATATGAGTTTAGTAGCCCAGAGAGGATCCACTTTAGCATAAAAAAATGGCGAATAGAATGGCAAAAGTGTTGGTCCAACGTGGGAGCTATTGCTCATAAAACGGCTTTGAGTATATGGTGAGTCTCTCTTCACTAGTGTTTCATGTCATGTATATATATATATATATATATATTTAGATATTACTATATAGATATATATTATATATATAGAGATTTATATATATATATACACCACCGCAAATCCCAGAAGTGTGTTTATTGAAATAATAAACCTGCATAAAAGCATTTAGAAGATACATTGGTCTAATTTTTTTTAAAGATAATGTGACAATAATATAATCATATTAAAGAAATGAAATAATTTTATGTATATTAAAGAAAACACATTATTTTTGTGAATCTGCAATTTCAGAAGAAAAAATAATTCACAGAAGTTCTGTGAATAATTGACAAATTTGTTAATCGATTAGAAAATACATCCTACAGAACCTACAGAAAAATCAAATTAACGAAAAAATATTGTAACTGCTACCGGGATTCGAACCAACGCAACGGACCTCCACTAATATGTGTGTTAATCAATTAAAAAGATGCATATAAGGTCGAAAAATTCACGTTAATTTAGCAAGCTGCCGTAGCAAAATTGTATAATGCGCAATTCCCGGATAGAGTGAAGGTCCGTTGGTTCGAATCCCGGTAGCAGCTAAAACATTTTTTCGTTAATTTGATTTTTTTAAACCAATGGCACCCAGCCTCGCTTTCTCCTTATTCATTAGTCAAACTGATGGTCGGGGGTACATGTTTCAGCTGGAGTCGTCTCTCGCCGTTTCGGCAGCCATATCTCGCAGGTTGATGAAGCCGTTATTCCTTGCAGAAGTTATGACGCCGAAGGCTTTTTATATACGTAATAAGGCTGCGGAATGAGCTGTTTGTGGCCCAATAAAAAAATTATAGCTGTATCTCTCTATCAAGCCACTGCTTTTATCTACATAGAGGACGAATATATAAAATATTTACATTTTTCACGACTTGTGAAGGGGTGGGGGCGTGGCTGAGCTCTCGGCTGGCGGAATGGGTGTACTGAATAAGAAAAAACTATAAATTTATAATTTAATGAAGCGCGAGAAATATTTTTGCAGGGGGTGATGAAAAATACAGATGTATCTGCTATATTATTACTATTACTAGACAGGACACGTTGTAAGGGAAGGACAATAATTATGGAGATAAATCTCGATCACCAAGTATAAGAAGAAAATAACGATTCTTGTTTACACCACACGTGCATTGAAGGTATGTTTGCACCGTATACGAAACATATCGAGGGCAGACAGCCAAAAGGACTTTGGTGATTATTCCGAACATTACAACAGAGCAAAACAATGTTTTCATCTGTGTTTTGGATTAATAAATATAGAAATCGTTTAATAATAAAAGAAAAATTGACAAAATCAGATTGACAGAACTTTGTTTTACTCTTCTGTAAAATTAGAAATAATCACTAACGCCCTTTTGACTTTTTACTCGCAATATTGTATCGAGATTCTATAATCGAAAAAATGTACATCATCGAAGTTTTTCAAACGGTCTGGACGTTTTAGAATGTTTTAGAAATAACTGTTTTAGCCGGTCGAATACATGAATACAAATGGTATAACAATATAAGTCCACAGGTAGATTCCTACTTAAATTATGAGTCTAAAATATTGAAATAACAATCGTTTTGTCAACAGTTATGGAGATAAGCGACATCAATCTTTGCATTCTTTTTCAAAAAATTTAACGTATCATCTGTTAAATTTTGGACTATCATTCAAGAATTTAACATCAAAAATAACGATTCATTCGCTTCAATGCAAGTCAAATTAAATGATTCAATTCTTGCATAAATTTGAAAAATATTTTTTGCAAAGCTTTTATCATTTTATTTGACTTGTATTCAAGCTACTGAATTTTTTAAATTGATAAATTTTAAATTAGTTTCATGAAAGTCCAATGTTTTACAGAAGATAAAATATAAATATTGGAAAAATGCAAACTTTTTAAATTGTTTATCTTCGAAATTATTGACATTAAGAGATGGCTACTTAAAAATTTTCGACTCGTAACGTAGGCATCTTGTTGTATTGTATTTTATGTATTCGCTCTGCTACACCGTAAGAAAGCGAAAGCCATAAAACCTCGCAAAAAAGATAGCGAACAGTAAATCCGCGCGATATACAACGGCGTACAAAGCATTACCAGAGTCGAGTGGAATATTCTAGGGAAACATATCTGGATGTATTATATATCTATCTACAGTAATTTGTATTGCAAAGGAAATTTTATTTTAATATATCAATTTTCTTTAAAAATTTACTACAAAAAGAAAGCGTTTTATTTACTCATACCTATAAGTAATCAATAGAATAAAAAATATATTTTTTGGACTCTACTACACTAATAATATAGAAATTAGCGTGAATAAATAAATATCACCTATGCAACTCTAGAAAAAATCTTTGAAATATTACCTTTATTTAATATATTTATAATTTATCTTTTAGAACCACTAGTATACATTAGTAATCAAAATGTTAATTTTTCGTCATCAAAACGGTCATCAAAACGACATCATTAATAACAAAAGTGCTTACCAATAAATGCGTATTTTTAATCAATCTCTTAAAAAACGATACTTGAAATGCTAATTGGCCTTATAATTTTTATATTAATATTATTTTGTATACACACCTGAATTAATATCTTTTTTATCTTTTTACTTAAAAAGTTTTATCGGTTTGTCTATTTGCATAGCTCTCTTTAATCTTTTTTTTAATCTATTAGTAGTGATATATTGAGAAAACAATTTTTGCATTGCGTAAGAGTCGCATTGTTATCCTGCCCCGGGCGCTAAATAACTTATTCCGCCCCTGCGGATTACAATAATGAATTAATAATTATAATTCTGCAGATAACCGTCGACTATTTTATTGATTTACATAGCATTAAATATCCCTATTTGATAAAGTTCATTCTATGTATATATATGATGATTGTTTTATTGACTTATTTTAATTATTAATCTTGTAAAAAAAAAAATGTGTAAAGCTATAAAAAATCCAAGTGTACTTTTTACATAGTAGGTATATGATGTTGTACCTACCTACTTTTTTATTTTTTGTTGTGGTGTCCATTTTGAATCTATTTATTTTTGTATCACAACTACATAATTGTGTCTTAACCTAGAATAAGCAACCTCCTAAATTGAGCAATATAATTGCCCAGAACAGGTTTCACCTAGTGGGGTTGTATTAGTTAAATTTGAAAAAAGTGTATTTGTAATAATATGTCAACTGTAATAATACTTTACCATCTAAGGAAGAGAAAAATAAATTATTAAAAAAATATCACATACTATCTTTAGCCTGCCTCAGCAAGACGATATTGAATGTAAAAGAACTGCATGCTGGAAATATTAATTAATTTAAAATGCACATTAATATTTTATGTAAGGAACAATTCAATATTTAAAATCATCATCTAAAATACCGACAATTGTTCAGGAAGATCGATGTATTAGTGTACAAAACGCTTATCACACCAGTGCTTTCAGTTTTGGGCTTTGAAACTAGTCAGAGACATGGTTACAGATCAAAAAATCTAACCCATAAAAACCAAGTTTTTATTTTACTTCCTTGCTTTGTAAATTAAGTTTACCATAATGTAATTAAATAATTGATTGACTGAAAATGAAACATGTCTAAACAAATATTTATGTCAAAAATCTCTAAAAATATCTCTTTATTATTTGATTTCTTTCCAAAAAAACCGAAGTGTGCTGTCATCTGTGAACCAATTGTCATTAATTTTCGAAATTTATAGTGAAGTACCTATTATACCTACCGACGAATTAATTCAAAATTTAAATATTCCATGACGTTATCAGGCCGCCGTTGGTAGTAATCAAACTTTTGTAATGATTCCAATTTAAAAAAACCATTAAAATTTCTAAAAATCCAAAATTATACTATAATTATTAATTTTTTAACGAAAATTTGATAGATAAAAATTGATCCAAAGTTTTTTCGCCAAGAAAACAAGCAAGCAAACGCCACGAGTTAAAAGAAAGGAAGTAAAAATGAAGAAATTTTCAACAGGAAAATGAGTAAATTTGAAGCGTATTTTGTAAATATTACACGCCCTGAATTGGACTTTTACGTAATATGAAGCACAAAGTGTTTAAATAGCATAGTTATCTAAGTACATAAGATGAAAATTTAAAAAAATTAATGAATATCAACAATATAAATTGAAGTAATTATTACATATGAAGAAAATTATAAAAAATTAAAATTTTCAGTAAGATAAATAATTGATTAAATGTTCCCAACGCGAATCACCTGGAATTTAGGAATGTTAATTACGGGTTTATAAAGGATAAAACGAGAATGGGGGCATGGAGAGGTATGGAACGACGGTGGAATCTATCTTAGGGGATAAAGGAACAGGTGAAGTAGCCGCTTACCGCCACTAAGAGAGTGTTCCTCCTTCGGGTCTGTTTCGCTGCGCTGGTCGACGAAATCGACGATAACTTCACAGATCTTGCACATAGCAAACGAACTGTCGTGAAAGTACGACAATTCTTTCGAAAAGTTACTTCGAGAATCGATTTGATAGGTATTGCGACACAAACGACACTGACAAAAGGAGGGGGTCGTGACGTAAATGCCAGATTCACGACGCGCGAGAATCAAACGCCTAAAAATGCAAATGCTTAAGTATGCAGGCCAATTATAAAATAGACGATAGTTATTATTTCTTCTTCCAAAATAGAAAAAAAAAATTGTGATGACATTATCAATATAATTATTAAAATAAACTTAGTTTTCACCAATGAAACATGTTGATATTTTCAATATAAAAAAGTGGTGAAAACTTATTTTATTTAATTAATTATATTGATAGTAATTATATTTGTTTTTTATATGTGAAGTATGTACAAATGTGCTGGACGATTTTTTCTCATGGAAAAATGGAACAAATACTTCTTAAGGGTTGTCACAAGTGTATTATATCTGATGGGGACTGCTCTGAATAAAAAAATAATATTTGCATCTTTCCAGGTCACTCACTGGCAGTCTTCACATACGCGCGTACTTCCCAGCCCTCGACTCCTACCCTTCTAATAAGGAGACATGCTGGCTGACGCCATCAACTGCCCGGCTTCACGTGGGTAAGTTCAAAATGAATAAATAATAATAATAAATATAATCAAGATAAATTTTTTGTCTCACAGGGACGAAGCCATTATAGGAAAGTAGGTATGGAAGTCTTTGAGCATTATAGGGCTTACGACCTTATCATCATATGGCTGACTTCTGTATGTGAAAGTGATCTCTTTATTTATTTACTAAATAGTTTTCACTTGGTAGTCGTGTGGAACGAAGCTCATAGTACAACATCATAGCCAGTTTCGCTTTTTCCCCACAGTTGTAAATCAGAGGGAATAGAAAGTTATGCTTTTACATATCTTAAAAATTAAAAAATACCTACTTGCTTAATTTGACTCAAAAAGGAATCTGCGTGTCCCATTCAGTTCACTTTTAGAGATCATTGATATAAATCCATATAGAAAGCGTAAACCTACTATGCTGTGATTTATAACAAGAATTACTCACAACTTTAAAAATCCTCAGTCAAAAAATTCTCAAAAAAATATATCATTTGTACCTACAAAGTATCTTGGAATATTCATCAGTCATTATACAACACATGTTCCAAAAATCGAAAGAGTGCAAAGTTTCTACGTATTTTTTCCTACAAAGCCGATCAATACTGAAATCTTCAGTACTACACAAGATACCAAGCGGTTTTATTTATTCTCTTTCTTTCTCTGACATAAATTTTCATGATGAACCCTGTACAAGAACCCGGAGTTCTAGAATGAGTCAGCATCCTAAGAATGTTCATTATTTTCTTCCTCAGCACAAGCATGTGTCGTATATATATATATATAAAATGTATTGTGGTGACTCCAACATTTATGTTATTATTTTTGCAGACACAAAATCGTCATTTAAAAAATCACTCCTACACAATATCCATTGTCTTGAAAATAATCTGAACCCCCTAGAACACATATTTTATGTTTTGTTGTGTTTTATCCCATTAAAAATAAAACAATGAATAAAAAGGTGTTGATATAACTACGTAAAAAATTTTTGTACATTTTTTTTAAAATTTATCTAAAGAACTTTACTAAAGCGATTACTTTACATATTTTCAATATTGATTTATGACTATGTGATAAATTAAAGATTACAATATCCTCAGAATAAATAATACTAAATCTAACAATAATAATTTAAAAAGAAACAAAGTATTTACTACATATATATATATATATATATATATGTTATGAATACTAATGTCTACTTTGTATCACATCGTAAATTTTGTTTTTTCTATCGGAATTAAGTGTCATCTATCTTCGCAAGCGATTTTTTTTATCTCAAGTAATGTGTGAAAAGGACAATAGTTGTAAATGAAGTTAGGATCCTAGCCCGACGTGTGTTTCGGACCACTTTGAACTGGACTCTTATTATGTGTATTTTAGATTTAAGCTGTTTGTTTATTAGTGTTATGTGTATAAGGGAATCTATTATTATATGTAGTTTAGTTTGTGAACAATTTTAGCCTACTATTATGTGTAGTTTAGATGTAAGCCAAGTATTGTGAGAAATGCAAACGAGAGATGAGTGCTTGATGTGAGTGTTAGGTAGTAATTGTGGGAACTATGCCTATAGGTAGCGACAAGGCTAGCCACCTGTCATGCCGCAGTCCCCACGGTGGCGCAAAGAGGAGGATAGAATGCCGGATTGGTGTGTGGAATATTAGAGGAGGAATGGAAAGGAAGATGAATGAAATGTGTGAGAGCATGAGGAGTAAATGTTTAGATGTACTATGTATAAGTGAGAGTATGAAGAAAGGAAGTGGAGAGATGGAACACAATGGTCTGCTCGTACTGTGGTCGGGAGTCCCAGAGGCAGACCGAGCATGCCAGGGTGTTGCAACGCTGCTTTCTGAGCGAATGGTCGAATGTATGAAAGAATATGGGTTCATTAGTGCCAGGCTCATGTGGATCCGTTTCAAAATTGGGATCACTGGGGTATTTCTTATTGTAGGTTATGCCCCTGTAAACTCAGATAAAGACGAAGTGAAAGATGAGTTTTGGACGAGTGTAAGAGATGTCATAGACATGAAAAGCGACAGCGAAAGATTGATTTTGGCTGGAGATTTGAATGGGTGGGTTGGAACTCGAAGAGATGGCTTCGAGTCTGCGCTTGGTATATTTGGGGATGGAAGGACGAATGGAAATGGCGATAGTTTGCTTGAAGTATGTTTGGAGTGGAACCTTTTTGTATCCAATACTTTTTTTGAACACAAAGGAATCCACCAATATACGTGGGAAAGAGGAAATGAAAGGTCAATGATTGATTTCGTTGTAATTGACTCTAGATTGAGGTCCGCCACTGTTGACACCAGAGTATTTCGAGGCGCTGAAATTGAAACGGATCACTTTCTTGTAGTATCAAGAGTGAATCTGTTTCATGGGTGGCGATCTAAGAAGAAAACAGTGGTAGCCCCGACTAGGGTCAAAATCGAAAGATTGCAAGAGAAGGATACCAGGGAAAAGTTTGAAAGGAAAACCGCTGAAAGGTTAAATGAGAAATGTATGGAAGAGCTCAATATTGATAGTGCATGGGAACACATCAAAAAGAGCCTGTATGAGTCAGCCAAGGAAGTGTGCGGTGTGACCGTCCAAGGAAGGAAGAAAGGAGATGCATGGTGGGATGACGAGATTAGAGAAGAAAATAAATAATGAGAAGAAAAAAGCGTGGTGTAACCTCTTGGCAGCAAAGAATGGAGATGTGAATGGATATACGCTAGCAAAGGATTTATATATTGTATGTAAGAAAAAGGTAAAGCACGGAGTGAAAGAAAGAAAAGAGCGTTTGAGGAAGGACGAGGGTCTTAAATTGACTCAGAACTTCCAAGAGAATATCAAGATCTTTTGGAAGGAAGTTAAAAAGTCTCGAAGTGGTACGAAAAGAGGTTGTGTGAATGCTATTATGTCAAAGAATGGAAAGATGCTTAGAAACGAGAATGAAATAAAAGATAGATGGAAGGAATTTTTTGAAGAAATGTATGAGAGTAATGGGAATGTGAGTGAGGACTCCTTTGAGGCGTCCAACGGATTTATGAATAGTGACGACAGTGTGAATGAAATAACTGTGGAAGAAATTAAAAGAGCATTGAAGCACATGAAGAATGGCAAGGCTGTGGGTTATGACAATGTTGCTGCCGAGTACATTAAGGGTGGTGGTCCAGTAATACTCACGTGGCTTCATAGACTCTTCAACCAATGTTTAGAGGGCAGCTACACTCCTAAGGATTGGAGAAGAGCTGTTATCATGCCTCTATACAAAGGAAAAGGGTCGCGAATGGACTGCGCGAACTATCGGGCCATTAGCCTATTGAGCTCTGTTGGCAAACTGTATGCGAGAATTTTGATAGAAAGAGTGAGGTTGACAACGAAAGAAAAAGTGTGGGATGTACAAGGAGCCTTCATGAGTGGAAGAGGATGCATGGACCAGATTTTCTCACTGCGCCAGATGACCGAAAAGTTTTTGGCAAAGAACCAAAAACTTTTTTGTGCCTTTGTGGATCTCCAAAAAGCATATGACAGAGTGATAAGACGAAAGTTATGGAAGGTTTTGTCTGAATATGGGGTGAAGAGTAAACTCATACAGGCAATTGCATCCTTGTACGAAGGAAGTAGTGCTTGCGTGAGAATTAATGGGACATTCACATCATGGTTTGATATTACAAAAGGTGTCAAACAGGGATGCGTAATGTCACCATGGCTTTTCAACCTGTATATGGATAATTGTATGAAAGAACTGAAGGAACTAGAAGTTGGAGCGAAAATGGACGGACTCACCATATCCTGTCTGCTATACGCAGACGATGCAGTATTAGTGGCTAACAGTGAAGCTGATCTGCAGTGCTTGGTATCCAGGATGTCCGATGTATGCATGCAGAGTGAACTTTTGATGAATGTCAGCAAATCGAAAGTGATGGTATTCGAGAGAGACGAAAGAGTGACTAAGTGTGATGTAATTATAAACAACGAATGCTTAGAACAAGTGAACGAGTTTGTGTATTTGGGAAGTATGTTTAGTAGAGACGGCAAGGCTGAGAATGATATCGAAAGGAGAGTAACTGCGGGAAACAAAGTTAATGGTGCACTAAATGCAATTATGGCCAATAAGAATCTGTCAAAAGAAGCAAGACTAGCGGTACATAATGGCGTTCTAGTGCCAACCCTTATGTATGGAAGTGAAGCCTGGAATTGGCAAAAGAGGAATGAAAGTAGACTGAATGCGGTGGAAATGCGGTCACTAAGACGCTTGTGTGGAAAATCTTTGGTCGATAGAGTGAGGAATGAACAAATTAGAAGTGAATGCAATGCTGGCTGTAGTGTGGTAGATAGAATAAAGAAAGGAGTGCTGAGATGGTTTGGTCATGTGGAACGTATGAACGAGGAAAGGATGGTTAAGAAAATATATGAGGCGAATGTTGAAGGCAACAGGAATAGAGGGCGTCCGCGAAAGACCTGGCACGATCAGGTACTACAAGTATTTGAGGATGGCCCTGTTAAAAGCCGCAACAACCGTAGAACGTGTATGAGAAGATGTATGAATGTGGCCGAAGCAAAAGTGGTGTGCCAGGATAGAAGAGTGTGGCGTTCAATCCTCTCTGCCTACCCCTGCAGGGAAACGGCGTGATGGTTAGTTAGTTAGTTAGTTAAGTAATACAAAGGGCACAGTATACATTCAGTACATCACTTGTTGTATATTAATGGTGCATTATTCACCACATTGTGATTGTAAAAGCTGCGTCCACGTCAGCAGTTTTCCAGCAAAACGAAGAGACGTACCAGGTACCTGCAGGGAACGTAACAGGCCGCCCTTGGTTCATAAAGTATATAAAAGATCGTAAAAGATTGACTTGTCTCTGACATTTATTAGGTAAAGTCATGTGCATGCATGGCTGGGCAATCTCGCCTCAAATACTTTGTCGGCTCTATACTCAGTATCGCATTCAGTAGCGGTAGAGTTTAGGTACACTGGATGAGAAATCGTAGGTACCTATATAAATTTTGAAACCAATGAAAATACAAGCGTTTTTGAAAAATGAATAAAAATCTTAATAACAGATTGTTAGTTAACTTAGTAAACTTAAAGTAACTTAGTAAAATCCACTACCAGTGGTAGTGGATTTTACTAAGTTAACTTTAAGTTAATTTAACTAACAATCTGTTATAATGTCTATCCACAAAGTTAATGCTTTAAATATTAATAATAAAAATCTTAATCTCCCCAAAAATCTCATACAAGTATTATCTCAGAAAAAAATGTAATATATATGACTATCTAAATACATCGTACTACTTACCACGGTACTACACATTTTGTTCAGTAGAATCTTACTTCGTTACACTTTTTAGATGTTCACAAGCTCGAAAATTAAAATACATTATTGTGAAAATTTTAATGAAATATAATATCTAGTACCTACCCAGGCAACGTACTATTTTCAACTATTTTCGATAAGTTAAATTCGAAATTGTAAAAAATAAACGTAATTTAATTCCTCCATTCTTTCTTTCTGAACTGTAGATACCTACATATAAAACAGTCGGGTTTTTTTGTTGATAAAGCAAAGGATACAAAAACACAGGTACTATGATAATTTAAAAAATTCACAAACGGGTTCGTATATTATTTATTTTTTCAGTGCTTATTGTTTCGCAACATACAATTGAAAATTATCTGCTTAGGGTAAGGTTATCATCTGCTTGAAGTAAACATTTGTAGGGGAATTCGCTTTACTTAAGTATAAAATTTAAGGAATGATTTTTCAACCCTAATCACCTATAAGTATCTTACCTAAACTATATCAGTAATATTAAACTAAATTAATATATAGATTTTTCAGTTTTATGTTATACTCTAATGGCTTAGATTATTAGAAGAGTTTTGTTAAACATATATATGTAGTTAATTTTTCCTGTAATATTTTTATTGCTACTATTTATTGACAATGTTGCGATTTTTCTTTCGAAATTTTCATTTAATTTCATAATAATTGCTAATATTTGTTATTTTTTTATATTATATCTCAATAAATATACATAATTGCATATTTTTTTATATTAATCAGGGAGGGTACATATTTTTTAAAATTATTTTATTGATATTATATAAGTAGGTACGTACCATTTATACAGATATATAAATAAATAATAATGTATCATTTATTATTTTGTTTGAAACGTTGCGCTTTTTTAATTTTCAAATTATATTTTTCGATATTTTAAAACTATTTAGAAACTTTTTTTTGTGTAGGTATGTTCTGATAACATAGTTACTGGATTTTGTCCCCAGGGGGATGATTAATTAATTAAGATAAATTAGAGAATTTTTAAAAATATAGAGATATTTTTACTAACTGCTACATCTATGTATAGGTCTAGTTCATGATAAATGACTACAGATGTCGCTAGCACAATTCTCAGATTTGGAACCTATACTTAGAACTTTCAATAATTTGATAATGTGTGGATATTTTTATAATGGAATTGGTGAACGTTGTATTGTGCAGAGTGATCACTTAAGCCAGCTCATACAAGTTGCAAGCCCTGGGCCATCGTATATAGAAGACTTCCATACACGTTTTTCATATAACTAGCTTCGTTTCGAAGTAAGACTTCTATAATTTATCTTAATTATTTAAAAACTTTTTACACTTAAAAAATATATCTACACGATACGCCATTGGCCAGCCGATAAAGCCCAGGCCGAAGCTACCTAGGCATAATCCGAGTAAGCCGATACTGTGTTAAAACCCCACCTCCGATAGACAGCGCAGGAATTTTAAGAGTTTTTTCACGTTTAATGCCCACCCAAAAATAAATCCTATCCATATTTTTAAATAAATTATCCGCCATCTTTGCTTCGAGGCGGATTCGGACATGTGGGCTTAAATCTCGATAATTTATGTGACTTCAACAAGGAGGGTTCAGTTTTTGGTCGTTTTGGGCTTCGGTCCGGGTCTTTTCGTTCATTTTGTAAATGGATCTTCTTATTCCTGTCTGTCATATCCGACGTGCGCCATGACCGAGGCGATCGTAAATTTCTTCATTTATATAATAGAAATGTGAGCGTTTTCCTGATACGAAAACTCGAAAACACTCCCATTTCAGAGTCACAAAGGGCGTGGATAAACGGTGAATTATTTCCCATGTGAGAACTTCATTAAACGCTTTAAATATGTGTGAATTTTGTACACCTATTTTAGTGCCGTTTTTTTATGACATTTCTCACACGAAATAAAGTAATCAACGAATTAATTATACGAAATCGGGATCTAGAATAATTTAAGAATTGTACGAATTACGATCTAAATAGCACTTAGCACACGCGAGTCGGCTATTACAGCAGATGTGTTGTTACGGCTTGCTGTAAGAAATAACCTCAATACCTACTTGATAAAGAAGTATTTATAAATAACTGTCTGTCAATTAAACAGTTGAGTAGGTACCTACTTAGCCATAAGCAAATACTGTTAATTTTGTCTGTACATTATGAGATTTTATATCTTTTTATGAAGGAGTGAAAAGATAGGACGGTATTATGCAAAGTTCTTTGTAGCTCAATTAGCAGATTTCAGAAAACGGTCTTAAAAAAAATTTATATCAAAAAATAATTTCTGAAAAACAATAATATTGCTAAATCTATAAACAAATTGAAAGTCAATAAGCCCCAAGTCCAAATATTAATAAATACATGTAATTCATAGCCTTGAAATCAAGGGTACAGAATTTTTAATATCAATTCCACGCAGAAATGATTTTAAAGAATTCTTTTATTGGTGTGTTTTTTATTTTCATATATTTTATAAAATTATTTTGGTAACACGTTCCGTCACTGCATAAATATTCTTATTTTTCTCCATATACATATACACATTTATGTGAAAATATCTTGCACTGTATATCATGTACATATTTCATCCCACCTAGAAGGGGCTTTCAATCGCGAACCTTTTTTTTCGGGAACGGATCGTAAATTTTCTTATAAAATCCGTCCACCTCCTCAAAAACCTTACGCAAAGCGCGCCAATAGATACAAAGAGCAACAGGCGAACGAGTAAAAAAACCACTTTGATTTCTACATTATTCATTTAAGGGTTACTATTTTTTCTATTGTGGTTTGAATTTACTAGAAGTTTTAATATTGCGCTTGTCGTGATGAAGACGTATCTTTAAGTCAGGGGGAGAGCCGTAATTTACGCGCCACTAAATTTTGTAGTCGTGATAGATTTTTTTCCTTTCAACCAACCCCGGCTTCGCTGATACCATATCTGGTCCCTACACTTACATCACCTTTTAGCTCTCAAGTGTTGCCACTGAGTTATATATTTTAACATTCTCTCTAAATAAGTTAAACACATTTTCCTTCAATTCACCCTTTGACTAAAACACATAATTTTAACGGAATATTTTGTTTTGTAAATTATTCATTAATGTCATGTACGCATGATTTTCATCAACCATTTCATAGTAATCAATACTATAATTATTATTGTTTTTTTCGGTACTACCTCATAAATATCACGTATAAAATTGTTCATATGTTGTTTTTGTATTTCTTGGGCATTAACTATGTAGCTATTCCTTTATCCTATCTCCCCGTTCCCAAATCTCTGCCCCGACTCCCACCTGATCACACCAAATTACAGTACTTAAATATTTTAAGCTTGTTTAAACAACGCTTGTAAATCGAAACCAGTAGCGAATTTGTATTGTAAACTCTTCAAACAAAAGTTTATATGTCTTCACAAATTATTTGAACTGGCTTTTTCATGAGCACCATGATTTAAAATAAATGTTTGAACAAATACAAACTTCGGCCAAATTAGTTTTTATTGGATTTTTTTTCAGAATTTTTTTTAACAATGTTATTTTTTTAGTTTGCGTTTTTAAAATGCTGAGCATAGATTGTCATACGGTAAAATTATTAGATGCTTAATTCCATAAATTAAATACTTAACTGTCGCCGAACTGCAAAAGAAAAAACTACCTTTATAAAATCAACTTTCACCCAGTTCGTAAAGCTTTAAACATTCACACGTATTATTAAAAATAATTCAAACATTTTTTTGTAAGACAATATTTATCTGCTCTCTTTGGTAAGGAGGTATGTTAGAGTTTTCGCAATGTCAAAGCTCTACATAAAGATAAGGGTTCTTTATTTATATACGGGCAATATTCTTGTACGTTCAACGATTTATATCTTGATCTTAATTTCCGATTAAGGTATTAGTTCAGTGTCCTCTTTTCACTTGATTCTTGCCTGGGAACTGATTCTTCTAAAGATCGTTTGAATGTGTCAGCATGGTGCGATTTATGTCTCATTCGGCGGACATTTTCATTGGGCTACAAAGCGAGTTGGACACTTAAATTATCTTACATTTAGGATAACATTTTTCTCCGTCTCGCAAATATTATAAATATTAATAAAAATAATATGTCTTAATATGCTCTAAATATCACTTAAATACGTCTATTAAATAAATGATATTCATATCTAAAGCTTAAAACGCTATATTACATAAAAAAATTAAAATTAATTGTAACATTGTCTTTTTCACGTCGTTTCTAAGCAATGGTTTGATAAAGGAACAAAAACAGGTTAACTAAATCGACGGTCTTTACGTAAACTATCTAATCCGCAAAAAAATATTTTTCATTTTACTATCTTAACCCATCCAATTTACTCTACGTTTTTAGACAACGTTAAAAAATTCATTTTCGTTTCAAGACAGCAAATATTAAAGAAGAATTTTTTTTAACATTATTCAAAAATATGGAGTAAATCGGATGGTTTAATATAGTAAAACAAAAATTGCATTTTTGTAGCTTTGACAGTACCTATCCATATACTAAGGGACCGTCGATATGTTGTTTGAAAGATTAATATAACAGTTAATTTTTTTTTTCACTGAAAGTTCACAAAATCTTCTCACTTGTCAGATATTATAACGAAGTTAGAAAAATTTTCAACGCTCATAGGTACCTATTTACATTATCTTTCGTATTCATAGGTACCTATTTATATCATCTTTCGTATTCATACATCATTTTATGTATTTTATGATTAAAAATGAATAAAATTTTAAAAATCTTTAAAAAAAATATTATTAAAAATGTATAATTTGTAATTGTTAGCGCTAGTAAAAACTAGGGTAATTTCATAATACCTTATTGATATAAAAAAAAAATTGATGTGATGTTAAACTTTGTGCATTAATTTTATTTGACATACTTTGTACCTAAATTCAGTTCATGTTTAAATGAGATAAATGTATATTTATTCATACATTGCACTCGATTTTATTTAAGTACTTACTTATGTACCTGTAGTGGTTACAAGTTTCACGTCTTTCGTGATGTTTTTGAAAGCTGTGTCATCTTCAATATACAACTTGATTCTGGGATTTGGAAACATTAATCAAAAATTTTAGGTACGTACTTAACATTATAGATTTTAATTAAATCACCCTCACAAACAAAAAATACATATTTTATATCTCAAATATATCTAAAATTGCTTGAATTATTTATATTCCGTTAAAATTTATTAAAAGTACAAAATTATTATATAATAAACAATTATTTATAATTTATTAATTTAAAAAAAAAATATCAGAAAAAAATAAATATTAACTAATATTTCAATTCTTGAAAATACACTGGTGTATTCAGAATTTTATATTAAAATATTTTTTTAATTTTCTAAATAGAATGTCCGTAGATACATTATAAACTGTTTTATTTTTTCGTGGTTATCCGCGTATTTTTAATTTATTTTACATTTTTATGAGCTGAAATTCATTACTTCATTTTCACTGTAAATTATTTGACTTTTAACGGAATGTTATATGGAACGAAATACGTGTCATGTCAATATTTTTACTATTTTCAAACTATTATAAATGCCAACATATGCAAAAGGGACTAACTTAGTGTTTTCTTGAAATTTAACTCGAATCCATGAACACTGAATCACTAGACTAACAAGAACCTCAAAATATATTTTTATTATGTAAGGAACTAAATGTTGTTATAATTAAATGTATCATTATAATTCTTTCATATTAAAAAATAATACACTATTTATCTTCGTTTGATAAATTTTACTTTTCAGTATATACTGCTGTTTAAATAATTCAATATAATATTTATTATATGGCTGATTATAGAAATAAATACATTGTAACGATTTTTGATTTTACGATATACACGCTTACAAGTTTTTTGAAACGCTGCAGTTTTACGATGTTTGGAATGCATTATTTGCGAATGGCGAAAGCTCCTTGAGCCGTTTCGGTCTTTGTATAGATATTTTTATGGATTTTCAAACACCCGTTTAGATGATTTGAGAATCGAGATGAAAAATCCCACCTCGTATATCGCGTTCTTTGTGTCCGCGCATGCTCGCCGAACACATTGTAACTATTGATTTTATAGGGCACTAAATGACATAATGTGTTACACCAAATGACACCGTGCGCTATAATCTAGATGACACTTTCATCATTCGTCGGTCTAGACACTTTTGGCAGCTGAAGTATTATGTATTTGAAAGAGGGAAGATTTTTCCCTGGCGAAATCTGGCCATTCTTGAAACCTTTGACGTTTGTTACCTAAGATTTACGTCTTGTTTTCCCCCCATAAAATGTATAGTACCATCGTAAACTTTGTAATTAAGTTGTGTTTAAAGTTTTTAATTCATTGCTTGACGCAGAATCTTATTATATTCCTGGTTGTATAGCACTATTATTTATTTTGTTACGTAAAATACATCGCTAACTCTCAATTTACACGTGCTAGAAAATTATTTACTGAACTAAATTCAACAACAAAAGCAGACGGAATATAATGGAAATAAGATCATTTAGGTGTATATTAGTTTGTAGTAGAGTAAAAAAGGAACAAATTAGGAAATGATATAAAGCTGACCTTGGCATAGCGAATAAGATTAATAAAGAGTGTCTTAGGTGGCATAAACGAGTAAGGAGTGAATAGCAAGAAAGATAAGAGTATGTTGATGACACCAGACATAGAGGACCTCTGCGGAGCGCTTGACATACTGGAAGATGTTCCTGTTAGAAGCCTCAATAAACGACGAACTAAAATCAGAAACAGTTACACATAATCGATCGTTTTACAACACTTTACCTTTTACACTAAACTCGGAAGTTAATAGAAGGTTATAGAATATTGGAAACATCTAGAAGAACATGGGTCAGGTATAAATACAAGGAGCACCGCAATACGCAATTAAGTCTTATTAGACATTTGACTAACGCGTCATTACCAGCGATAAAACCGTAAAAAAAACGGTATCGGGTGAGTACCTACCATTATGCGAAAAGCCTTTTTAGTACAAACGCGAGCGATTTAAATAACGTAGAAAACTGAACAGAATATTCAAGAAAGTGATCGATGCAATTTAAACACCGTAATCAAAATTGTTTTTCTGAGCGACTAGAGATAATTAGTACGAATTAATAAATTGGATAATGTGTGTATGAAATATCCTTTCAGGGCATAAATTCAATAGCGAATAATCTGGAAAAGTTCTTACGTAGCGAAATTAACCGAAGCAAATAATACGTGCGGAAATTGGATGGAATATTCTAGTGAATATTTAATAAAGTGTTAAATAGATAATAAAGTGTATATTTACGAGTGATAAATTACGAAACAGTTTATTAAAAATAAAAGCGTTAAGTTAATAGTGTTAAGTGACCTTGTACATCAAATAATTAGTGAATCAGTTATTAATAAATCCGTTATTAAAATCCAACGTTTTCATTAAATCCTCCAGCAGCCACGATACGCGACAATACATTTGATTGTATTTTTGGTGTATTGATTAACTGACCGTAGATTCAAGCATAAAAAACAGAATGACACATTTAAATGTGAATGTGACATTGAAAGGGGCACGCTCATGATTAAACTAAAACTTATTTTGCTGATTCAGAGTTAGTTCCCTCCGTATTTATCAAAGGCTCTATAAGGTGGGCTGAATCTTTATCATAATTCTTCGTTTTTGATATCTACACAGATTTAATTTTATATGAATCAAAACAATGTTTATGGTAGCGGTACTCATTTCTAAGGAATAAATTAAATATATTATTATGCATGCATTTTCAAAGCTAAGGCCGTTGACTGTCTAGACATAAACATGATCCATTAAGTCGTATAGATAAAGAAATCTTTCACTAATCTTTCAGGAATGCAATATTAAAGCCTGTAGTAAGTCGGTACCTGCTTATATTATGTAGGTACAATAAAAATTCCACGATAATTATGTAAGCGGTTCCAACATGTGTTAATCACGGGTAGCAACCGCGAACAGTTTTTGTTTTACAATTATTTATAAGCGCTTTTTTATTGTATTGTCGTAAGTGTAAAAATAAAAACAATTCGCAATTATAAATTGTATAATTAATAATTGCCGAATATAATAATAAAATAATAATAATAAAAAATAACAAAAAAAAAAAAATGATAGACTTTCATGCGGAAATTCTAATGCCACTTGTGCTAACGAGTAGTTACGTGCATATTTACAAAATAAATAATGCTTCTAATGACAGTCATTACTGTAGTACGATAACAGTTTATTTTTATGGTGATACGTTTAGCGGTAAATCGTGAATGACTCACTCAGTACTTACGCGTATTATCCATTCTTCTTTAATTATTTACTATACACTATGGAACTGTATTACAAATATGTGACAGTTAAATATTACATTTGTTTTGAAGCTGCTGTAAGGCTGTTACGGAGATATCGTGAGGCTGTTTTGGGACTGTTGTGAAGTTGTTGTAGGGCTGCTATTAGGCTGTTGTGGAAGTATTGTAGAGCTGTTATGAGGCTGTTGTAGAGTTATCGTAGGACCGTTATGAGTTATCGTAGGACAGTAGAGTGAGGCTATTGTGGGGCTATTGTGAAGCTGTTGTAGGCTGTTGTAGGCTGTTGTGGAAGTATTGTAGAGCTGGTATGAGGCTGTTGTAGAGTTATCGTAGGACCGTTATGAGTTATCGTAGGACAGTAGAGTGAGGCTATTGTAAGGCTATTGTGCAGCTGTTGTAAGCTGTTGTGGAAGTATTGTAGAGCTGTTATGAGGCTGTTGTAGAGTTGGTATGGGGCTAGTAGAAAAGAAAATACGAAAACGTCTCCACAGAAGATTTTTAACAGCCATTAAACGTGAATTATTTTTTTACTTAAACAAAACTCTAAATATTGTATAATAAATAATTCCCATTCCAAACACTTGTTTTTTTATTTTTTTAAATCAGTTACATTGAAAATTAAATTTTGGGAAAATCGTACGTAACGACAGAGATGGCATTTTATTATATTCGTAATGGTCAAAAATGTCAAAATGTGATAATATTTATTTGTCAATAAAGTTTTCGAAATTGATATTGCAGTATATCGTCGCAAATGAGTTGCTGCGGTGATCAAGATATCCGCTGGAAGGAACTTTATGCACAGCAGCCAATTAAATTGGGTTTCTGATATCATTTCTTTTTCTTTTGCCAACCTTCTCATTTGTGATCAACCGCTCGTTATACGGGCTGGCTGCCTTGTCCACCTTGAACATAACTGTCAGATAGTGAAAATTTATTGGAGTCGCTTTTATTTATGGTTCAATAATTTATAAGGAATTATCGCGTCATTCTGGACATCTTAACGACCTCCTTTCCTTCACGGGGTTTCATTTACAAAAATACATATATGTGTACATATTATATACTACCTAGATATTTACCCGCCTACCAGTGGCGGCTTCGTTAGCGCGCTGTACAAACAATACTCATTTTCTTTATTATTTTTCCATTTCTCATTTACTTGAGTCGAATTTTTTCGTACAAAAATGTCACGATACTCTTATCTTGAACAATCGTAGGAAATACATTCACAAAGAAGAGTATCTTGTTGGACCCTCGCCTCGTGATCCAAAGTTTGGGGGTTCGAACCTCACTCCAGACCGACAAGTTAGTCCTATTTTCATAGCTCAAGCATTTAGCTTAGTTTGAAAATAGTAATATTGATGTGACACGTATTCACAAATTAATAATACATTTATATAAGACGGACGGTACTTTACTGTGCTCTTGGCTTGTTTTGGAAAACCTCATACGGTTATGTACAGTTACAGTTAAAAGTTTTTTCCATTAGCTTCTTTATTTATTTATTTATTAACTAGTTGAACTCTCTTATAGAAATGCCATGGATATAAAGTACGCATTACGTATTGAAACAAATTAGATTTGAATATGTATCAATGCGAGGCGGAGAGAGCAATTTCTGAAGAATTTATTGGATATGATATATAGCACTATATTATTAGTACAAAAAGTACGTTTTAAGAAGTACATATTACGTCCAATTTTGTTCGAATTTTTAGATTATTTTTATAAACATAGTCTTGGAAAAGTAGCACAATTGACAGAATTAAAAAAGGTTGTAGGAATGTGAAGATTATTGTTTAAAAATATATATAAATATGAGTGCCTAAAAAGATTTGTGAAAATTAAAGAGTATGAAATTATGTTCGTGAGAAAAAATAAATACAAAAATTGCAATTTTATGTCTAAGTACTCGTACAAGCTCGCGCAAACGCAAATCGTAATATACGAAGTAGTGCAGAAAAATGAAACATGCAACTACATGTCCATCTCATAGTCGAATGGGTTAGGAACACCACATTAGAGAGGCACTTAATGCATCGTTCATCTATAGATCACATGCCTTTCCAATTAGCACCTTTTCAAACTAAGCTCTATTAACGGGATTAGAAATAACAAACAGTACATAAGAGTAAGTTAAAAATATTTTAAAAATAATTATTTCTACTATATAGTAGTATAATGATTTTTTACAGTAGGTATTTTGTGACGATGTGATATGATGCCAGCCACCACTGGAAGTAGATTTACATATCTATATGCTCATCAGTACACATTTTAAATAATTCAAGAATGCTACAGCATGCAAATCATGCAAAAAACTTATTTTGAATATGGCAAAGTGGATTGCATTATATTTAATGTTTAATATTAAAATATTAAAAAGCAACACGTATTAAAAATATAATCAGTATTATTTAAAAAAAATATAAAAATTAAAATCTATTCTGATTTTAAACATGCACAAAATATTACAATGAATATTAGTATAGTTTGATATTTATGATTTTATTACGAATAATAATGTATTGGAAAACATCAACATGTTTCAGAGCCCCTTTTTACCCTCCGATATTTGATACAAATTCCAAATTAAATAGTTAAAAATCTCAAATGTCATTCAACCAACTTTCTATACCAATAATAAATTTTAAAAATACATAATAAATATTAAGGATAAGGATAATTTTTTTAATAAACCGGGTGTTTATAAATTGATTTGTAATGATTGTGATTATTTTTAGGTATATATATATATATATATATTGGAAAAACCTGTAGAAATTTTGATGTTCGAGTTAAGGAAGGTGTTTATGTAGCAATAATTATTCCGAATTTTCTAATAATCTTTGGGCTGTGGATCATTCTTTTGATATTAATAAGAGTTTACAAATATTACATACAAATTATACAGAATAACTGTTTGATAAATTGGAAATTTTGGAAATAAGAAAAAGTGTTAATAGTTATAAAAATTATAAATAACCATGTTTTTTTTTTTTTTTTTTTTTAAAAAAAAATAGAGATGTGAACACGGAATACGTGTCACATCAATATTCTTACTATTTTCAAACTAAGCTAAGCGCTTGTACTATGAAAATAGGACTAACTTGCTAGTCTGGAGTGAGGATCGAACCCGCAACCTTTGGATCACGAGGCCAGTGTCCTAACCACAAGACCAACAAGCTACTCTTTTATTTATCTATTTATTTTTTCTAAAAAAAATTATATTGTACGTGCGCATAGTTTGAATGTAAATTATGATCTCCTAGGATGTGGCGGGAACTCCCGGCTATTCGATCACGAGGCGGGTATCTAACCACTAGTGTAATAAGCACGACAAATTCTTACCGATCTTATGTTATTTATTTTTACGTCATTTTCTTCATCATCATTTTCTAGATAGCTTATATTTTTGTTGCGGTACGTAGACCGCTAATCTTATTACATTTTTGGCAATTATTTATAAAAACTATACCAAAGCATTTCTACATCATTGATATTATTATTTATTTTATTTTATTTTTATCTACTTTAACTTTTTTTTTCAGTACTGTTCACTGTTTCACTGTTCCTTAACCAGATCGGGATCTGTGTTAAAGAAGACAAGTTCATGCGTTGTATCCAACAGAGAAATCTAAACAAAAATGATATTTATTTATTTTATCCTGGATCTTGAATGTGTAATAAATATTGCATTTTAAATATGCTTACATCAAATGAATGTTAAAAATAAATTAAAATATGGTCATCTTTATTTCATATGGTATAAGAAAGAATTTTTTTTAGGTAAATAATACAATGGTTAAAATGGCAATGGATAGGGCATGTTGCAAGGCAGGATGCCACTAGATGGATAGATTTCTAAAATGGAGACCTTGGGAGAATAAAAGAGGCGTTGGGAGACCTCAAAAGAGATGGATCGACGATGTAGCCGATATGGGGCGGAAAAAATGGCTACAAAAAGCTAACAACAGAGAATGATGAAAGGGTATGGAAGAGGCCTATATCCAGCATTGGGGAGATGGACGCTAAAAAAGAAGAAGAAGAAGCAAAATTATAGAAAAGTTAAGCCAAAATATTTATAAAGATAAAAAAAGACAAGACAAACAAACAATATTAAGCTCACACAAGGAACAGCAATGCTACTTGTAGGTACCAGATATATCCACCGACGTAAATTCGATAGGTACAAATATGCATTTTGAATTGTTCATAAAATTAGAGTGGAAGTATCTACATGAAATGGAGCATGATATACCTATTGTGCCATAACGGCGGGGTATACGATAATTGATTATGTTTACCAAACTGGGGCTATCCGTAATTATTTTATATTAAAATACAGTGTCACAAAATTATCTACACTGTGATTTACTTTTTAATGCTCTAAATTAAAAGCTAAAATAATCCCTCCTGTTACTTAAACGTTCCAAGACAAAAATAATGATAAAATATATATTTTTTTAAATAAAACACAACTTGGTATACACCACTAAATATTTATTTTCTTTATTCTTCTTGCATAAAGAAAATAAATATTTAGTGGTGTATACCAAGTTGTGTTTTATTTAATTATTAAATATGTCACCACAAAGTTATAAATCGTTCATTGAAAAAATATTTTTTTGTTTTATAAACCTTGTAAGTCTAGGGTTTCGTAGTTTGGACCTGAGTATTCTGCGTTTGTTCACGTTCATGTTATGACCTAACCTCAAAATGGAGGACGGCGGTTCAATGTATGGAAATCCATCAAACAAAGTACCAGGCGCAACCGCACAATGATTTACGCGGACTTGCAACATCTTACACAATTTTAACAACGTTATTGTTTAAAATGAACTTGAAACCACTTTCAAGATATTTAAAATTGTTTGCTATAATGCAGGTGTATGTGTAGGGATCCGCAGCCAGCTCACGAGTGAGAATGTCTGGAAGATGTTTGGATCTGTCAGTGCAAGGCTTGTGATTTATCAGGCATTGAAATTTGATACCGAAAAAAAATATTTAAACTACTATTTATCATAATTACGCTAGCACTAGCTATGTAACGACTGTTGTCTTAGGACTGCCGTTGCAGTTCCGCGGAGCGCTGTGATTGTGCGCTGAGTTATTTTTTATATGTTGTTATTACAACAACATATTGCGCGCCACGGCAATCATCGTACTATTCGCGAAGTGATGACCAAAAAAATGTTTTATTATTTAAAAAAATATGTACCTTATTCGTGTGCCTACTCCAAATTCGTACTTCTGGAATGTGCATTATTCGTACCTATTAATAAAAATCAGGAAAACTCCGAATAGGTATCTACTGGTAAATTGTTTTAATATTACAAGACCCAAGTATTTTTTATGAGCTCTTGCTGGAGTAGTCAAGTAAAATTTTTTTCTGTAAAATGAGTGATAGCTAACGAATGAATTTCATGATGTACATTTTAGGAATTTAGTAATACGAATTAGGAGCATTAGTGTTCATTAATATCTTAATTTATAATAAAAATAAGTTTTTAAACTTTATTCATTTACTAAAGGTAAGTGAATTAATGAGGGTAACTAGAAGGGCTGTTGCTTCTCAGACGTGCATTGTAAGTGTTTTATTGAAATAAAAATATAATTTATTTCAATAAAACAACAGCAATGGATTGGTAAACAAACTGCCTAATCAAATGTATTAGAGAAATAAATGTACCTATAGAACTTACAAATAATTTGCTACTCATTAATTCTCTGTTCCTGGTATTAACAGTAATATACGCAAGTGAGGCTTGCAGCCAGGAAAAAATAATGAAAGCAGACTGGATGAAGTAGAAATGAAAACACTCAGGCGGCGGTTTGATCACGTTGGACGTTTAATGAGTGAAGACGATGATATGACGTGAGTTGTTGGGACCAGAAGTAGAAACATTTGCGGAAGAATTGGCATGACCAGATTTTAGAGGATGATCCTGTAAAAATGCCTCGATGTCGAGAGTTTTCAGGATAGAAGAATAAGCGCTCCCTGCCTACTTACTCCCTTGGTGAAACAGTGTGATGGTTGCACTATTTACTATGGTTATATACTATGGTTCTACTTACATGGGTGAAAATGTGTACGGACTTATAGATATTTTAGAATAATCTTCTTCTTTCTTTCTTGTCGATTCCTCATGACTAAGTATAGTGATCTTCGTGAACTTTCTAATAGGTAGACACATATTTTATTGCATCGCACAGTTTTTATGGAAACAACACCAAA
The DNA here is from genome assembly GCA_016648135.1 of Agrypnia vestita. Lineage (NCBI taxonomy): Eukaryota > Metazoa > Arthropoda > Insecta > Trichoptera > Phryganeidae > Agrypnia > Agrypnia vestita. The sequence goes on along the minus strand of JADDOH010001289.1, from coordinate 30,432 downwards.
CACACCAGACAAATAATAATTTTATAAATTTACGCTTTATTTCATAAAAAATATATTTTATAGTCCTTTAAAACATTATCAATTGATGCAATAAAGTTGCGTAAGTAATAATTAATTTAGAGCATACTAAGAGTAGATACTATAATGACGTGTAATTTCAAAGTTGTATCCTAGAAAATTTTAAAGGAGATTTAAAATATAATAAGGCACAAAGATGTTAAACATATTTAAAAATTATTTTACTCGAAAAAATTATTTAAAAAAAAAAACACGCTTATAAGTAATAATGTACTAAAAAGTAAAAAAAACTAACCCATAAAAACTAGTTTTTACAATACTTCCTTTCTCATTTATGGGTTTCGTGTCTACCATATGCGTCGGAGTATTTTCAATTTTAAATATTAAAAATCATTAAAAATTTGAAAAATCCAAAATTATACTATAATTATTAATTTTTTTAACGAAAATTTGATAGATCTTCTTGATCGTCGCCACGAGTCAGCTCGATTAGATCACGAAGAAAGGGTTAAAAATCGATCCAAAGTTTTTTCGTCACACAAGCAAGCAATCAGACGCCACGAGTTAAAAGAAAGGGAGTAAAAATACATTTTCGTCAAAAAAAATTGTCTCACTCCCCAAGTAAAAGGTGGACGCTTGCGATATAGATTATTGAATTCTGTTGTTGATGGAGGGAAAGCGCCCACCTTTTAAGTATTTGGAGAGTGAGGTTAAAATTTTTGGTCAAAATTTATTTTTTACTGTTGAATACATTTAAAAGTAAGCGTGGTGATTAAAAAAAATTCATGTTAAATAATTTTTTACTTTTTAGTCGTAATATTACCCAACGTGTAAAATCACTTTGCTTATTTCCCATATACAATTTTTATTAATTGATTTTGATGGATTAATTGATTAGTTAGTGTATGTGATAATTGATTTATATACTGACCAACATAATGACAGGGACAGACAGCTGGTCATCTATAATATCCCAGGATTCATATCAGATGCCGAAAAAAGCAGGTCACAGTCCTACCACAAGCAGAAGACGAAGAAGAAGATTGTCATCGAGAAAACGTATGTGTGCAAAATTTCAGCTCGATTGGAGATTGAAAAGCGGGTGAAATATCGTTTATAAGATTCCGTCCAAACAAACATGTGAAGCTAATATAAGCGTGATAAAATATTAATTATAATATCGTGATAAATGCATTAATTATAATATCGCTAGCACAAGGATATAAGTATCCCTAAAATAAACGTCTCAAGATACTCAGATAGACTTTGAATATATATCAACCCCTAATTCTTTCCCCTAAAGAAACATTTTTTGAGATTTAGGCATGCGCAGTACTACCCGCAGCTGAGGGGCTTAAGAAAACTCTAAGGGTTTGTTTCAGCCATGTGGCTCTCCCCTCCCTTACTCCTCCGGGGGGGACAGGGGAGAAGGAGGAGAGAGGGTGCTGCGGGGGTGAATCCCATCGCTCACGTACATAGAGGCTCTGGCGGAGGTGGGGTGGATCGATAGAGCCAAAATTTAGGGGAGGATGTGAAGACCTGGGAGGGTATTTTCGCTATGGCTAATTGTAAAATATTATTTTTACAAATAACAACATTTTTGTGGTGAGACATCAATAAATGAAATAGTTAATACTATTGAGTCGACCGTCTGATGATAATTGTACCTACATTTTAACCTCTTTAATCATTTTAACCTAAAGTTTTTAAAAACAATTATATTATTAATCGAGATGTATTAGGTATAGATATCTCATGGAGACGAAGCTATTTATATGGGATAGTAGGTATGGAATTCTATTGGGTGTGTACAGGGCTAACAAGTAACGAGCTATCGTACGGCTAGCTTAAGTGAACACTTTACAGATTGTAACATTCACCAATTCCACCCATGATAGACTGCCAAATTATATCTATCAAAATCTATAAAAAAATTCTAAGTTTTATATATTATGCATGTCAACTTTGCACACCTTGTTTCATATGTGAGTTGTATTTTTACTACGCCATCGTTTGTCATCCCCATTAACCTGTATAGATATCGCCGTTGGTAGTGAGATATCTATTTTTTAATTAGAGTTTTGAAAGCAATATGCTTTTTATACTGTGCGACATTCTTCCGATTTATTAACATTTACACTAGAATACGACTGAAATTTTTTTCAATTTTTTTCTTCTTTCAAGATCAGTTTTTTTATATATTCAGAATATTTTGAGAATGTTCAAATTTTCAAGATCACTCTACTGGATTTTATCCACGGAGAGAAATTCATTAATCAAGATATGTTGTAAGATAATTTACATGGGAAAGTAAGGAAAATACTTTTCCATGTAAATTGCTTGGCGTCTAAGAAACTTCTATATAATATTTCTTGATTAATCTTGTTCCCTCTGTGGACAAAACCCAGTAGGTATTTTCTTTTTAAAAATTTGACCACACCAACTAATCTGAATATACAATTATATTCATATATCTAATATGTATAATTTATCTAATATATATACTATAATTAGTAACAAAAATACTTAAGTAACAAATTGTAACAAAAAACAAATAGATTTTTTGTGTATCTTCTTCTTCTTTTTCTATTTCTTTGAGTTGATCTGTTGAAAACTACGCCTCCTGGGATGACCTCCAGCTATCCCTCCATCTTTTCGGTGGTCTTCCCGGTGGGCATCGTCCAGAGGAGATTTCATTCGCTACTGTATGCACGAGTCTGTCGCTGTCCATTCTGGCTACGTGATTTCTCCAGAATCTCCTTCTGGATCTACTTTATCGTGCTATGTCCTCTTTGTTGCAGGTTTTCCTCGTGTCTGCATTTTGGACACGATCGTGTGAAGTTTTTCCAGTAATGGACCTCACCTTCATTTCAGATGTTCTGAGGACTCCTTTGGTGCAGACAGTATCAGTCCGCGTCTCTACAGCGTGAATCATAATAGATCGCACGCATGTTGACCTTACTTCTATGCATATTTTTGTTTTTCTTTACCAAATTCTTGAAACGCCCTGTTACGGTGGTTGCTATCTCGGACTTCGGTATACAGATCACTATTGCTACAGATTTCTGCACCTAAATATCTGAAGCTCGTGACTTGTTCCACAGGCGCATTGTCAATACTCATTTTGCGTACCTTCGTATAGAATAAAGCCTTTCTACATACATTTCTATTTTGTAGTTTCATATTCTTATGAATTATGCGGTGCGATGATTTTGTAGAATTAAGGGGGTTAGAATTCTGGAATTTATTTTTTCTTGATAATTATTCGTAAAGTAATTTTTTATAAGAAATTTCTTACTTAAATACACATGTATACCTATCCAAAATGCCAAAAACCTACTCATCTATCTGAAAAGTTCAACCATTTTTGATAAAAATACCATTTTCACTGTTGAAATAGATAGAAATAACAAAAACTAACAGCTGTCTTAAAACTTTGTTTTAAAAAGAATATTCAAATAGAAGTCTTTAAAAAAGCCTCACTAATGATCAGCGAAACAGCACGTTTATAGACTGGCGATAAAAATTCTTAGAATTCTCTAATTTTAGTAGTGATCATCCCCTGAATTTTTTACTTACCCTTTCGGGAGGGTTGAAGTAGGTATACCTTCCTACCCCTAGGTACTACCTACATAAACAGAGGGGGCGCCACTCTCTGCTACAATATAATGCATAGGTCGGAGCGTATGGATACCAGTTGAAATGTTCATTTTATTATTCACCACGTGATCAAATATATGATTATTTATATGTACATGTTACCGGCAACGTGTATAATACTATCGACAGCGAAATGAATCTATATAATTAAATCTATCTGTGTCTGTTATTACCGACCTATTGTTAATCTGCACTCTAAAAATTAAAATAATTAATGCATATGCTTCGACGTGCTTGTTTGACTAGCAATAAAAACTCGTCTGGTGGCCGAAAGATTAAGGGTGCAAGCATCGTCCCGCATTATAAAATTTAATTGCAGAAGCACTTCGATTTATTATTAATAATATAATATAATATTAATATTAAATATATTCAGTGAACGTACAAATTTATTTTACTCCATAAATATAGGTATATGTATCACCTAATTCCTAAGCTCCCTAAAACGGATTTTGGAAAGTTTCAAGTAAATAAAATTGTAGATTTTTTGTCAGCTACATTCAGAACGCAATGTTTCTTACAAAAGCCACTTTAATTCATTGATTTTGCATGTTAAAAATCAGGGTTTGATCTAAAATACCAAAACAAGCATTCCAAATATAGGTTCGTTTTTCATCCATAATTCAAAAACACATAACATTGTTTTAGGGGGATTTGGAATTAGGCGCTACGTGCACCTATCTATATACTACAAATGTATGTATACCTTACAAATAAATTTACCTATAACCAAATTATACATCAATTTTAATTTTTAATTTATTTAATTATTACTTTGAGTAGCTTGCCGGTCTTGTGGTTATGACTCTCGACTCGTGATCCCAAGATCGTGGGTTCGAACCTCACTCCAGATCAGCAAGTTAGTCCTATTTTCATAGCACAAGCGTTTAGCTTAGTTTGAAAATAATAAGAATATTAATGTGACACGCATTCCGTGTTCGCATCTCTATTAAAAAAAACTTTATTATCTAAAGACATGCACGGGATAAATAATGATGAGTTATATACTCAGATAAAGTGTGATTTAAAAAAGATTACACTTGAAAATATTGTTTAATCCATTGTTTAATTTATTGTTAAATCTCTGCAATGTCAAAAAGTGGGTTCGTATTATTTTCCCCTTGTACTACCATAATAGGTACCTACATATGTAAAGTATCGCGTATGAACCCGAATTCACTTCTGCATTCCATACAATGGTTATAAAAGTTTCTGAAATTACAGTATGTGAAAATTTTAGGTTATTTGTTAATAATAAGATATATTTTTTGAAATGTTATTATCTCTTTACTTTATATTTTATACACTGTATTAATAATTGTGAATTTCATATATTCTTGGGTTTATGTACTTTGCCAGTAACGTAATATATACCACCTGCAATGCACATCGGTATGTTAATCATGTTGCCTGCTGATACCTGTAAGTCAGGTGTAGAACCTCAACCAATGAACCAAGAAATCTCAGCGTACAACTCGTTTGCGCACCGACGCCATAAAATGGTCTCGAGGTGTTGCGAATTAGAGAATAATGATTTAACTTCCAAGAGCATTCTCATTCGCATGTAACTGTTGAAGTTTTTAAACAATACCGTAAATTCACTCTAGATCCCTGCTGTAGATTTCGTACCGACTTTCCCCTCATTCCTCCGCGCTCGATTTGGACCAGTTACAACTCGAGGCTTATACAAAAACATCTAAATCAGTCCACAACTCCTCTTTGATCATGCTGAGACCATCCCCTAACATACACCCTAGTGAGTTCTAACCTCGTAGGTAAGGTAGGTAACAAGGCTGCTGGATAAGAACATTTTTTCAGTTCCCTTTACGATGGCATACATAACCAACTAACCATCACGCCAAGACGGGCGGAGAGGATACTACGCTAGATTATTTTATCCTGTTGTTGATGGGGTGAAATAAAAAACTGTTATATAATTATTGTATGTACCAGCATTACATTCACTTTTAATTTGTTCATTCCTCACTATATCGAACACAGATTTCGCAAGCATGCGAAGTTAAAGATATAAATTAAAGTTAAAGATAAAAAAAAAGATATAAAAGAAAAAAAGTTAAAGATAAAAATAAGAAGCCAAAGCGAAATTATTTCCATAACGATAAGTAGTTACCATAGTTGTAGATATGTGCCTTAAATTTTAGACATTGTAACTATTTCAGCTTAGTTCGTTAGCCAGCCCGATCTGTCGAAAAATTGCGGTGCTTTAAAAAAATTAATTAAATTTAGAAATTTCAAAAAAATTAAAAAAATCGTAGCATTCTTAATATTCATCCAAGATTAAATATATAATAAAATAATTTAAAAATTTATTAATATTGTTTCCTTACGTACATGAAATATGTCTGCTTCCTGCGGCTAGTGCTAGAAGGTATTAACAGAGTGATTAATATTTTTTTTGCTAATTTTTCTTAACTTCTTTACATACATCTTGAAGGTAGTGTATTCGGAATGATCAATATTAAAATGATATTAATACAATGGATTGTATAATCGATTATATAATCTTTTAAATCAAAATTCAGCTTTCAAAATAATCACTACTCAAGATAAATCAGTAGGTGTCGTTAATACTTGTACGATTCCATCAATCACACAATGTGAAAAAAATGTAAATGCCGGCGAAAATCTGAAAATTTTGACAGCGAGTCGAACTTTTAAGACCTGTTATTATTTTCCCAATGTTTCATCACTATCAAAAATTGTAAGCCGTAAATAATAAACCCATTAGTTGTGCAAATAAATTATATCAGATTTGACCATCATGGATCTACGTATAAAAATTATCATATTAAAAATATATTATTATTCAATGACATCACATTATTATAATAAAATAAAAAATTAACGAAATTATAGGTATTTTTTATGTGTATATGTAAATGACTAAAGTGACGATACCTACCTTTCTTAAGTGTGTTTATTTTTATATTGTACTTAAAATTGTTAGCTCGTAATAAAATAGAAAAAATTATTTAAATATATAATTATATAAAACGATTCATTTCACATATGTAACTATTGTTTGATGGTTTGAAGTTTTTTTAAGATTTTACAATAAAAAATATTTCAAAACATTTTTTTACTGGGAAATAAATATATATCATATGTATTTATACCTAAGTATTAAGTATTGATCGTCCCTATCAATGAAAGAGTAACTTTTTGTATAAGGCATTCGTTGGTGTAATACATATACCTATAATCATAGTTTTATAATAATTATGTAATTGTTTCATACATGGATTTGCCATAGTGTGGCCAGAAAGAGAGGGCGACCGCGGAAAACGTGGCATGACCAGATTAACCAGATACTGGAAGATGGTCCCATTAGAAGCCTCAACAACCGTCGAACTTTCATGCGAAGATGTATAAATATGGATGAGGCGAGAGTTGTGGGTCAGGACAGAAGAGTGTGGTGCTCTATCCTCTCTGCCCATCCCCACGGGGAAACGGCGTGATGGTAAGTTAGTTAGTTATGTAATTGTTTTCGAGAATTCCACTTACATGTATGTTTAAAAAAACCTGGCATAAAAAACGCGAAAATCTATGAACCCCGTTTTTTACTTGTATTTTTAAGTTTAAATGATAAAATACATAAAAAATTAAATGAATATTACAAAAATGAATTACTTAGGAAAAACACAATTTTGGAAATCATTTTTCCTATTTTATTTTTCAAATATTAAAATATAAATAAATCTGCCTTATTTATTCAAATGAAATTTTATTATACTTAAATGTGTTATTTTTCTAATAAGGCACACGCCAGATATTCTTTAACTCGTATGTGCTCCTATTCTCTCAGGTCCAATAAAAGTTACCACTGCGTCAACAGTGGTATAGATTAAATAGTTAAATACGGAATAAAATTTAACCGACCATCAATAATAGCCCCAGTTACGTGACGTATTCACGAGGAGGTAATTTCGACGCTAAAGAGTTGAAACAAAAAGATTTCGTAATAATTAATGGTAATTTTTACGACCAATAAATTATTAATCTGACACTCCGAAAAAAGTAAAATATTAAACACATCGTCACTTCCTGTTAATAGGCGTTACGATTGATAGGTATCATGCATTTTTGTTCAATTAGTTTCCTGCCCACGTTTTTCTCAAAATGAATTCCCGTATACCTACTGTTCATATATTTCTCCCACATATAAATCAAGACCTAATTTAATTATAATACAGTGCCGGCACTATCGAGTGGATGTTAGAGCCGATTGCACCGGGCGCAATTTTGTAAGAGCCCAAAAATCTTTGATAATATTTTTTTTTATTTCTCTGTAGAGTTTTATGGGGTGTTTATTTAAACTGTATCACCGGCGTTTCCATGATCAGGTCTGATGATGAATCCGCGACTATCAATTCCTAGAAATCAGACGCACAGGTATCTACCACTGTAGGTAAGTAATCGTCTGATAATTGTGTATGTTTTCTTCAAATATATATTTATATTTCTGATGCGAGTATTATATAATTCGTATTTTTTGTGTTAATATGTCGAACTATTTTTCTTGTTGTTGGTTTTTAAAAAGTATTTGAAGTGCTTAATTAATATGGACGAAGATTTATTTTAGAAAACGACGAGTTTTAAACACCAGCACAATATAATTATTGGTTATTATAAATACGTTTATATAATCTACTATAACGGTAGTAAAATATAAAATCTAAATAGATTTATTTATACCTGTGGTACACATCATATAGAATAAAGAAAAATAAACAATTATCCTTTATCAATATTAAAAATATAAGTATCAATATTAAAAAATAACAATGCACTTAAGCATACTAATAAAAATATGTATGAATTTAACATATGAAAATACATTTAAAAAAACTTAGTAGTATGCCAAGAATTATAATATAATAATTTTGTTTTCTGTCTGTCCGTCTGTGTTGTCCCCGTTACTTCGTGTAATGTCCGTAAGTTCTTTATAGTATTTTTTTTAAATAAATACTTATTCTTTAGGAACCCACATGTAAAAGTATCGTCATTTTTACCGGGTTACAGCTAGTTTTTTAAATAACAGTAAACGAATAACAATTATTTTGAAAAAATAACAAAATGTTCTTCAATAACAGCAAAATGTCTTTTTGTGGTAACATTATTTATATTTAAAAAATAACCCTGGATTTGGCATAAGAAGTACGAATATAAATTGAATGCAATGCATATGAGACAACTTAGGCGCCATTTGTGATAGAGTAAAGAATGGTTAAATTAGTGTAGAATGGAAAACCAACTTTAGTTCAGTGAATAGAATTAAAAAGGGGTCGCTTGAATGCTGTGGTCGTGAAGAACGAATAAATTAAGAGAAAATAGTAAGAAATGTGTGTGTTGATGGCGTCAATGTAGTCGATTTCCGAACAAAAAATAAGTGAATAATTCAAAGAGAAACATATAACTATCAGATATTGACGACTTGTTAAGTCGCTGGGATAGTGAAATTGGTAACACGCTGTGCGCGAAACACAGAGGTCCGTGGTTCGAATCCAGGTTCCAGCATTTAATTTTTCAGTTTTATTATTTGATATTCGTGTATTTCTCTTTATTTCATTTATTTATTTCGTATTAAATATATATATATATATATATTATATATTATATATATATATATATATATATCGTCTATTTTTTAACAAGGCACCCTGAAGATGCCTGTTGTCATTCAGGCGAAACGTCGGTTGACGAATGATCCTTCTGAACACCAGATTTTGACGCGGGTTACCTCCAAAGAAATTAATACTAACTTGCATACAAAAATTGAGGCAAGAGTTGTTTCAAGATCCATCTTCTCTGAGAAACTCCGCGGGCAAATGCCATAAAAGTTAGTTAGATAGTTAACTTTCGCTTCATCGTCGATGTATGTTATTTGAATATCCCACTAATTATTTACGCTTTCGTTAAATGTAGGCACGACAATCGTCTTTGTTCAAGTAGCCCATTGAACGGTAGCCTCTGTTTATTATTCGAGCCGGTTAAATATTCGGAACGTTTTTTGCCGCGTTTTCTAAGAAAAAATCTGAATATTTTTTCAGGCCGGTCGAAGCGGCGCGCACGGCGTCATAAAACAAAAAACGCGTCTCAGAAATACCCTTTCTAAAAACGGACAAAAAATGAAAAGGTTTTGCATATTTCTGGAAGGGTAAAAAAATGCCCCAATAAATATGTAAAATTGGGTTACAAGCGAGTCACAGTGAAGGGAAAAAATCTATTTGTCGCACACACAAAGGGTGTCTGACAAGTTTCACTTTTTAGTAGACATTCGAATTGTTTGAACGGTTTCTGAGAATCTCAATGGTTTATTTACGTTTTAAATATTTAAATATTTTCATCTCAATGACGTGAGTGTCGGTCTGGTGATTTAGTAGTTAGGCGTTCGATTACCGTTCCAGGAGATCGCCAAGTAAGTCATATTGTCATATCGAATTTGCGTATCCTTGGAAAATGACCACTGAAGAGCATTAAAGGAGGAACATAACGATCAAAGAAATTGAGTGTCATGCATTTAAATGAAGTCAATTTTATTTAGTACAGAGAGTAAATTCAAATAACTATTTACATGTAGATGAGGACTACACCCTAGGCACGTGAATTACCAATCTAGGGCCCTAATTTTTTAGTGCCTGTAACCGATCAATAGGCTTTCTTTTTGCTTGTATATGTTAAATCATGTTAAATCACTTTGTTAAATCATCCACATTTTATTTTTATTTTTCAAGTGGCCCAGATTATAGATTTAATATAATAATTTCGTTGTCTTTCCTTAACGTCCGTAACTTGCTGTAATAATAAATTTAATAAATTTTTAGTTGCAGTTATAATTTGTACTAACATAACGACAATGATGATGATGGCCATTTTTTATTTTATTTATTAATTTGGAAACAAAACAGATACAAGTTAATGATATGTTTAAATAAGAGCATGCTTTATCAGAATTGAACATTAAATTTACTTGTGTCCTAACATATTTAACATTAAAACAAATTTGAAATATATAAACAACTAGCTGTTCGTACCCGGCGTTGCACGGGTTAAGGATTAAGTTAAAAATAAATTTATGGGGTTAAAGTTAGATTTGACTCGAACGATTTAGATTTGCATCGAAAATATATCAGGGGGAGGGTAAATGTCACTTTTGTTACCCGCGGGGTCCTAAGAAATAAGTTTACAAATTTTGAGTCCGATCGGTCAAACGGTACAGATATGCATCGAAATTGAGTTTTATAGGTAGGTAAAAATAACAAATAAAAAATAAATACAAGAACAGTAGCAATAGAATGTAAAAAGTGAATATAATGAAGTGATGAGTAATAACATAATATCACGAATATAATGAAGTAGTGATATAATGACATAATTGATTATTTGAATAAGAGATAATAATAAGAGACATAATTAGATACCTACCCAAGTAAAACCTTAATTATATCTTGCATCGCAGAGCATTTTATGCATGTATTTGGATGTTAATTAAATGTATTTTTACAAATTTTATAAAATAGAAATACCCTCTCACACAGAATAATTGACACAACAGCCCTCGTCGCCTAGTTTCCCACACCGAGGGTTCCGGGTTCGATTCTCGGTGAAGTCCCAACAAATCTATGTGATTAACTCAAGCTTGGGTGTTTTTTTTAATGTTGATTGCTGAAGCGTTAAAAAATTTATATTAATGATAAAAAAGTTGATATTTGTCAAACTAATCTATACATGAAGACTCCTCAGGAATACAATGAATGTCACTTTTTTTGTGAAACTGACCTTTTAATGCCATCTGTTGACTTTTTGGGGTATTATTTTATACAATAAATCAGAATTGGGTAAAACCGTCGTGGTCCGCTGTAATAGTTAAATTTATATCTGTTTATCCATCGCAAAAAAACAATGTCCGCCCGCCGAACGTCAAAAAACGTCGTAGTCAATTTGTAATATACGTACATACCTACATAGAATATGTTCATATAGTAATAAGTCATCTGATCTATAATAAGCTATCTATATTTAGTTTTTCTATTGCAAGTTGCATAATTAGATAATAGGCGAGTTAAAGTTAGTTGCATGAGTGCTTATTAGCGTACATACCTATAGTTCTGCGGGCATGTGGCTTGCTGTCAGTATATAAGTAGGTACAGTATTTGAATGTGTGTTTTATAAACTGGTTTGAATTTGATACAACGGGGCTCCTCATGATTGCCTATGTATGTAAATATAATCGTCAGAGAACAGGAAATGGATACATACATACAACTGTCTCAGAGTTTATACCTACAGATAAACCACCAGTATGCAATTATCAATTCAAAATGTTTAACTTTGCATAACTAACATATTCGAGTATATAGAAACCACATGGATTGAAATAAAATATCAGGGCCGGCACTGTATATAATTTATAAACGCACTCCATATGCGGGGTAAAAAAGCAAAGACAGCAATATTTAAAAAATTTCAAAAAATATTTGTAATGCAGTCACCGAGATTTATTATTTGAAACTGTACCTACTAAATTTTAGATTGTATATATCTATCCCTTCCAAAATTATGTTTCCTTTAAATTTATTGGCTATTTCCTATAAAATTTCTTATTCAGTGCATTCTAAATTAGTAATCCTCGATGACTGCATTCAAGTTTTTTTTAATATTACTGTCCTTGCTTTATAACCCCACATTATAATAAGCAGCATAACTATGATTTGTACAAAACTTATCAGTATTTCATATTTATTTGATAGTTACTACGTGCATTATACAGTACTTAAAAGTAAATTGCACGTTTAAAAGTAAATTGGAAATCACTAGCAATAAGCGAAGTCAGTCGATCATCTTGAAGTTACGCGAAACGACATTATGTTATGTGACTGACCATAAACAAGCGATAGAGTAAAGTAACGACCTACTTATTTGTAAAATAATCTAGAATGACGAGTGCAAAATTAATGTGAATTAAGAATGCATATCCAGCAAAATTCGTATCCAATGACATAAATAAAACTTTAATTAATTGCATTTTAAATTTATTTGACTTCCATGACATTCCGTGACAGAACATTAAGTAGGTACCTACTAATCCAAAAACGGATCAGTAAGACAAATCTACTGTAAACTTATCTGTAAGATTCATTTACAGTGAACTTTTTATAACTCTGCACTCCAGCTCTAAGGTTTACCTAGATAGAAGTTATAAAACCTTTATTTTACCTAGTTAAAAACCTGATCATTATTGAGATAATTGCGATTTAATAATACGTATAAAATTTTATTGGAATATCAAAGTTATATAAAATATATTCTGTTGCGGATATTAGTGATTCAATTTCACCAGAAACATCTGGACACGAGTCATGGTTCGTGTGGAAACTTCGCGTGTTTGTTGTATACAGTTCACTGAGAGGAAAGGAAGGAATGAAATTTAACACATTTTTAATGACATTTTAAAATTTCATTATTTCGACTCTAGTTTATGTAAGCAGTTATTAGGTATGCAATATTTTTTAAACTAAAATTTTTAGGTAGGTACTGAGTTGACAAAAAAAATTATCTACATGATGGAATGTGCTGGCATATTTTAATTTTCAAATGCTTCTTACTCTATAAATAAGTTTTTGATGTGTAAATATAAAAGAAATAATTATTAGAAAATCTCAAATGAATTCGCATTAATAATAATCCTCATTGGTGGTTCACGCTGAACTCCCTCCCCAACTACTGCTTTTCTTCCTTAAAACCAATTAAATTTTTTAAAATGTACTCATTAATATAAATTATAAATTAAAATAGTAAAAATACTTGGAATTGTCCAAAAATATCTTTGAAACATTAATATTTTCCAGAATCATGTTTAATCGATTTTCGGTTCTGTATTTAAAAGTTTCGAAACTATACAATTTTGACAGCCGCATTGAATGTCGAATGAATAAATGTATTTTTTGTTTTGAAAACAAATATCTGACAATTATGTCATTTTTGCAAAAACATCGACAATAATATACCTACACACCTAAAATTGAACCTCAACTTTTGAATTAATGGTTTAATATTGATTAAGATTGGTAATCGATTTATATTACTGGAACCCTAGTTTTAAGTCAATAAATTTTTGACAGCTTAATGAATGCGCGCGCATTCTGTGGTCTCGCGTTTTCGCTACAATGCGCATGCTCCGCGTGCGCAACTTCCGATACAATAAAAAATTTACCCGCCAAAAGAATATAACTTCAAAAAACATAATAGTCATTATTTTTTTTTGCTTAGTTATTTTCTTTTCTTTGTATTTCTTTTCTATTGGTTATATTATGTTATTTTGTTTTATATTGTGATTTTATTTTTATGCTTTGCTTTTTTTATAGAAATAAATTCTTGTTTTCACGTAGTTGTGTGTGTGGACATCCTGTCGCGCCGCAGACATTGTTTTGCGGCGTGGCTGCGTCAATCACTTTGGTATTAAAATAATACCGATCTAGATGGCGGAAGCGAAAGGCCGATGTGAGAGCTATTGCTCATAAAACGGCCCTAGGTCTGTGGTGGTGGTGATCCCACTTCATTGTGCATACTAAAAGCGCCAAATAATTAAAATAACGATATATATTGATACAAATGAATGTTTGTGATTGCTTGTGGGATTAAGGTGGACGTGATCCGCCTGTTCCCCTTTGAGGCCTGCCCGTTTTTCCTAAAATATGGTGTCGGTAGAAACATCCCGTTTGCGAAGGCGCTGGAGTTTTAATATTTGACTTGTGTAGCTCTGCTGTAAAGTGTTTATGGAGCGGCATTTTACATTTTACTACCCGAAGCGTGCAGCATAAACATGGCGAAAATATATGGACGGTACGCCCTGAATTTAGCGAAGGTGTTGTATATTAAGTACATTACAGTACATTGTGTGCACATTTGTTAGATTTTCCAGGGCTATTGCACATTTGTTAGATTTTCCAGTGGCTATTTTTCAACGCCCACTATAGCAAAGTAACTATGCATTAATACATAGACTCAGTTGAAAAGCGAATTAGCAATATTATTTTATTACACATGATTAACAGTCGTTCTAACGTACATACTCGTATATCGTTACAATTGAAAATCAATCACAACCGTAAATAGAGTTTGTCCTCTCCCTAGTCTATACTTATCTATTTAATGTAATTATATGAATTTTATTAGACAATTAGAACATAGCAATATCTACGTATTTTTGTTACATATATGTATGTGAGACATGTATGCTTGCAGAAGCTTCGTTATAAAGCTGAATACTTTTTAAAGGAAAATTCTCATAACAATATTGTTACGTGATGATAAAATTTGGAGAAATTTACTCACCATCCGAAATCCTTGTCACAACACTATCGAAGGATCGAAAATGGCCTACAGCAATCCAGGGTTATCTACCCCGAATAATGATTCGGGAAACGCCTGGAACGACCTAAACCTTCACTTAAACACTAAAAGGAAAATAATAATCTAGGAGATTCGAAACCAACGTGGTCACATGTAAAAAGAGTTTGTTTTGACAGTTCGTTCGGTGCGAAGTGAGTCGCGAGTCAACGGTCAGGTGTGCCCACTTGTGAATTTCGCAGCGATAAGATACCAGCAAAATAATCTGGCGAGTAGGTACTTGCCGATAGGGGCGAAATAAATAAATGCGAGAATTTAATGTTCTACAAGTGATATATAAAGTGTTACCAGCGATAAATAAATATTCATATGCGAGCGATATGTTGCGAAATAGAGCAATTTCAAGAATAGCGTTAAGTTTACTTCGTATTAAGTGACTTTGTCCGTTTAATAGTTAATAAATCGCTAGTTTATTTCCATTAATTTCATTTGTCTCCCAAAGCCGCAACCCGTGACAATATATAGGGCGGATTTATTTCAAAATCCTTATTTATGTACTCATTTTATGCTTTATGATAAAATCACAAGCTGTAAATTAATGAATGATTTTTATATTTTCACCAGGAGTACTTCTTTCTGCCAAAATTCAGAGCGATTGTTGGCCAGGAAGTCGGTCAAATATCGATTCCAGGATTCCTCGCTGACAGACAAGTGAAACTTAATAAAAGCGTGTAAAATAAACATATTTTATTTTGGTACCACTCCCAAAATCGAATCCCAAAGTCCCGGGATTGCAATGTTCCGGGACTTTGACAAAAAACATGATTTTGTTCCTAGATCTGGAACCGAGCCTGCGCTCTGTATTACTACGTTAAGTGTCATTAGTAACTAATTTACCCCCGTTTAACTCCATGGCATGCGCCGGCTGTTCGCGGCTTAAGGCTAATTAAAATAAATTTACATTTCCAGTGAATAATTGAGCAAGTTTTTCAGCAAACTATTATATTTCAAAACATTACCTATTTTAATTTATTTTTTATTTACGTTTCAACACGCCAAGATGCCCAATTACAGAAGCGAAGCACGTCACAGAACACCCAGGTTTGAGTAAATAACATAGATTAATTGTAGTCTAACTGGGAATCGAACCCGGAACCCTCGGTATGAGAAGCCAGTGTCATAGCCACTGGGCTAAGAGGGCCGCCATTTAAATGTTGGAGTGGTTTATTTATAGATATCTTAAAATATTTTATTTAATTGCGTCCTTTTTACATAATGATAATATTTAATTAATTAGAACAAAAGTTATTTTCTGTACCGAGATTATATAGATATACCATATTACTACCGTATTTATATATTTGTCATGGTGTGGTGCCCATATCAGTAATTAATATTCAGTTATTCTTTATATGCTCTTTGTCTTGACAGTTCCGCCATCGCTTTAATAGTATATGTGAGGATAGGTCGCACACGGGTCTTGTAAATGCGTACCCTGCTATCTGTTCTCAAATCTCTATTCCTCCATACGACATCTCTCAAGCAGATCCACCTGATTGGCATAACTTCTCTCGGGAGGTCATGAGGTTTGAGCGTTTCACTGTAATCAAAAAATTGTAATGCTAAAATATTATTTTAGGTATGAATGTAAATCAATTAACCAAGCCGCTTTGTGCTTTCACATTATTAAAATTTTACGTATATATACGTATAAAAACGTATATACGCGGATATATAAATAATACATGTATTTCATAAGAAAATCATCATAAAAATTAAAAAGGCATTTAAAACAAATTAACAAAAAATATTATATACATATTGTATAAAAAAATAAATATAATTACGTAAGAAAAACATCATCACAATAAAACGATTAGTAACATATAAAAGAAAGCAAATATATAACAAAGAATGATTGAAAGACCCTAATCCTGATTGTTCCATTATATCGGCAAATCATCAAAAACATCAAACTTGTATGTAATCAGTGAATATTGAAAAATATACACCATACTGTACCTACTTACTCCCAACATCTCTCGAGCGTTTGCATAGGCGCATTGTAATACATAATAATCCTATAATATTGAACAATAAGTCCTTGTTATATAAATATCTCCTTGATTTCTCGAATACGATTCTAACGATTTCGATGAAAATCACATATTAGGGTTTTTTGGGTCCAGAAATCAATCTGCCAGGATATCATCTTAATAAGATTGATTAATAATTAATAAAAGTATAAAATTGTACAATCCGCCATTTTAACTGAATCACCAGTCAGAGTGAATGACGTCATGCCTCAGTACCCATCACCGTGTCTTTGAACCGTTGACATAGATACAATGCAATGTTTACTGAGGCTTGAAGTCATGTGGACTAAATGACAGCTGCGGGCGTTTTTGCGCGAAATTAAAAATATGTAGATGAAAATTATTTGCGTAAAAACTTAGATTATTACTGAAATAATGTTATTTTCGGTAATAGTAGACGTTTACCTACAATATAGAATATTATTTCTAAATCTGTCATCATGCCTATTGCTTTACTGCATGTGTCACATAAAGTAAGAAGTTTACATTCACATTGGTAAAACACAGGTTGCGCTATTTAGTATTTTACGCCCCTGGCATTAGGTACTCATAATTAACGTTAAAGAGATACAACTTTAATTATTAGGCTTGATCCCTTTCGCGATTTGCAGATCAAGACATGCATAATTTAAGGCGCTGTATATGAGTGCTTACTAGGTACCACGACACGAGATAAGCCCTGCCATGTACCTGTGCTACTCCAGATAACACTTAAGTAATTAAAGGCTCAGCGGAGTGACTCAACCGTAAACCCCCTCAGTGCCACTATACCATCAATCAATGGTGAACTTTACTCAAATAATTTAAGAATATTTTAAAACAACCATCGCAGAGCACAACGATGTATTTCCCTTCTTTATTTTCTGTATAACCAGGTGCTGATCTGTCAATCATTGGATGACTTATACCGTATGATGATTTTCAAGACTTAAGACAATAAATGTAGTAGAGAGATGCGTGTAGGCAAGTAGAATGCACATTTTATAAGATGCCCTCCGAACACATCGATGGACTGTGTATTTTCGCTATCAAATCCAACGTAGGTAATGTCGCTTTGACTGCCGATTCTATGCTGAGGTCACGCAGCCTTGCGTTCGAGGCAATCGCAGAACGGTGGCCACTTACGTCATTATACACCGACTTATCAATGTATTTAAAGTGCATCCCTATACGGCTGCGATTCTACGTAGCGAAGATTCGGAATAGGAAGTCGTGATTGAAAATAAAACTAACATAAAATGGTAGACAGACCAGGTTTTAGAAATATGACTCACTTCACGCTTGTTATAGGTAAATTTAATGTCATACCTATATTCCATTCGTCAATGGGGTGAATTTGAATCTCCCCAGCTAGATTTATATTTTTACTTGATTTATATTTTATTTTTAGGTACCTACTTATTGAAAACGGAATATTATTTGTTATAATTAAGATAATACACGCATTAGTATCTAACAGCGACCAGTAAATTTATTTTCGGTGCGCCAGAAAAAGGAATTATGATGAAAGCCAAGATGATGAAGACAAAAAAGAAAAAAGGCTGAGTAAAACAAATGAATAAAACCTAGCAAATATAGTTAGAAATTTTTCAATTTGCAAAACAGTATATAATTTTTTTATGTTTTAAATTAATAGTTTTGATGCGCTATTTTGTACAAAAACACGATAATTAATATTCAAATAATATATTTTCAATATTATAAAGGATTATTTAGGCCCCCTTAATCGCAGCATTTGTAATAACATAAAAATATTTACTAGTATTTATTAGAAAGCGACTTCCTTATTAGTTCATAAAAGCAAACTAACAGTTAACTGTTAACTGTTAAGTAGTTGACGGTACGTTTTATAAAAAAAGATGCATCGCGCAGTTTCCGTATGTCCATCCACTTAGCCGTTTTACGTCTACTGCTTATATAATTTACCGCAGTTATAAAGAGATACATTCGTTATTATTGCAAATTACCTATAAAATAGCTGGTTGTGAGGTCATCTTCCTAAGACTTGTGTAGAAAGAAGTGAAATCATTGCCAGTACGTATTAAGTATAATCACTGTGAAAATGCTGTTGAACTAACCTGCGCATTCTCAATAAACCCATTTAGAGAGAGGTCATGACCTAATCCAATATACGGCCAATTAGGGGCGAATACATCACCACCTTTGCAACAGTCCATGACAGGGGCTTAAGACCGGTAGCGACCAGAGCGCGAGATGTATGATTGTCTTCTACGATTTATCTTGAGCTATCTTGTTGGTGTATCGGTCTTGACGCTCGCGTAGTGATCTGCTGGCTGGTGGTTTGGCCCCATTCCATCAGGTCAACAGCAAGTTAGTCCTATTTTCATAGCGCAGGCTTTTAGCTCAGTTTGAAGATAGTAAGAATATTGATGCAAAACGCATCCGTAAACCGTAAAACGTAAACCATAATTATTTTATTTCCTTGTGGTGTTCAATTATATCAACAACTATCTTGCCCATACGTTTCTTTACTTGTCATATACATCTTTATATATAACATAACACACATCCTTCCCCGCCTCTTTACGAACTCTGCTCAAAGTTTTTGAATGTTGAGAATATTTTTTTCTACAAATACACGTATTCTCAAATGTTTTTACTATAGGTAGGTACTTACTCAAAATACGATTTGAGATGAACACAATCCGAAACGATGCAAAAAAGTCATTCTCACATTCGGTTTCCATAAGTACCTATTTTTTAAATCCATGGACAGGTACTAATTGCCCACGATTACCTCAAACTTGGAGAGGTCTGACCTTTTAATTATTTTTGTATTGCAAACCATCAAGACATTCCTCGATATCGATAAGGCCAAATTAAGGAATGAATAAAGCTTGGGTGGTTTTAATTACAACAGGCCTTAATCATCATGGCCCTCGTGTCTAATAAAATACTAAAGTGAACAAAATAATTGAGGTATTAATGAACACATTTATTTACGACTAGCTGCAACCCGTCTAAAATGAAAGAACATTGGTTCGCGTCTTTGCTAAGTCCTAGTATATATTTATAGCACCTTTTTGGCGCTCTATGGAGAGGCCGCCGTGGCAAAATGCGTGAAACGGCCGGTTCGGGTTTGCTGGCCCGGGGTTCAAAACCCATCTCCGGACCTGTTTATAGCCATGAATTCGAACGAAATTACGGACATTACAGACGGACGGACGGACTGACAACGAAATTATTATGTTTGATTAAGGGGTTACGTGTAGTCAGGATTTAAAAAAAAAACGATTTTTTTTGGTATTTTCTTAAGGCAAAATGTTTCAAGAATATTGTGTGAAAATATCAACTCGATCCGGTTATTAGTTTTAAAGATATCCAACGATAACTGTAGAGCCCTCTGCTGCCGCCCGTACTGACACGCGGACGGTACTAGAGCCGGCCGGGCTGACAAACGGGGCGATTGATACGGAACGTGGTTTTTACCTGATTAATTCTAAGAATAATGTACGAAATTTCTTTTATACTTCTACTTTTCGACATGAGATCCTTTAGGCTAACTGAAATTTGATTTAGTGTTAGTACTTCAGTGGCAGTGAAACCCAGCAGTCGATAGGTAGTTGTGCGTGTATTATAATCATTTTCAAAAATTTATAATGAGTCGTCATGAAGGTATGCAAGCAATATTAATGATTGCCAATACATAGGATTAAATTATGGACCTAATGCACACCGGTATGCTGAAAAACTCTATATAGAGCGCAAAAAGATTGCAGACCAACGTGCAAATCAGGTCACTCGAGAAGGCAAAATGAGACGCAGATAAAAAAAAATCGACATCTTGGAGGCTTACATATCGGCAAAAGATGTATTTATGTACCTATCGACTGCTGGGTTACACTAAAATACTAATACTACATCAAATCTCAGTTAGCCTAATGGGTCTCATGTCTAAAAGTAGAAGTATAAAATAAATTTCGTACATTATTCTTAGAATTAATCAGGTAAAAACCACGTTCCGTATCGATCGCCCCGTTTGTCAGCCCGGCCGGCTCTAGTACCGTCCGCGTGTCAGTACAGGCGGCAGCAGAGGGCTCTACAGTTATCGTTGGATATCTTTAAAACTAATAACCGGATCGAGTTGATATTTTCACACAATATTTTTGAAACATTTTGCTTTAAGAAAATACCAAAAAAAAACTTTTTTTTTTAACCTGACTACACGTAACCCCTTAATCAAACATAATAATTTCGTTGTCAGTCCGTCCGTCCGTCTGTAATGTCCGTAATTTCGTTCGAATTCATGGCTATAAACAGGTCTGGAGATGGGTTTTGAACCCCGGGCCAGCAAACCCGAACCGGCCGTTTCACGCATTTTGCCACGGCGGCCTCTCCATAGAGCGCCAAAAAGGTGCTATAAATATATACTAGGACTTAGCAAAGACGCGAACCAATGTTCTTTCATTTTAGACGGGTTGCAGCTAGTCGTAGTAGTTTATCTATAAATACATTTGGTAACAACAAGGTTTCGAACCCGGTGCTTCTCCAACCCGAGAATTGCGATTAGCCATTATATTATTGATGGATTTAACGTTGTAGAGATTATTCACGATCATCATTATTTTGGGTGAAAAACATAAACTATGATATCTCTACGTGAGTTTAATTATAATTTTACATTTTTCTTCTCGAGTTTCGAGAGAATCTCTCATCGACAGCTGATAGTTGAATACTTCACCTGTCGATGAGACATTCGGATACTCTTTTACTGATACTGACGAGTTTGTGTTTATTACCAAATTTAATGCCGTAAACAATTTGACCTGTCCTGCATTACTCAAAAAATAGTGGTATTCATTGCAATATAAAGTTAATATCTATATATTAAAAAACAGTATTATATATACAGGTGCCTTTAATTTTTTTTAATAAGAGATACGAACGCAGAATTCGTGTCGCATCAAAATTCTTACTATTTTCAAACTAAACTTAGCGCATGTGCTATGAAAATTGGACTAATTTGCTGGTGTCCTAGAATGTAGTTCGTACCACTGACCACCTGATCACTTGGCGAGCGTCATGACCACTACACTAAAGAGCTACTCTCTCATAATCTAAATCATAATCATAATCTTAAATGGTTAACATGGCGGAATTGGTTTAGGGCGGTTTCCAGATTGGAGAAGTTTCATATTCGTATCCGGGTATTGCTAAATATTTTTTCAGTACATAGATTTGTTACATATTTATTTCGAATTGATTCATCTAATTTGTTTCAAGGGATGTGTAGTGTATTTATAATGTTATGTTTATTACTCAATTTATTTTTCCATATTAAATATTAGTTTCACCTAATCTGTTTTTAAAAATAACTAGGTCCTCGCATAATTTTTGAGTAGTTTCATAAAGCTTGAAATAATATCTAGCTTACTTATAGACAGGAAAGATAAAAGAGCCACTATTCACGTTCATTCATTTTCTGATGCACCCTGATGTAGATCATTGAAGCTTTGAACAGGGCCGTATTTCACTATCGGGTCTTCTTAATCATAACAATTATTTTGTGGTTTCTTCCACTTGCCTTCAATACTCGCCGTATATACATTTTTTATTTTCCATCTTCTCTTCATTCACACGATCCATAAATTATCTCAGCGAGCTTAATTATTCAGAATATTATGTATGTATGTTAAAAAATTTCAAGAACACAATAATACTGGATTTTATCCCCCAGGAGATATTTATGAAAAAAAAAAATTAAAAGATAACAACATACTCGTTAAAAGGACCTGGCTATTTATATTATTTCTATTTATAGCCTAATGGGTCTTTTGTCTAAAAGTAGAAGTATAAAAGAAATTTCGTAAATTATTCTTAGAATTAATCAGGTAAAAACCGCGTTCCGGAACAGTCGCCCCGTTTGTCAGCCCGGCCGGCTGCAGTACCTACTAGGGATGGGTCGTCGACGTATTTACCGTCGACGAAACGAGACCGTCCACGTCCATCCATCGACGAGACGATCAACTAGTTGAATTCGTCAACTAGTTGACGCGTCAACTTCGTTACGCGGACGTCGCGGACGTTTATCTAAACATCGGGACGATAGTCAACTGTCTACGGTTTGACGCGACGCTGCTCGACGGCACAACCGTTGGTTATTTTTATTACGTTAATTTTTAAAATTTAAAGAAGTTCGAAGGAATATAGTTTCGGGGAAAGTAAAACCGCTACTTGTGCTTATATATAAAAAGAAATATTTTATTATTTATTTGTTTATAGGCTTTTACATATTGTTTTATATACTTCTTTCTATATATAATAAAGAAAGAAGTAGGTGTACACAACAATATCAGGTGTAAGCATTAAAATATAAATATAAACTACATATATAAGCAGTGAAAGTATCGGGTATAAGCATTTAAATATGAGTATAAAAATTAAAAATATAAAGTACAAAGCAATGTGTGTATAAAAAATATATTAGATACACATTATTACATGTATACAGGGTTATTTGGAAAACAATAATAACCTAGCAGGACTATATTCCTGCCTTGATTACGAGTATTATTTTTTGTAAAACGTTGGACTATCACTAACTAACTCAAATCGATTACGAAAAATTCATTCGTTTCAATACAAGTTAAATAAAATGATAAAAACCTTTACATTTATTTATTATCTATAAATTTATAAATAAATACATAATTTAAAAATACTTTACATTTGAGATGTTATCTAGAAATTTATTGAAGAATACATCTTTCAAAGTCAGACTTTCACTTTGTAGTGACATTATTAATAAATAAATATATCTGTATTATTTGTCAACTTTAGTTTAAGGCTCAATTTGAGAAAAGGAACATTGTTCCCGAAACATGTAAAAAACTAATAAAAAGTGTAAACAAAATTATAATAGATTTATTTTTTTTTATCTACAAAGTTGAAAATAGGGAATTTATAATAAAAATTAATTAAACCTAAATTCAAGATTATATTACATATACAATAATTAATGTTGGACTCCTGAATAAGGACCATAGTTAGTTATAGAAATTTTTATTCCCTACAAGTTTGTTTATCATTTATATGCTAAAGTTGAAAAGTAAGGAAATAACACAATAATTAAATTTTAGCATCCCTTTTCAGGTAAATATATAAGAAGTCGAGATCGATCGAATAAAATATTGATTTAGAAAAATATCTAGCCGGCCTATTAATTAATAATAGTTCAATAAAAAATAAAATAATTAAACAGAATTGTTTTATTTTATACGGCGTAAAATTGGGAATTCACCGAATCGTCGCACGTGACATCACAAAAAATCAAGTAAAAAATAATAGATAATAGCTTATTAAGCCTATCTCGCGCTACGCATGTATTCAAATTTCAAATCTCTAGTCATAGTTCGTGTACACAGATCTGCACTCTATGGTAGTGTACTTTAGAGTTGAAATGAAATTACCCGTCGAGCCGTCTATGACGTCTATGGCATCTACAAGTCGACAGCGAGAGAAATAAACGGAGACGTTTTGTCTTGCTCTCGCTCGTTGCTTTGCATTGCGTTAATCTCGAATCGTCCACCGACCACGGCGTCCGCTGTCCACCGTCTACGAATTCAACTAGTCCATGCGATAAACGTAAACGGTCGACGCGTCGATGCAACGTCAACGGTTGATTTCAACTAGTCCGTCCATTCAACGCCCATCCCTAGTACCTACCGTCCGCGTGTCAGTACGGGCGGTAGCAGAGGGCCCTACAGTTATCGTTGGATATCTTTAAAACTAATAACCGGATCGAGTTGATATTTTCACACAATATTTTTGAAACATTTTGCTTTAAGAAAATACCAAAAAAAATCGGTTTTTAAAAAATCCTGACTACACGTAACCCCTTAATACTTAGAATAATATTTAAAAGACTTACAACATGAAAATATTGTTTTGCGTACCGTGCACATTGTTTTCAAAATAAAATATTAAATCTGATGAGATATGAACACCATAAATATTTTTTAGTAGGTAAAACAAATGTTTTAAAAAATATCAATAATTTACTTTACCCTTATATTTCTACACTCACATCTTAGGCATAAACAAAAAAGAATTATTATTAATAATGTCTGTATTTAGTAAATATCTACAATGCAGGGAATTTTGCTACAATTATGGCATTCTTCTTTTTTAAATGTACCTACAGAGGTTTTAAATGTACCTACATGAGAGAAAGAAAATTTTAATGCCAACATTTAATTTAGATATTTAAAAAATTTAATTTGTTATATAATAGTTATTTAGCATTATACTTTGTATGACTAGGTGGGTACTAGATACCCATGTATTCTTTTTTTAATTAAAATTTTTAATGAATTTACAATTCGAGGTGTCTTATGATATTTTTTAAAAATTAAATATTTTGAATTTATTATTTGGTATATCACTCAGCCGCGAGCTACAGTGAGTGAAAAAATGCCGTCTAGCGTAACGGACAATGTTATATACAGAGTTATGTATTACTAGCCGTCGAACCATGAAAAATCACGAGACATAAAAATAATTATAATTAATAATAACCCTTGCATGTAACATGAGCGTGTTGATTGATGTGTTATACCCGAGCGCCTGTGCCTCATTGGCGACTAGTCATAAGGGTTGTTGTTGTCCTAATTCCTAATTCCAGCCTGATTCCAACGAGCTGTGGACAGACAGACATTCGAAATTATAGATAAATAAATGACTATATATTACCTGTCAAAAATAACACTTTTACTACATATTTCAGCCTCGAGTTATGGCTATGAGAACAACGCCATCTAGCGTACCATTATAGTCTTATAGTAGTGTTAGTGGCGCACGTTTTTAAACAAAGATTTATGATTATTTTTTTGCATTTTGTACGTGATTAATATTTTATTTCATTATTATTTACTGATAAGTAGGTAAGTGACGAACATTGTAAGTTATTTTTACATAGAGAACTCTTTTTACATATTACTTACTCATCCTTATTTCCGCCATCTGTTAGCGTTAGTGACGGACTTTGATACATTATTTTTTACATATAACACCTCAGTAGGTATTACTTTATATATATCTCATCCTTATTTGTGCCACCTGCTGGCGTGAGTGACGTTAGGGACATTGTTACATAGAGAATTACGTATTATGGTTAAACAAAAATCCAACTGCAAACATATATTTTCAAAATATAAAAAAAATAACCCACCTAAAAATACAGTCAATGTATTTATTTTTAGGTAGGTAAAAGACTACATGGATTGTATTTTTATCTCTGATTGACGCTTTTTGCCGCCCCATTTTTTCTATTTCCGTCGGCGACCTCTGTCGTTACAAAAGCGCGCATTTTTCCCTACAGCTGTCATGTCTCCATGGCCGCCGCGGCCGCCGACCAATGGGACGCGGCCGCGGGCCCGGTTCCCGCGCAAAGCCGACGAGGTCCGCCCCGAGCTGTCAAAAGATAAGACATCGCCGGGTCGGCCATCGGCTTCGTTCGATTCGTTATTTTATTTTATTTTTTGAATCGTTCAACGACAGAAATTTACGTCCAGAATTTGAGACATTCCAAATATCTACATAAGCAGGTTCGTATTTCCACAAGATATCTGTAATAAAATTTAGAGTTTAAGGACACAGTGGCGACGTATTTAACATTTATTTTGTATTTTTTTAAATTTTAACCTAGAAAATTACTAACTTAATTTCAATTAATTTTAACATGAATTGAGTAGCTTGTTTGTCTTGTGGTTAAGACTCTCGCCTAGTGATCCAGTGGCTGGTTTGAACCCCATTCCAGGATACCAGCAAGTTAGTCCTGTTTTCAAAGAACAAGCATTTAGCTTAGCTTGAAAATAGTAGATAATAATATTTATCTGACACGTATTTTTTGAAATTCCCATTTTTTAAATGTTGCTGTCCTCTCTTCTATAAATCGTTACAGTGTCATGAAAGTGACTTACATCGAATATTAAAAATTTATTCGCCTTTATGCAAGTCAAATAAAATTATTAAATACGTGCTGAGATTTGAACCAGATTTTTTAATGTTTAAAAAGCATTTTATTTAAAGCATATTAATGTTAAAATCTCCCCTCTGCTATAAAATCGGTTATCTGCAAATAAATTTATTTCATGTTATGGCGGTTTTGTTTCTATACTCCTTATATGTATGTAGATTTGTACTTTATTATTTGTACACATTCCTTATATAATATTATTTTAATACAGATATTTAATTTTATTTGAAAAATTTGAGTAATATTTAAACTACCCCAATAGTCCATTTTGCTCCGTGCTACCCTTTTTATTCACTTTTAATGTGCTGAACTTGAAGCGCAACATTCATTTACGCCAAATTTTGTGTTTAATTTGACGCTTGTTAAAATCATATTACCTACTGCATTTAATCATAATATAATATATTAATAATTTAAATAATCAACAACGCAATATGTTTTGGTACATGTGCATCCAATTTACCATCTCGTTGTGCGTACGTACACGTGAAGGTTTTTAGAGTTTATTGCCGAAAAAATTGAACAGAAACATAATTACAATACGATTGGTAGCTAAATAATTTTAATATTTAAATATATTATTAAAATCTTTATAATGATACGAGAGGAAATTATTATACTATGCTCGTCTCGCTCGAAGAATCTGTGTTGAAACAGTTAAAGTTTACATGAAAGCATATAAGTAGTTACATGCAAGCAATGCCGATGTAGGTATGTAGTGTGAAATTATAATACAATACGAAACTAAGAATCGAAAGTACAATATAAAATAATACCTATTGGTAAAAGTTAAAAGGATTAGTTAAGAGAAAAATACAGCAAAATGTGTAAAAGTAAACAATGATACTAACACATTAATGCAATAATTCTACATTCAATTCCTTAATCCAAAACATTCAATCACTTTCAACTCCGAATATTTATTTTATTTGTATTGTTATATACAGAGCGTAACTGATCTACAATACTTGACAGGTAGATTCGTGCTAAAATTGTGTGTTGAAAATGGGAAATGGTCCGGTTCAAATTTCTGCAAGGTTTTAATCATTTTATTTGATTTATATAAAAGCGAATGTATTTTTAATATTCTTTAAAATTACTTTAATTATGGTCCAATGTTTAATAAAAGACTAACTGTACATCCCTGAAAAATCACGGTAAATAATAATAATGACTTGCCTTGCGTGACCAAGAAAAATATGCCGCGCGCTGATAGCGTGTCATACTTTAATTATCTAATGTTTTAATTCCAGCAATTTACGGACTTTACGACAGACAGACGGACAGACAGACAGACAATTAAATTATTATATTTGATATATCAGAAATATTGAAAAAAATGCGAACTTTGAAACAACTTATCTCCACCACTATAGATAATAAGATATGGTTGCTGGGACATAATTAACCTGTTTCAAATCTTAACATTTTATGCATATCTACATCGTGGTTGTTCTTCCGATCTTGATCATGGCTACATGTTTCGCAGAAACATTCTCGCTTTTACTTTCCTCTTTATATCTGGATGGGCATGTCCTTCCCAAATTGCTAAACTGCTCCATTCTTAGGCTTAGTAATCACGGACTATTGTTGACATCATTTGCGAAGACCTTAAAACTTTTTAGAATTCAGAAAGCTTCATCAGTCATAAATCAATAGAAAATTTTCTGAAAAGGACTATCTATCCGCATTTTGATTTTTATTTGCAGACACTGATAAAACAAATTTGACGTATTACATAATAATAAAAATATATAATCATTAAATAGGATGTTAATCATTAAATAGGATAAAAACTATGTTACTTCTACGTTAGTTTAATTATAATTTTATATTTTACTACTCATGTTTCGAGAGTAACAGAATCTCTCATGGACAGATCAAATGTTTAACTGACTACTTTTATATAAAGAATTTTCACACGGATTGCGTATAAATACTGAATTCAAATAATTAATAAACTAGGTATAGGTAAGTTACTGGTGACGGAGTTTCCGGATTACAGGTGGTTGTGACGGGAATGTTGAGAGAAGAGGAGAAGAGTGAACGTAATATAATATAATCTTAACGTAATACCCGAGTTAAAATTTCTTTTAATTTCTCAACAATAATAAATATTACTTTTGA
The DNA here is from genome assembly GCA_016648135.1 of Agrypnia vestita. Taxonomy (NCBI): domain Eukaryota; kingdom Metazoa; phylum Arthropoda; class Insecta; order Trichoptera; family Phryganeidae; genus Agrypnia; species Agrypnia vestita. Next base: position 1,164 of record JADDOH010001289.1, on the reverse strand, counting down.
GCACGACGGAATGAAGAAATTTAATGATATAAATTACTTAATGATCATCATCAATAATTCCTATAACGTTATTGCCAAATCAATAATATAAAAAATACATTCAAATTGTAATTTCTAAATCTTGGTTTATTGATTGTTAACTATTATTATTTATATTAGGTATATACAATTTTGTAGTGTTATTACTTTTTACTTAGAAGTTTTGCTAACGAGTATTTCTGACCTTTTTTAACATGAATGGGCAAATGAGGAATTTTCCAATCGAAGTACTAGATCAATACCAGAATTGCGGTTGTGGCTCGGGGTTACATTAATCACAACATTAAAATGTGTGCTTTTCTAAATTATACAGAACGACTAGAATAAATTCGCCGAGACATGCATTTTAATACAAAAAAAGTTTGTTAAAGGTAGTTGCAGCCAAGCATGCACCCACACGATGCGGTCGGCTCGCATCTCGGTGGACTGAGAGTGCAGGCAAGAAGGCACAACTGGTGCTGGATATGGGCAGCCTCGCGCGGCTGGTCCTGTCTGCGGAGTGAAACTAACCGGTTAGGCCTGTTGGTCCGACACTGAACAACAACGGAATCTTCCGAAGGAGGATCGACCATTTTGCATACTCGTAGGATGTACCTAGCTGCCCACGCAGGGGTCAGCGTGCGAACAGACGCGAGCGGAGCTTTCCAAATATGGATAAAATTACGTAAATTTGAAAAAAGGGCCTGCTCCTTTCGAAACTATAAAAGTAACAAAATTACTCGACGGCGTGTAAAGTATACCAAGGGAAGTATAAATAATGATTTATTTATTTTATTTATTTATTGATATTAACGGACATCGCCCAATAAAATATAATACATAAAATGAACAATATATAAAACATCAGAATAAAAATTATAGCAATTTAAATACAAAAGCAAGCACAAATGAAAATTACTTACAAGATGGAGACAAGGTCTGGACTATCTAATCAGAGATTGTTTAAATCTGGACAGACTTACACCAAAGAAGTCCAGATCCTGTCTTGAGTTTATAAGACGACATAACCGTGACATGGGAGCATGAAATCCATAGTTGGTTCTATGATGGCTAAGGAACAACAGTTCATTATTTCTGAGTCTACGGGAAGGGACATTGAATTTTATTTGGCCTAGTAACGAAGGC
>JADDOH010001288.1:0-77507 GCA_016648135.1 Agrypnia vestita | reverse complement strand
TTTCAGTAATAAACTAACTTTTTACGCAAATAATTGCATTTTCATTTTTAATTTCGCGCAAACGCCCGCGAGAGTCTACGTGACGTCAAGCCTAAGTAAACATTGCAGTGTCTTGACAACAGTTCAAGAGATACGGTGAGAGTTACTTAGGCATGACGTCATTCGCTCTGATCGGTATTTCAGTTAAAATGACGGATCGCACAATATTATACTTTTATTTTATTGAAAATCTTATTAATCTCAATGTGTATGTATATTAAAACTGGATCATTTTTTTGAATCCTTTCAAAATATTTTCATCTCTAAAATCACTTATTCTTTAATACTGTCATCGTGCCTATTGGCACCTGTACAGTTTTATATTTTTCGTTGCTAATAAAAAAAAAACTCAAAATAATGGACTCCATGTCATAAACTCAGAAATCTCAGAGAAATGTTTATAATGTCACGCGTGATAAAAGTAAAACATTAATATATTCCATAGTCTACAATTGTGTACTTACTAGAGTCAAATAAACATTAAACAAACTGTTTACATTGCTAGATAAGTACCTATCGTAGTAGATACTCGGTAACGTCAGAAATGATATTAATTTATTTATGAAATTAAGCTATGTATGTATACTTATTAGAATGTTCTTATATTTATCCCAGTACTTGGTATACCGGCTAGTTAATAACCAGGATTATATTTTTTAATACCTTCAATCGTCTATGGTCAAAAACTAGATAATTATTATTCTTTAAAATGAATTTTAAGGCTAATTAATCAAATGAGTATTTAATTAAGTTCTTACCCGTGGAGAAAGACTAGCCACGTTCCCGAAAACCACCTTGGCCCCTCTCAAGTCGTGGAAAGCGGCGGCCTGTCCATTCAAATAAGGAAAGACCTTTCCTACAGACTGCGATATCAGCGGGCCGGTGCACCTGTTGGCGAAAATAAACATAAGTACCTATTTCTTTGAATTTTAACGTGAATATATATTATGGAAAGCGCAACACTGAAATAAATAACGGCCGGTAGAGTTTTCAATGTCATTCGTGACTTGTGAAAGAAATCTGTTGCATTTCGTCATTATTTTTAGTTTTTAGACACCAAATCGAGGTGCCAAACCCACTCAAGACATCGACAGCAATAATTCTTTGTTCACGACTTTATGATTATTTTTCCGTTGATCAAAGACTGCATTGGATATATTTTGAAAACTTATACGAACTCTTCATAAAACTCTTCTTTGAGTTTTTATTTTTAAATTAATGTTTATTGCGTAAAGACTAGCGTAGATAAATAGGACTTTTAAAAAATAATTACCCGCCTATAGTGTAGTACCATTACAGATTTACGTTTTTTCAAATTTCTGACAATGGAAATGAACTTATTTGCTTTTCGCGAAAGAATTTTCAGAACTAAACACATCCACTTATTCAGAATTCATAAGAAATTGACTGCAATCCAATTTCATGTGTCAATTTTCTTTCAAAGATCTCCAGAACATTTCAGAATTATTATATAAGTATTTAATATTATTTCCAGTCAAACCCAATGGCGCTGAAATCAATAATTTTCGCTAAGAATTCATTACAATTTTAAACAATGCAAATCGTCAAATAATAAATATATATTTTTAGTACTTGAAGCACAAACAATATGTTTAGACTTTTCAATAAATCTATACAATTAACTGCGTATTTAACCATTTGAGTTTAATATAAAACCAGCCGTTATTATTATTATTTTCAAAATTATTGAATATACCTACCTATAGGTTACCTTATTATTATGAACAATTATTTCACAGAACATATTAATAATTAATTGCCATATTATTTGATTATCATTTTATATTCGGAAGCGTGGTTATGAAATGGCGACAACATTTAATAAATCATTTTATATCAAATTTGTAATTAGAAGGCTGCTATTGTATATTATAGAATCGTCCAAATAAAAATTTATACCATTTTTATTAAATATACATTACCCTACCGGATTTTTGTTCAACTACTAAACCCTAAAATTAAGCAACTTTTATCTTAACTTCTGATGATAGATACCACTGAGTAAATACGGCATATTTCTCACCATTCAAGAGAAATTTGTAGTGCACTGGAGAAATACGCATCAAAATAGTTTCAGTTTCAGTTTAATATATAATATATAATATATATTAAAATAAATATTATTGAACTAAAAATATAAAAGACTTTTCGCTATCGACTGGACTCGACTCGGGTATAAAACAATCTTTAAATTTATATGATTTCAACTATAATATTTAAAAACTGAGAAAAAAATATATATAAAAAATATATAAACATAACGTATCACATCTCAAAACGTATTCATTAATGACAATGCTATGAACGTATAAGGCCCAAAAATATCGGACAGAATAATTCAAAGTCTAGTTGCATAATGAAATATTACTAGCAATGGGCGATAGATAATTGTCCGCAATTATCGCCCATTGCCTATGCTTTTCATACGATTTGGTTATTTTTTTGAACTGGTAATGGCAAAATTGTTAATTATAACTACCCCAGAACAAGTTAAACCTATATGACAAGGCGTTATAAGCTAATTACGTCTACGTAATTCTGCGTACGTCAAAAATATACGTCTATTTTAACCTATAAATTAAACGATAAAAATATACTTGCCTGGAGAAAAATAAAATTGACGTAAGAAAGCATAAATATAGAGTGAGTCGAATGTTAAATAATGTATTTTTACACATTAATTAATATCTAAATATATTTTAAAATAATCATCTATACACCTTGTTTTCTTTAAAAAATCACAAACTTTGATTAATTTTTGAAGCTGGTAATTGAAAAACAAGCATTACCTACTCAATGCGTTTTAAGCGCAATCATAATATTGATTATCAGATTCATTGTTCAAAACATTCAATTTATTTGTTGACAATTTTAAACATTTGTTTTAGAATTTGAATCGTTTAATTTGAATTAGTTTTTCTTTTCTATTTGGACTTCGTTTTTTTAGACAAGTGATCAGCCCAGGTTTTTGAACAAATTTTTAATAATCAGTTTTAAATATATAAAATACTCGTAATAATTGAATAAATCAGTGACAAAAGAACATTTTTATATATATATGGTTTCTTTAAATCAATAACAAATAATAATAAAAACAAATAATAAAATTTCTTTAAATCAGACTAAAAAAAACCTTTGATGTACCTATGTCCTGGCATTATGCAGTCATAAAATAAAATTCGATTTATATTTTTTGCAAACATAACAAGATCCATTTTTTCTTTACAAATCATTTAAATTAATAATACGTCGATATCGCTTCAAACCAGTTTTAATATATTTAAAAATAATTCTTTTAAAATTTTTTATGCAGATTGCGAAATCAAGTATCTAATAATAGGCGGTAGCAGAGCTTTTATTGAAATTGCGAATATAAAACGCGACAGAAAAAATCTAGCAACAATGTTTAAGACAAAGATATGAACGTTTAGTTAATTCTCGCCGTACTATATAATTATTATTCACCTGACACTTGACTATTTTTCTCCGGACGTTTCATTTTTTAAATGATGCAGCATTCAGCTAAGTTTTGCACTCCAACTTCTCAAATCTCTAGTAATAATTTAATATGATCCCGGAAGATAATTGCCAACTATTTATTATAGGTTATAGGCCAACGGTTCTTTCATCAGGATATGCTTATTGCATATCCTGATGAAAGAACCGTTCGCCCGAAACATGTTAATATCTCAACAAATTAGTAGCCAATACAAAGTGTATTCTTGTTAATTGTATGTATACTAGCTGAGCCCGGCAATCCTGCGCTATTGCTTTCATATAGATTTGAGTAGTTATAGATATAGATATAGACATATTCAAATCTGCTAGATTTGAGTATTCATAGATATAGACATGCGAAAATAAAACATTTAGGCACTAAATTTATTTTTAATGGTCAGATTGAGGATTTCAATAGCTTTAAATCTTCTCAGGACAACGCGATTATTTAAAAAAAAAATCGCGTCCAGTAGTTTTTAGTCAATAGCGAGTACTCATACGAATTTTTCCTTATATATATAAAATAATATTTGAAACAATGTTTTTACTATAATTATTGAATGCACTCGTTGAATTAGATAAATATTTTGTAACTAATAAATTTAAATTCGATTGAAGTGATTTTTTTAACAGAATCACGAATTATTTTACAATTTACGGACATAAAGGTGGTGATTATGAAAACATAAAATTGGGTGATTGTAAATCCCTATCCTTCTAACAGGTTGATACATTATATTTTTAATAAATTATTTTGAGGCATAATTTTGCAAATAAAAATTAAAATACATGTAAAATATCAAACTTACAGTGGCACGAAACTTTCGACAGCGGCAGGCATCTTGCGTTTTAAGTATTCAAAAAAATACGAAAAATTAATCCCAAAAAATCGCCAACTCGGCTTTCAACTCGAGGACGACGCGAATGTATTTAATTTAAAACTGTAGTTGAAAAATTCGTTAAACTCGAAATAAACAAAGAGAATATTTATCAAAGTTACGTTTCCCATCTAATAAAGAACTCTCGACAACCAAATGACTGCACCGTAAGACGATCAGAGATTGATTGAATTCGAGCGGGATTTCGGCCGGTTATATACCCGGTTGACCTCCAGCGTCGGCGAATCAGAGTGCGCGAAACGTAGGTGTGTTCGAATGGCGGGCTGCGATTGGCCGGGACGAGGGGCTCGGCTCGCTGCTGATGTAACAAGACCGACGCTTTGCACCAAAGTCCAAGACCCGCTGATAACGTCCTTTATGGCTTATTGCGAGAGTATCAGAGGCGATATTTTTGTCGCTGTTTCCATGTAGTGTATTGTCTGGCGGTGTGCGTGACCGAATTAACATGTGGAGTGACGTCGCCTGACAACAGAGAAGAAAACATGTTCTTTTTTTAAATCTCGAGTGTTGTTAGACGATAAAAATATATTTTACGATGTTGTGTTTATTGTAAACAGGTTTTTCGGTGTTGTTCCAAGATTTGACGGTTAAATACACGTTTTATAAAGGCATTGAAAACAATGTCACACGTTTTTAGATTTTGCTGGAAACTGTTTTTGTCAATAACTATAGTGTTTGTTTAAAATGGCGTCATGCAGAAGTTTTGTTGACATGTTAGATGTCATGTCAAACGTAGAACAGATGCCGCCGAGACGGTGTGCTTTTGCTAGTGTTTAAGAAGTGAAATGACATGTATTAATTAAGTCGCTTACATAGTAGTGGGCTATGTCACGTAATTCAGATTTTACAAAAACGAAGGTCTAAGTATTCTGATTTTTTAAATAAAGAGATAAAATCTATATTGTCTCTGATTTAAATAATTTTAGATTAGTACCAGTAAGTAGGTACTTGCCCGAGTATCTGAGATAAATTTGCATTTTTTGTGTGCGTGTGTGCATGTGTGACCCCAAATGTGTGTAATAATGCATTTTCATCGTCATTTATTAGTTGATGTGCAAAATTTCAGGTCGATTGGATGACGGCAAATGTTTTAATTTTCGCTTCCAAGATTTTTTTCCAGGAAATCAAGACCGGCAGACAAGTTAATACATAAGAAGGATTTAAAAAGACAAAGGATATCGAAATTCGTAAAAGCCATATTACGGGTGTCAAGATTAATTTTATTGATTTTTTAATTTTTTTAACCTAAAACAGTGCTTTTACTGCATTTTAAGTTAATAAATATAATAAAAAAAATATAAGTAAGAGTAAAAAAAATGTAAAATAAATTTTAAAAATCGTCATTCGATTCAGTTTCGCCATCCTTCATTTACGGCTTTCTATCTATACTAATAATAAATTAAATAATTACATATAAATCAAATAACAAAGATACAAATCGCGAATCAATTAATTGATTTGTAATGATTGCAACCATTTTTTATACAGGTAATTGCAAGTAGAAATTTTGATATTAGGAATAAGGAGCATTTAAGATGTTTAAATAGCAATAACTATTCTGAATTTTCTAATAGTCTTTTGGAAACAAACCATTCTTTTGATATTAACATGGGTTTAGAAATTTAACATATAAAAAACATAAAATTACAATTAGATAAATTAGAAATTAGAAAAAGTATCGATAGCAAATTAAATATTATAGTAACCTAATCGTTTTTGAAAATGGTTAAATTTAATTTTTTTTTCACATTCGTTCCTACATAATTAGTTATTCAACTGCCATATATTTATTTTTTGTTTTTGTTAATGTCTAACGATCATCTCATTTTGTTATCAAATACCTTCTTCTCTTATACGGCGTTAATGGTAGTGCAAACGAGAGTGAAATATATTTTTTCGCACGAGACGTACAAAAACTCTCGGCGGTTGACCTAAACTTCCAATTTCAATTTTTAGTATGCGTTGTATCCCGGTTATTCAATAAATAGTGGTTTACACAGTGTTTTAATTTTTACGTTATTACTTTGATTGCCAAAAAATATGTTGATATTACTGAAGACGAAGTTATTTAAGCTGAGTGTCCGCTGTTGGGTACGCGCCCTTTACCCCTTGGAGAAAATAAATTTATAACACGGGCCGGAAAGTGTTTATGACGACAAATTAACGCGTAATTGATTCGCGTAGTAGGCGGGTACATGGTACGTGTTTTCGTGAAATAATTCTTATCAATTGACAGATTTGGCCACTCTATTAGTTTCAAAGAACGCAATTTAATAAGTACTTCAATCATGGGCGTAACGATGACGCAAAAATAACCGCAAACTAAAGATTCATTGAAATAAGTAGAGACGACCCTATTATTTAAATGCTGGACCTAAATATTGGGCTACGTGAGGGCAGAGGGGGTCAGAGCCGAGCTACGTGATATATTTATTATATTTGATTTTGCAAGATATGTGACAGCATATGGATATTTATTTCCATAGTTTGATTAGTATTTTTGTATTTTAGGTACGCTATACATATATTCAATTCAATTCAATTAAATTTATTTATTTTTTATATAACATTTACGTTACAAACACAAAATTTAATTCGTAAATGTTATAATAAGTTAGAATTATATAAGCATATATAAACAAAAGCAAATATTAAACATTAAGTATAAAATCATTCACATCAAAGGTGTAGGAGAATCCTGCTTCGGAATACCCTCTCAGAGACATGGAACAGATCGATATCCAGAGTAATATTGTTCAGCATAGCAGTAGCTCTTCCAACAGGCATAACCATTGGCAGGTTGGTCCTGTATATTGGAATGTGAAACAATCTATGCTAACGCTGTCTTAGGTAATTATCGGGAACATACACACCAATGCTCTGCATAATTTCAGGATTATCGATCATACCGCGCAACAATCGATAAAAATGCGTAATCAGATACACATTCCTTCTAGTCTCTAAACTGTTGTAGCCAAGCATACCCCGGAGGAACTCGGTTGGGTAAAGCCAAGGATAATGCCCGTACTCTCTCATGTAGAGATATCTTAGAAACTTTTTTGTACTTTCTCTACCATAAGAGAGTCTTGCTCTCATGTGGCCCCCAGATCATCGAGCCACTCTCGAGTCTACTTCGCACCAAGGAGTTGTAAAGAGTTCTCAGTACGCGGGTAGGTACATGTGACCTGTAAAGCTAGCCGATGTGCCGCACCGGCGCAGAATCAATGTATCAGAAACATTAGGCACCCGACAACTATAGTCGAGTTCGCTTGCACACGGATTTCCCCCGCTTGCGACAGTCAGTGATGCTTAAAAAAAACTATTTCGATTCGGATCGATCGCGTGTCTTGATGAAAAAACAATTTTAATTTTTTTATGTTTAAGTAAACTTTAATACATAGTTTTTACGCGGCAGGCAGGTATATATTTTTATATTTCATCAATAATGTTGTTGTAATGAATGATATTTCTTGATGAGGTGCTTTTTTTTTTAGTAATATACATTTTTTTAGTTTATAATGATTAATAAAGCCACGCATTTGATTTTGTTTACATACGCATATACTGTTATCACTCTTAGTACCGTGGCCGAAAAAAAATGTTTGCCCTTTTTATAAAATAGTATTTTAAATATTTTACTACGCCTTGTAATTTTTTGTACCTGTGTACTCGTCTACTCTGAAACTTAGTCCTTTGCGTGTTTGTAATGTCCTTTATTTTCTTGTTTCCAATTTGGAGTGTTTGTCCATTTTCTTAAAGCTGTCTCCACGGTGTAACCTTCCTTTATTTATATTTATATAAATAAAGGAAAGTTACATAATTATATATATACATATATAATTATTATTTTTTATTACATTTTTAATTTTTCATGATATTTATTTGGTTGTATCTTTTATATTTTGTTTTATTTTGCTTGCCTGATATTTATGCTTTGTTATTTTCTTTTCTTTACATTTCTTTGCTTTTGGTTATATTTATGTATAGCTATTTTCTTGAATAAATTGTTTTCATAATGCACCCCAGAGACAGTGAAGTGGTTAGTGCAGTTTCCTCGCCGCGTCGCACGAGTGCATTGCTTCGTCGGCGGCGCAGCGAGGAAACTGCTTTAGCATTAAAACAATGACAATCTGGGTGGCGAAAGTGTAGGGCCATACGGGAACTTTTGCTCGTAGAACAGCCCTGGGTTTGTGTTAGATGATGATTTTAAACTATGATAAAAGGTCTCCAACAACCCTAATGAGAGCATGAGCCATTAGCCTCATCTCAGAGACACTATATAATATTTATAAATTATCAACTAAACTAAATTATTATTAATGACACAATATTGTATACGCCACTGATGATATTACGTAATATAGAATGTTTTGCCAGACATTTTTTTATCAGTTTTATTTAGTAAGGTAGGTACCTACTGAAGAAAATATTATTCTCAAATATGGACGGTAAATCTATTTTTGACAGCATAACATCTCGAAATGTATGTCCATGCACGTAGACCAATACACACATGTCGATATTTTAATCAGATGCGTCTTGTGAGCGTGAAACATAAAAATAACATCAACATTCTGTTAACAAATAATATGTCAACACATTTTATATGTGTTGATATATTATTTGTTATATAACATAAAAATACCGTATAGTACCTATAAAAATACCAAAAGTATTAGTCTTTCATCTCAATCATTCTGTAGTGTAAGGACATTAGGGATGGGTCGTCGACGTATTTACCGTCGACGAAACGAGACCGTCCACGTCCATCCATCGACGAGACGATCAACTAGTTGAATTCGTCAACTAGTTGACGCGTCAACTTCGTTACGCGGACGTCGCGGACGTTCTATCTAAACATCGGGACGATGGTCAACTGTCTACGGTTCAACGCGACGCTTCTCGACGGCTCAACCGTTGGCTATTTTTATGACGTTAATTTTTATAATTTAAAGAAGTTCGAAGAAATATAGTTTCGGGGAAAGTAAAACCGCTACCTGTGCTTATATGTAAAAAGAAATATTTTATTATTTATTTGTTTACGCACATTACAGGCTTTTACATATTGTTTTATATACTTCTTTCTATAAATAAAAAAGAAAGAAGTAGGTGTACACAACAATATCAGGTGTAAGCAGTAAAATATTAGTTCAATAAAAAATAAAATAATTAAACAGAATTGTTTTATTTTATACAGCGTAAAATTGGGAATTCACCGAATCGTCGCACGTGACATCACAAAAAAATCAAGTAAAAAATAATAGATAATAGCTTATTAAGCCTAACTCGCCATACGCATGTATTCAAATTTCAAATCTCTAGTCATAGTTCGTGTACACAGATCTGCACTCTATGGTAGTGTACTTTAGAGTTGAAATGAAATTACCCGTCGAGCCGTCTATGACGTCTATGGCATCTACAAGTCGACAGCGAGAGATGAGAGAGAAATAAACGGAGACGTTTTGTCTTGCTCTCGCTCGTTGCTTTGCATTGCGTTTAAATCGTCCACCGACCACGGCGTCCGCTGTCCACCGTCTACGAATTCAACTAGTCCATGCGATAAACGTAAACGGTCGACGCGTCGATGCAACGTCAACGGTTGATTTCAACTAGTCCGTCCATTCAACGCCCATCCCTAAAGGATATATACAAATTTAAGGTTTTATAACCCTGTCTATGAGATTTGATCAAAAGTAGGCGAAATTTTCTCAAAATTATTATTTAACAATATTAAATGTATCCCCTAATGTGTAATTTAAAAAAATATATTTTCATATTTCGTAGTATTTTAGAATATGCATCTCAGATGTCTTCTTCTTCTTCTTCTTCATCAGCCTTTGTCCCTCCACTGCTGGATACAGGCCGCTAGAAGATGCGTCCCCAGGTGGCGGATAGGGGAAAGCTCGCCAGATATGGAGGGTAGGAGGGAAATAAAATACCTCTCGTAGACCACCAGGCAGTAGCGTCTGACCCATAATGGGCGGCTACAAACAGCGTCTGTTCCCTATGTTAAGGGCGGCTGATTTAAAACTCGCCAACCCGTCTGGCAAGCGTGGTGTTTTAATGCCAAACCCATTCCAAATTAAATTAAATTAAATGATCAGGTGTAGAATCTAGGGATGGGCGTTGAATGGACGGACTAGTTGAAATCAACCGTTAACGTTGCATCGACGCGTCGACGGTTTACGTTCATCGCATGGACTAGTTGAATTCGTAGACGGTGGATGGCGGACGCCGTGGTCGGTGGACGATTCAAGATTCAACGTAATACAAAGCAACGAGCGAGAGCAAGACAAAACGTCTCCGTTTATTTCTCTCTTATCTCTCGCTGTCGACTTGTAAGATCATAGAGTGCAGATCTGTGTACATGAACTATTGAGACTTGACAGAGACTTGAAATTAACTGACAGAGACTTGAAATTTGAATGCATGCGTAGGGCGAGATAGGCTTAATAAGCTATTATCTATTATTTTTTACTTGATTTGTGCGATGTGCACGTGCGACGTTTCGGTGAATTCCCAATTTTGCGCTGTATAAAATAAAACAATTCTGTTTAATTATTTAATTTTTTATTGAACTAATATTTTACTGCTTACATCTGATATTGTTGTGTATACCTACTTCTTTCTTTATTATATATAGAAAGAAGTATATAAAACAATATGTAAAAGACTATAATGTGCGTAAACAAATAAATAATAAAATATTACTTTTTACATATGAGTACAAGTAGCGGTTTTACTATCCCCGAAACTATATTCCTACGAACTTCTTTAAATTTTAAAAATTAACGTAATAAAAAAAGCCAACGATTGAGCCGTCGAGCAGCGTCGCGTCGAACCGTAGACAGTTGACCATCGTCCCGATGTTTAGATAGAACGTCCGCGACGTCCCCGTAACGAAGTTGACGCGTCAACTAGTTGACGAATTCAACTAGTTGATCGTCTCGTCGATGGATGGACGTGGACGGTCTCGTTTCGTCGACGGTAAATACGTCGACGACCCATCCCTAGTAGAATCCAGGTTATGCAGCACGCAAAAATAGAATTAAAGCGTCCACAACAGATTCCTCCGCTCATTTAGATCTCATTTAAGCAATTAAGACTATGCGAAGTTTTTATAAAACGTTGAACTATCATTACAGTAACTTATATAATATAAATAGAATTGAAAGCGTAGAATTGAAACGTAAGATACCTAGACCTCCGCTCATTTAGATCTCGTTTTAGCAATGAAGATTCTGCAAAGTTTTTCAACATGCAGACTAACTTGTCGAAGAAACATGGCTGACACGGTGATGTAATTCAAAATAACACACAATCTACATATTTGATAGTCCGGAACTTCTTCAATGAGTATCTTTCCACATCCCAACTCGCAATAACAGACATCCATCTACTTTTCATCTCCCCCTTTGCAAGACCAACTCAACAAAACTCCTTTATGTAAAAATCCAACTTTGTTTGTAATAAACATATTTCTGTATAACTTTATCTACTTATTTCTTTGTGATTTTATTTTTGATTGTTTCTTCTTTGTATCCATTGTTGGTTGATATTTTTAATATTATTTTTATTTCTGTATGTATTTCTGTATCCTCAAAACATTCAAACCAGCCTTTTACACTGACAATAGCATCAGAAAATATATAATGAATAATAAGACTAAAATAGACCTACCCCTCCCCACCAATCCACTCCCACGTAGTCATTAGTCTTAATTTAGTTAGTTTATAACTGAAGATGGTGCAGTAAGCACTACTTTTTAATTAAAGTCTTACAGTGCGAAGTAAACAATGTTGTATTTTAAAAAAATATATATTACAATGAACTTCCACAAAGTTTATCACGATAATTTCGAAACATTAAAGAATTAATTTTGGACATCACATCGCGTATATTTCGTTCCAATGAACTTTACACTATTTCCACCTGTCTATGGTCAAAATTTATATACAAAGGGATTAATTAGTTTAAACATGTATCTGTTGTCCATTGACCACATTTTGTGAGTCTCGAGGGACCAATACCATTCGTCTGAACCACTTACAGGGTCCACAAATTTACGCTTCTGTAGAATATTAGATAAATTGGCTTGTGGGGGTATGCAACATTTTCGGAAAATGACATAACCGGTAAATCGGTAAAATCCTGAAATGAATTCCGGTTTCTCGGACTTACTATATATAAGATATACTATATATATATATATATATATATATATATATAGATTTTCATCTATCTATTAATTACGAAATAAATAAATCGACAATAAAGAGAAACCACACAATATCAAAAAAAAAAATTTCAGTTTTATTATTTGATATTTGTGTGTTTCTCTTTATTTCATTTATTTATTTCGTATTAAATATTACGGGACTCGTTCCTTAAATAAATGAAAAATATGTTTAGTAATATATATACTCTATTTGCAGTTTAGCAAAGAATACTTCCATCGTTCCGAAATCGACTAGCGAGAAGACGTCAAAGCTTCGTTTGATATTCTCGTAAACAGTCGATTACTTCCCGAATAAAAATGGAATAATATAAATAAGTGAATTAATAATTCAAAGAGAAACATATAACTATCAAATATTGACGACTTGTTAAGTCGCTGGGATAGTGAAATTGGTAACACGCTGTGCGCGAAACACAGAGGTCCGTGGTTCGAATCCAGGTTCCAGCATTTAATTTTTCAGTTTTATTATTTGATATTTGTGTGTTTCTCTTTATTTCATTTATTTATTTCGTATTAAATATTACGGGACTCGTTCCTTAAATAAATGAAAAATAAGTTTAATAATATATATATATATATATAAAGAAACCTGTGTTTCCCTACCCGCCAAGTTTTCTCCACAACCAGCCACAACCACCCACCCGTGGTTATGGTGGTGGATAGCCATTGGTGTCACATCGAAAATATGCGAGTTTGGTGGGGGTGGCTGTGCGTGGATGGGAGTGGGTGACGAAAATGTGCTTCCTAGCACATTGTTTTGTTATGGGAAAGCCGCAAACGCTTCAGATTGTTTCAAAATAGGCGCGCCGACTATGTCGGTGAGTCTAGAAGGTTCTGGAAAAACCTGCTCTAGAAAGTTCTGGAAGAAGAAGGTTCTAGAAAAATCCCGAAAGTTCTAAACTGAGTGGCGGAATGTGTCGGTGTGTCTAGAAGGTTCCTGTACATTCAACAAATTTCTTGAAAGTTCTGGAAGGAGAATGTTCTAGAAGGTTCGCGAAAGTTCTATGACGATCCAAACCGTATACTAAAAATCTACGCGTGCGAAGCCGCGCGGGCAGAGCCGGTAATGAAGGTATGAAAAGGTGAATATTTTGGCATTGTATTGTAACGAAATGGTAAAAGAGGTTAGGTACTGAATCTTTCGTAATATGTCAATGACGAAGATAAGACCGAAAACTCTATTACCTTCTAGAATAGTCTATAATTATCTATAACCTTCGGGAGATGACTGAAGCAGCTTAGAAGCGACGGGAACCTTCTCATAAACACTAGAAAGGAAAATAATCTTCTTGGGAGTTCGAAAATACCAGCTTTTGGGCATAAAATACGGGACTACGCCGCGGCGAGAGAGTATTATTTTGATAGATCGTTCAGTGCGAGGTTGGCCGCGAGGCAACGGTCAGGGTGGCATGTCGTAAGATAGCCTTTTAAACTATATTAAGATAGTTAAATATTATTAAACGGATTGCTGATGATGTTTAATAGTGGTTTTGATACAAAATTAATAGACATTATGTTAAATAAAAAGTATAAGAAGAAGTTTTTTAAAATCTTTTCTTTACCCTTCAATATTTGAAACTGATAAACATTGGAGAAAAATTGTATTTATAAATAATAAGATATAATTCAATAGTTGAAAAAATTCCAAATGTCATTCAACCAGCTATCTGTACTAATAATATATATTTTTTAAATACATTTGCGCTTTGACAGATTAAATAAATTAAACACGTCAATTTAGTATAAAAGCAATATATATTAGTTAATATGCCAAGCGGTTTCACTTGACTGAAGCTTCATCAGAGCACTATTAAGAACTAAACAATAAATACAAAGAAGTGCACGTATAACATAATGAGGGAGACAAAATATAAAATACGTAGAAATAAAGAGAGAGACAAAACATGCAAGTACATAAGACAGAGAGAGTCTTTCTACGCACATGTTTAATATATTTTAAAAAATTAATTTTAAATAATATCGATAAGGATAATTAAAAAAATATCGTTTATAAATTGATTTGTAATGATTGTGATTATTTTTATATAGGAAAATCGTGTAGAAATTTTGAAATTAGAGTTAAGGAACACTTAAGGTATTTGTAGCAATAATTATTCCGAATTTGTTAACCATCTTTTGGCTATGGATCATTCTTTTGATATTAATAAAGGTTTACAATTTTTACACACAAATTATAAAAAAAATCACAGTTTGATAAATTAGAAATTTTGGAAATAAGAAAAAGTGTTAATGGTAAATTGGATATCATAAATTATTATTAATTTTCCATGTATCATTTTTTATATTTTGATTGTCTATACTTCGATTTTTGAGTTTAATTTGTTAGTAGGTATATTTAGATTGATATTTTTCAATACTAAAGTGATGAAAACAAAGTTCATTTTTATTAATTATATTAACATTTTTATTAATTATATTAATATAAGAGTAGCTTGTTGGTCTTATGGTTAGGACACTCGCCTCGTGATCTAATGGTCGCGGGTTCGAATCTCAGCCCAGACTAGGTAGTTAGTCCTATTTTCATAGCACAAGCGTTTAGCTTAGTTTGAAAATAGTAAGAATATTGATGTGACACGTATTCCGTGTTCACATCTCTATTTATTTAAAAAAAAAAAAAAAAAAAACTATACTGAAGATACCGTGAATGAAATTTTTTACCGATACATTTAATGGAATTTAGCCATATTTACCGGGAAAACGGTTTACCGAAAATCGGTTATGCTTAACGCAAAATGGTACTTACATTTGTATTTTATATTGATAAATTATAAAGTAACTAAATGGATTGTTATAAAATTGCAAGGATTGTTATAAACTCTTTAAATAATCTTAAAATAAATGATTACATTTTATTTATCACAATCATTACTATTAGCTCTACGACCCCTAATGAGGTCTTGGCCTCATTACGATACCAATTGACCAAAGCAAGATTAATATTAATGGTGCATTAAATATAGTCTAAAATGAACCCGGATATGAAAAAAATATACGAAGATTAATCTAAAGTGTGGAAGGAAAGAACTTTGTATTCTACAAGAAGAAGACGAAGATAACAAATTATGCAATAGCAAGTTGCAAAAATTCTGGGAAAGCCAAGATATTAGTGAAACAATTTCTCAGGCGTGTATGGAAAGTTATTAAAAATATTTTTTTTATTTATTTTACGCTTCGACGGGTCAGGAGTCTCAATTACAGAAGCGGCACACATCACAAAACACCCGTGCTCGAGTAAATCACACGGATTAATTGTGACCTCACCGGGAATCGAACGCGGAGCTCTCGGTGTGAGAAGCCAGTGTCATGTCCACTGGGCTACGAGGGCCGCCAATAATGTAATATACTCAACGTGTTTCTGTCTGTTCACTGTACAAATCTACACCGCTTGACAGAGCTAACCAGTGCCGGCTTTAGCACTACCAGCGCCCTGGTCGAGATAACTGCAATTCAGTTCCGTACGATGGGTATAATGAAATAACCGTTTATTAAAAAAAATCTACTTATTTTAAAAAACTAATAAAATTTCACTTTTGTAGCCTTTCTATCGGCGAACTCTTTTATTAGGTTATCAAAATCGATGTTTTCGGCAATTTCATTTTCTATTGACAAAGTTGCCAATCTAGATTGAGATGTTGTCGATCGCAGATAGGTTCAATTTAAGCTTAGAAAAAAGCTTAGTTCAGTATTAATCCATGAAAGGTAAAACTTCTTACGTGAAGTGCTATTATCATGATTTTTTAACATTTCAGACAAGTGTTTCCAGTTATATTTTTTTTTTTCCTATAATATAAGTTTCCATCCTTCAGATACTAAACTCTACGTTGAGCTACTCTCAAATAGCCGGCAACAAAAACAATAAACTCGATCCTTAGAAACGGAGTGTATTAACTAAAGCCGAATTGTTTACTTAGGTACAGATTTGCATCGAAAGGGATATAAGAATACGGGGAAAATGTTGCCTATGTTATCCGCCGAGTCCTGAAGAATAAGTTTTTCAAATTTTGAGCCCGATCGGTCAAACGGTACAGATTTGCACCGAAAATATATCAGGGAGAAGGGAAGGGGTAAAAGAGGAGGGGGAAAATGTAGCTTGTGTTATCCGCCGATTCTTAAAGAATAAGTTTCCAAATTTTGAGTCCGATTGGCCAAATGGTATAAATTTGCATCGAAAATATGTCAGGGGGAGGGGAAGGGGTATGAAAATAGTGGGGAAATGTTGCCTATGTTACACGCCGAGTCCTAAAGAATTAGTTTCCAAATTTTGAGTCCGATTGGCCAAACGGTATAGATTTGCATCGAAAATATGTCAGGGGGAGGGGAAGGGGTATGAGAATAGGGGGGAAATATTGCCTGTGTTACCCGCCGGGTCCTAAAGCATAAGTATGCAAAATTTGAATGGAATCGGACGAACGGTTTGCATTTGTATAGAGAACAGACAGACAGACAGACAGACAGAAATTGAGTTTTATAGGTATAGATATTGATTCTTTAGGATTTAACAGAAAAACTGGGGCACATTCTCCCCATGAACATCCCATCCATCCCAGCTTAGACTACATTATTATTGGATTATATTGGGCGCGTGCAGTGAGAACAAGAAGCGTGACATGTATTTAAACATATTTTTGAAAAAAATTAACTGTTTATCTGGCAGAATATTATAAAATATTAAAATCTGAATAATATGTTTATTGTGAAAAGAATATTACGAGACACGAGTACATCTCTTATTTCGGTTTATTTTAAAAATATATGTAAAGAAATCAACTTCTGGGGTGTCCCGACAAGTGCGCTCAAGACAACTGAAATGAGGATGTTCATTTCCATGTATTTCAAGTGTTTCCCAAAGCTGAAAAGTAAATAAGGAAATGTAACGCTTTATGCGTACAACAGATTTAAAAAATATATAATTTCATCTCTTTAATATTCGAATCAATAGAGAATATTTGGGATAATTAATTGCTTATCTTATACAATAACTCTGTCTGCACAATTCGATTTCCTTAGTAAATATTTTTGTTTACGTAGAGATGTTTTATCTCATATTGTGTTTATACACAAGAAGACTTATTATTATATCATTATTATGTTATTGGAAAATGTGAACTCAGACATCTATTGATTAAAATTCAATTCAAGTCAGGGTTGTGTAAAATAACTTTAACACGTTTCGCAAATTTATGTGTAAATATCACCATCTAAAAATTATTAAAATATTGAAATAATATAAATGATGAAGTATTTTAGTAACTTATCCATGTTTTTATTTATAAAAAAAGATATCGGAAAAAAAAAATATATATTTTTCATACACATTGCCGCTTTGTACTTTATATTTTTAATTTCTGTACTCATGTTTTGGTGCTATTCCTGATACTTTTAATAATTTGCTACTTGTAACTTATATTGTTTAATGTATGTTCTTTTTAATTTTATGATATATTTTTTTATGTAAAAGCCTATACGCATTGCTGCTCGTTACCTACTCTACATTTTTAATTTTTATACTCATGATTTGGTGCTATTCCTGAAACTTCATATTTCGCTACTTATAACTTATATTGTTTAATGTTTGTTCTTTTTAATTTTATGTTATATTTTTAGGTAAAAGCCTATACACATTGCCGCTATTTACTTTATATTTTTAACTTTTATACTCATGTTTTGGTGCTATACAGATATTGTTTAATGTATGTGCTTTTTGAAATTTATTTTATACTCTTTATGTAAAAGCCTAATGGGCGTAAACAAATAAATAAATAAATAAATAAATATCGGCCGTACTCTGAAAATAGCAATCATTGCTATTTCGGTATCTTGGCAATATTGGTATTCAATAACATTGAGACGCCAGCATTTTTGACGTTTTAAAGTTTGACAGGTTTAGAATTAATTAAATGTCTTAGACACGTACGTTTCCTCCTGATTAAATAGCTGAAATCAGGAATATAGACTAACTTTTTAATTTTTTTAAATTTTAAATATTATTATTGCTACTAAAGTCCATACAGTCATGTAAAGCCCACAAACTAGAGCAATTTTCTTCATTTCGAAAGCATCGTTGGTTTGATAATTTATTAATTGATTAAATAATTTAGTTTGTGTCGCTTTAGAAAGATATATGTATTTAAAATACATGGAACCTAAGGAAATAAATTTAATTGTATACCTTTCCAACCAAAATTGTGATTAAATGCGAGAACTATGAGAAAAAGTGGCGAATGTCGGTCGCATTTCATATAAATAAATAAATAGCATTAAAAATCAATATATATACTCGTATAAAAAGAAACCCACCCACCGGTGGTTGTGGTGGTGGATAGCCCTTGGTGTCACATCGAAAATACGCGAGTTTGGTGGGGGTGGATGCGCGTGGGTGGGAGTGGGTGACAAAAGTGTGCTTTCTAGCACATTTTTTTGTTATGGAAAGGCCGCAAATGTTTCAGATTATTTTAAAATAGGCGCGCCGACTGTGTCCGTGGAGTCTAGAAGGTTCCGGAAAAACCTGCTCTAGAAAGTTCTGGAAGGAGAAAAATTCAAATTCAAATTCAAATGTTTATTCAATGTTCAATATTACAAATGTTTACAGTGTTTACAAAATTAAATTAAGTTTTTTTTCATTGTTGCTGAGTCTCTTGGCAGCATGTAAACACTAAATTGATTTGACGCCCTGCCTGCTACACTAGCAATTTACTGTATTATAGCAGACAGTGCTCTTCCAGTAGTATAATGTAATCAATCTAAAGAAGGTTCTAGAAAATTCCCGAAAGTTCTATAAGGTTCTAAACTGAGTGTCGGAATGTCTAGAAGGTTCCTGTACATTCGATAAAGTTCTATGACGATTCAGTGTGCTAAAAAACTACGCGTGCGAAGCCGCGCTATTATATGTAAAATATTCTTACCAGTTTATGTACACGGGGTATAAAAGCAAAGGCAAAGGCAAAGCAAATATCCAAAATAAAAAATTAATGCAGTAATCGAGGATTGACTAATTTATAAATTTACTGAAATCGATATTTTATAGGAAACACAGCCTATAAATTTTTATGAAATATGATTTTGGAAGAGATAGATACATAAAATATAGAATTCAGTATATTTTAAGTAAGTAATTGTAATGTCGGTAGGTATAGGTAATTTGACAGATCGCGAAGTTTCGCGTGACTCCTTTGGCTATTAATTGGTAGTTACAAAATGTTCTCCTTCAGTCAGTAACTGATTCGCTGTTGACGTCGTCATCAATAGCCAATGAATGGGGTTAATGGTGTCGACATTAGGGATGGGTCGTCGACGTATTTATCATCGACGAAACGAGACCGTCCACGTCCGTCCATCGACGAGACGATCAACTAGTTGAATTCGTCAACTAGTTGACGCGTCAACTTCGTTACGCGGACGTCGCGGACATTCTATCTAAACATCGGGACGATGGTCAACTGGCTACGGTACGACGCGACGCTGCTCGACGGCTCAACCGTTGGCTATTTTTATTACGTTACTTTATAAAATTTAAAGAAGTTCGAAAGAATACAGTTTCGGGGAAAGTAAAACCGCTACTTGTGCTTATATGTAAAAAGAAATATTTTATTATTTATTTGTTTACGCACATTATAGGCTTTTACATATTGTTTTATATACATTTTTCTATATATAATAAAGAAAGAAGTAGGTATACACAACAATATCATGTGTAAGCAGTAAAATATTTGTTCAATAAAAAATAAAACAACTAAACAGAATTGTTTTATTTTATACAATGCAAAATTGGGAATTCACCGAAACGTCGCACGTGCACATCGTACAAATCAAGTAAAAAATAATAGATAATAGTTTATTAAGCCTATCTCACCCTACGCATGCATTCAAAAAAGTCTCTGTCATAGTTCGTGTACACAGATCTGCACTCTATGGTCGTGTACTTTAGAGTTGAAAAGAAATTACCCGTCGAGCCGTCTATGACGTCTATGGCGTCTACAAGTCGACAGCGAGAGATGAGAGAGAAATAAACGGAGACGTTTTGTCTTGCTCTCGCTCGTTGCTTTCAACTAAGTTGAATCTCGAATCGTCCACCGTCCACGGCGTCAGCCGTCCACCGTCTACGAATTCAACTAGCCCATGCGATAAACATAAACCGTCGACGCGTCGACGCAACGTCAACGGTTGATTTCAACTAGTCCGTCCATTCAACGCCCATCCCTAGTCGACATCCTCGGCTCAGCCGAGAGATAAAAGGGGTGTCAACAGAATGACACATGTCAGATTTTCGCGGTCGCTATAGCTGTTATTACGTTGCTTTAGACTTTAGACAAATAAATGGAGTGATTTTTTGAGACTTGAGAAGTATTATTTCAGTCATACCCGCAAGACCAGGATATAACGGTTATCCTCAATGACTGCATTCAAAATAGTTTTTTTTTTGATACGAATGAAATTTTTGAAATGATTTTGATATGATATAAAAAGCCTTTGCTTTTATATAGACGTGCCACTATAACGTGGCGTGCGAGGGAGGGCGTCCCCGTCGCCTAACAGAAGTTGTCAGGGTGTAAATTTATTACACAATACATAATGTACAAAATGTCCGGTGACCGGTGTCGTATTAAATACAGAAATTTGGTCGGGCAGCGCTAAAGAAACCATGCAGTAATGGCGGCCGTTCTATCTGTCAAACTGTCAGACGATAATATCGGTCCATTATTCGCTTTTTCAGCTTCGCAAAACTTTAATACTTCATTGGCGCATGTTCTTGCACCATCCCGGACTGTTTAGGATGTTTTGGACATACTAATTCAGTGTATTTTGGTAATCAAGATGTCACAGCTCCCGACCAAATACAAAATTGAACTAAATGACGGGGCAAGGGGTTACCGCCGGGTGCGGGCGGGGCGGGTTTTAGTTCCAAATTCGCCGCACGCCAAGTTACGTTGGGCAAGCTATACCATACATATCATCTCTGTGTGGGAGGTAGTTTTCTGATAATAAATCACATTAAATGCGCGGCTTGTAATGTATATCATCTATAGTAGGCATGTTGACAGTATTGAAGAATAAGTAATTTTAGAGAAGAAAAAATTTTGAAAGGATTCTAAAAAATGATCCACACACATACACATTGAGATTAACAAGACATTCAATAAAACAAAAGTATAAAATTGTGCAATCCGCCATTTTAACTGAAACACCGGTCAGAGCGAATGACGTCACGCCTCAGTACCCATCACCGTGTCTATAAACCGTTGCCATAGACACAATGCAATGTTTACTGATGCTTGGCGTCACGTAGACGAAATGACAGCTGCGGGCGTTTTTGCGCGAAATTAAAAATATGTAGATGAAAATGCAATTATTTGCGTAAAAACTTAGTTTATTACTGAAATAATGTTATTTTCAGTAATAGTAGAAGTGATTGTATTCTGCACAATCTAAAGAAATCTTAGATTTCATGTTCTTTTCGAATCCGCGAAGTCATTTTTTTATCGCAATTCGTTTGAATATTTTTAAAACACGCGCTAAAATAATCCTCTGTTATTTTGTTAAATTTGATAAAAAGTTTATTGATGCTCGTGTACGTGTAATATTAATTGATTGTGAATAATGCCGTCATATTTGGCGACTTTTTTACTTGATGTGTGACGTACTAGCAAATTACGCAAACATTAATCGTTGCAAGAAATTTTAAGCACAGCCCGAGTCGTAGAAAGCAAAAAATGGCCGATATTCAAGACTGGACGCAGATCGGCGAAAAATGATTAATAAATAATTAAAAGATAACAATTATATATATATAAAAAAAATTGAAGACATGCTTTTATACGCTTTCTCTGCATATATACTTAATCGATTTTTTAAAATCATCTTGCAGTATCCAAATATTAAACACGTTGTTTTAAAGTTTAAAACAAATTTTATAATAATATTATGAGAACAGAATATTTCATATGTCCAAATTTTTCAAGTACACAATACTGGATTTTATCCCCAGGGGGATATCATTAATCAAGATATTTATTTATTTATTAATAATAAACGCCCTAATTGGGCTTTTACAGTACCTACAAGAAAATTAAAAGGATTTTTATATACCTGACATAAAACACGTTTTGCAGTAAATAATTAAAAATAATAATATAAATAGAAGATATTTAAGAAAAATCAACAATATAAAATGAACAATAGAAATGAACAATATATATATAAACGATGATTAGTACATAAGCAAACAGTAATAATTAGAGATCTTTAATATAAAGATAATTAAACCAATATACCAGATAAACAAGATAATAAGATAAAATAAACCAAAAAAATAAATTTAATGATAAAATCAAAACATATTTAAAAGGGAAATGAACAATAATTAGGATACTTTAAAATAAATAAATATATATTATTCATGGGGAACGAAACATAAATAAAAATTTAGTCTAAGTAATTCTTTAATTCGGGTATGCTCATAAGCTCCTTGCCAAGGCGATATTCCTGTAGGTCCCTACAAAAAACACTTCGTGATGTCTCGTTTGCCTCGGTATATTGTACGAGACCATCTGGATCAGTTCAGGGCAGTCCAACATACTTTTAATAATTTTAAATAGGAACACTATATCGCTGACATTTCTACTGTATGATAATTTATAATTTCTTCAAATGAAGTACATTCATTAAATTATCATAATTTATGCTTATATATTACAGATGTGTCATGGAGACGAAGCTATTTTTTTATATGGGAAAGTAGGTATGGAAGTCTTTTGGGGTGCTCATACGGCTTACGACCTATCGTGCGGCGGGCTTAAGTGGTCACGCATCCATAAAATTTTTGGAATGTATACACAACTTGTTTCGTATGTGAGTTGTATTTTTATTACCGTCACCTGCAGTCTAAAGCTTTTTAATTCCCATAATCCAGTACAGATGTCACTATTGATAATGAGGTATCTTTATTTTGATTGGAATTTTTAAAGCAATATCATTAATATGTGTATATGACATTCTTCCAAATTATTAACATTACAATAGAATGTAGAATGTATCAAGTTGGGTAATTTAAACATATATTATGTTGGTTATAATCTTAGTTCTCTCATTATAAAAGGAAAATCATTAAACTTGTTCGCATTATTCCGAGGTCGAACTATAACATCTTCATTCGGAATTCCACCCTACTTAGAGTATTCTTCTGTAGATCCACATCTCGAATACTCCAAGTCCTTATCAATTTTCTCTCCCATTCCATAAAATAATTTCGTGAAAACGTAGCACCTTACCATTCGCATTCGTAATCCAAGATTGAGATCATGACTGCAGAACATTTTTTCATGCGGATAAAGATAAAAAAAAATTGTTTTCAACAGAAAGAACGCATTAACATTGCGTTGAATGAGACATAGTGATGAAATATAAATGCAAGATTATTAGGCAGAGGGTAAACGGCTGAAACTCTTTGATCGCTCTAGAAATTAATTTACAAGGCATGGCTTGGGAATTGGTACGTGAGTTATACAACAACTAACACCAGGAGACAACGTATACTTAAAAAAAAAGTAACCCATAAAAACCAAGTTTTTATTATGCTCCCTTTCTTTGTAAAATATAACAACAATTAAAGACGAATTAAAACGTATAACATAACACTAAACTTACAGTAATTTAATATATTTCTAAAACGTCAGTTGTTTTGAGCTTTGATAAGACACTTCACGCTTTGAAGATTAAATTCTAAAAACATTTGTCAGTCAATTTAGATTTTCGACATTCGTAGTGAAGTACCTATTATGTATTCCGACGGAGTAATTCAAATTTAGAAAATATTCCGCGACGTTATCGGGCCGCCGTTGCTAATCAAACTTTTCTAATGATTCCAATTTGAAAAAACCAATAAAATTTCTAAAAATCCGAAATTATTCTACGATTATTAATTTTTTTAACGAAAATTTGATAGATCTTCTTGATCGTCGCCCTGAGTCTACTTGCCAAGTTTCAGCTCGATTGGATCACGGGAAAAGGGTCAAAAATCGAGAGGGCGGGGCGTAAAGTTGTAGCTTCGCTCGGTTTAGTCAGAATCACACAGAGGACGAAGGTGGAACGCGCGTTCGCCGTCGAGGCATACTTTTCTAACGGTCAATCACATCGCCACGTAAAGCCCCTTGCGACTATTTTTATGGGGCTTTCTAAAATCATTTGTTTACAACGATCATCCTAGGTATCTGTCCGTCTGGCTGGATGACCAGAAGAACAGCATTCTTCGAGCTGTCGCCGACACACCCTCAGATGTGCCGGAAAAAGCCGAACTTCCGAGTTCGATTAACGCGGTGTATTGAAAACAATGGACGCCATCAGCCTGATATAATCTTTAAAACTGTGTAAACATAAAATTTAAATGTTGTACTTGATTTTGTTCAAGGAATAGACACGATGACAGATTTTGAAATAACCTTCTGTAATGTAGGTACACTTTTATTACCAAAAATAAAATTAAATGCAAAAAATTGTATTTTCATCTACCTATTTTTAATTTCGCGCGAAAACGATCGCAGCTGTCATGGTGTCTAGGCTAAGTAAACGTCTGTGACAACAGTTCAAGAGACGCGGTAATGGTTACTTAGACATGAGGTTGATTCGCTCTGATCGGTGTTTCAGTTAAAATGGCAGATCGAACAATTTTATACTTTTATTTTATTGAAAATCTTATTAATCTCAATGTACATATAATATTATATTAAAACTCGATCATTTTTTAGAATCCTTTTAAAATATTTTCTTCTCTAAAATCCCTTATTCTTTAATACTGTCATTGTGCCTATTAAATATGTATCTGCATTTTTGGTCTGCATCAAGCACTCGATCCCTCCACTCTTCTCTGTCACCTGCCAGCCTCTTCATTTCTTGATAGGTGCCACAGGGGACATCTCCGATAACCTGTTCTGTGTAACTTGATCTCGGGCGGCCTCTACGATTATTGCCTTCAATATTTCCCTCGACAGTGGTAAAAAGCACGCCTGAGCACCTTACGTTATGGCATATTGAAATCGCTCGTTGTTGGGCGATTCTGCTCAGGAGCCGCCTCTTTTCGCCCACCCTGCTCAACGCCTCGTCGTTTCGAATATGTTCTGACCAATGAAAGATCGCTATGTGCCTGTAGCATCACATCTCGAAGACCGCTAGCCTCCCGGACATACTCTGGCCGATGGTCCATGTTTTGCTGCTATACAAAAGCATACTCCAGACAAGAGTTTTAACCAAATTCTTCCTAACTTTATATCAATGTTGGGAGATTCGAAGATCTTAGTTTTTTTGTTGAAGGCGACTCTTGCTTGTTGTATTCTGCTTATATCTGCATTCCTTTTTTTTAATTGAATTTCTAAATACGCATGTTGCTCTGCTCACTGTGTCATCATCATCACTTTTGGCTCTACATCCCTGGTGGGTTTTGGCCTCTTCAAGAGTTTTCCTTCACTCATCTCCATTTTATGGCAGCTCTCTCCAATTTAGGCAGATATATCTTTGAGGACGTTGTCACTGCATCTTAATTTTAGCCCTTCTAAGCTCCTTCGCCCTCTCGGTCTTAAATTCAGCAGAGACTTTGGTCCTTGATGCTCGGTCATTCTGCCCATTCGGCTGTAGTCAAGAATACAACCGTACTTGAATTTTGATTAAAGAAATACTGATTCTGGTGTAATAAAGGGTCCTGATTACATAAATGAAATCAAATTTTCCCGCTTGTTCGTTTAAAAGCAGTTATTTCAAGTTTAAAAATGATAAATTTTGACACTTCACGCCATACCTGCGCTGCGCCGCGCCCGAATCCGTTTTTAATCAAAATTTGCCTTTTCCCTACCGAATACGTCATCTAGACTAATTTCCGTTTTTAACACAATATTGGCCTTATCCCTACCGCCTACGCTTATTTCCATTTTTAATATAAAATTGGCCTTTTCCCTACCTGATACAACATCTAGACTGAACATTAATTTTCTATGGTTTCTTGTTCTCTTTTCTATGAATATATGGGCATCTATGGCGTGAAGTGTCAAAATGTATCATTTTTTAAACTTGAAATAACTGCTTTTAAACCAGCAAGCCGGAAAATTTGACTTCATTTATGTAATCAGGACCCTTTATTACACCAGGAACAATTTTTCTTTTATCAAAATTCAAGTACGGTTGTATTCTTGCCCATCCTGTATTATCGCTTTTTCTTTTTGGTTTCAAGGCCTTAAAGCGTGCGGATCACTGGTACAAAACACTTTCTATCTCGTTGCAGTGACAAGGAATCTGTATAATTTCATCAGCAAATCTTATTTCTCTGCATGTATATGTCCATGGAGACAAGAAGAGACCCCCCGCAATAATATATTATTGTATATCTCGGATGACCTCCCATCCTGACCCATCAGATAAAAGATGTAATTATACATGTCGCTTTATTGAGACAAAAAAGACGCGTATCTGTTGCTATCAGACGTTCGAGACGATTGGGGAACGTTCCAATTTGTTAGGTATACTCACAAAAGGGGGTATGTTGTGTTGAAAGAAATTTTTGTATCAGTGCGTGTTTTGAACTGTAGCCGATGAGTAAAGTTTGTGTAATTTTGTGAGCATTTTTACACGCAGCAAATGAAGCTATTTGTTTAAAAAAAAATAACGTAATATAATTCTCGCCGTTTCTACGACACACTTGAAATAATGGCCTGCGAGAATAAGCCGTATGCGCGCATATTACGAGTAAAATAATTATCTAATCGCCTGCCACTCTCATCACTGTAATAAATATTAACAAATTTATTTATATCGTCACGGTTTGTGGCTGTGGGAGGCAAATGAAAACAATATCACAATTTAAACTTTTATTTATTACGCAAAAGCCACCACACTTAATTTATAGTCACTAAATGTTTCTTGAATATTCCACACACTTATTATTACACTGTTTATTAATTCGCACTATTTCACTATCGTTATTGCTTCGATAATTTCGAAAACTCCGTTCAATATTCACACGTAGAAAAACATCTCGCCCGCTGCCAGGTACTTCCTTTATTTATTATCGCTGGCATATACGCGCTGGTCGCACTGCGTTCTCGCTCCGCTGGTAATGTCGAGCCGGTTAAACGTCACGAACGACCGACTCGACGCCCTTGCTTTTACAGGTAAACATATATGTTTCTCGATCTTTCGAGATTTTAGATAACCAACTAGTCATTTCGAGAGAGTTCCAGAGATTGCGAGAAACAGTAGACAAGTTCAGAGTGTTGTTGTGTTGTTGTCGGTATAACCAAGTGATAAAGTATTACTTTGATAAATTATGATTTTTAAAATGAAATATAATTAATATTAAAAATAAACACGGCGGTATTTAACAAATAATTTTAATTATATCAAGCTTTTATGAATGTGTTTCTAAATTCATTGTACTCGTTGCTTATGTAACAGAGCCTGGGCATTGACAAGTGAATGTGATAATTAGTTCTTATATTTTCCAATTAGATTTTTTTTAAATATTACTTTACTTTGTAATACACACAGTCCCTCCCACCATCGGATATAGATATTAACTTATTATCTATACCTGACGATGAGAAGGATTGCTCCTCTCGAAACTATAGTTGTAATTTAATAACTCCTATTGTGTGCGTGTGTATTACAAAATAAAGTAAAACATATTTTTAAATTATAATGTTGCACCAAGAAGTATCTGCCAAATCTTTTAATGATAGAAAATATTTCTTTAACTCTTTGATGTGGGGACGTACTACGATACTAATCGGGTAGGTATATAAATATATTTCTCTCTGGATATTTCTGTTCTTCATGTAGATGGGTACCTATTTACTTCATAATAATTTTATTGGATACCAGAAGGTAAGTAGTTACCAACTACCTACTCTAAATTAGATTATTTTGCCATACAAATTTAAAAAATGCTTTATTTGCGTTAATTATTGACGAGTTTATAACCTCGGTAATGACATTAATTTATTGAATTACGTATTATATTAGACGTACACCCGTGAAAAATCACGGATCATGAAATGGTTCGCTTCTTTGCTAAGCCCTAGTATATTATGTAGTATATTTTTGACGGTCCATGGAGAGGCGGTGGTAGCAATGTCGCTAGGGAGCCCTACTTCCAGCCGTGTAATTTCGTTTTTTTTAGCCGTGAATTTGAATGAAATTACGAACTTAGCAGGAACTTACGGACAGACAGACCGACAACGAAATTATTATGTTTAATGTGGGGTATAAAAGCAAAAGTAGCAATATGCAAACATAAATTGAATGCAGTCATCGAGGACTACTAATTTAAAATGTACTGAATTCGAGATTTTATAGGAAATATAGTCTACAAATTTATAGGAAACATGATTTCGGAAGAGATAGATACATAAAATGTATAATTCAGTACATTTTAAATTAGTAATCCTCATAACTGATGATCCGCATAGTCTCGTACTTTATAATTTTGTTTCAACGCGCCAATACGCGCGTCTGTAGTAAATACCTGTAGTACAAGATATTAAAAGTAAAAAATATAATTCGCTATGTAACAATGACAATCGAATTAGTATATGTAAGCCGTGCGTACGAGGTACACATTGTTTCGTTGTGTTGGTGTATACATATGAAGTACTTCGTTTGAAGTACTTCATGAAGTAATTCAATTGAAGTACTTTATTTGAAGTACTTCATTTGAAGTACTTCAATTGAAGTACTTTACCCATAAACACCAACACAATGAAACAATGTACGTCGTACCTACGCACGGCTTACACATACTAATTCGATTGTCTTTCTTAAATGTTACGATGTAGGTATACCCGCCGGGTCCTAATGAAAAAATATGCAAAAGTTCGGGTAAAATCGGTCAAACGGTGTAGATTTGTATAGCGTACAGACAGACAGAGGTTAGTATCGATAAATAAATGACAAATTATAAACAACAACAAAAAATTAACTTTTGAATTTTGAAATTGCGCCAGAAAGAGAGGGCGACCGCGGAAGACGTGGCATGAACAGATTAACCAGATACTGGAAGATGGTCCTGTTAGAAGCCCGAACAACCGTCGAGCTTGCATGCGAATATATATGAATGTAGACGAAGCGAAAGTTGTATGTCGGGACAGAAGAGTATGGCGCTCTATCCTCTCTGCCTACCCCCACGGGGAAAGGGCGTGATGGTGAGTAAGTAAGTAAGAATTTTGAAACCCTTCCGAATAATTATTTATAAGCGTCTCTACTTGTTACAAAGGTGTTACCTATTCTGTTAAGCATTCATATCTCTGAAACTTGCAAATTTGTATTTCCTTATCTGGGTACATCTTTAATTCTATACATAGCTGTACTCGAATTATTGGGAAGTTCCAGCTGGACTTCTTACGTTTCCTGGGATTGAGCGGTTTTTCCAATTGAATTACATAAGCAAGAGTTGGCTGTTATATCATTATCGGTTCATTCAACCGATATGAAGATCCGATTCTGACGAAATATCGACACCTCCTGACAAACTGAGTTTAAAATTAATTTAATATTTCTTGGTCTTATCCGCGTTGCAATGTATGTCAAGGTTTTGAGGGAATATAGTTTAGAGTTTTTAGACGATATTATCCGATATCTAGTAATTATTGTTCTTGCTTTAAGATTATTCAGGTCAAGGAGACAGTCATTTAGGGCAGTCTTGTGAAGTAATATTTGACACTATCTTACTAAGGGTCCGCTGTAGATCACTGTCGTGCTAAGGATTTTTAATATTTATTTATTTATTCATTCTTTTTTTTTTATTTATCTATTTAATTATTAATTTATTCATTAATTTATTTATTTATTATAAGTAATAATATGAATATACAATAGATGTAATAAAAAAGTGTGGTTGAACATTGTAACTTAAATTTGTTAAAATAAAATACAGTTAGACAAAATAAGATATAATATCTACTATTTAAAAAAAGAAGAATGGATTAATTAATTCATTGCAGGTTTTTACATGAAATATATTAATATACAAGAAATATAGTATAATAGAGCAATTGAGAAATATATTGTAATTTCAATGTGTTAAAATATGAATCCATTTAAAAAATTTATATATTAATTACGCTAACCAATGTCGTTTCGTCGTTCAGAAACAAACGACATTGATTTCTATTTGTATGCAATAATTTTGCCATGGTGCCCAATGGGTCGTGTGGCGCAACGGATAACGCGTCTGACTACGGATCAGAAGATTCCAGGTTCGAATCCTGGCAGTTTTTTTTTACGGTCGAGGTGCAAGATTATCCTGATAAATACGAAAAAAAAATTGTTCAGAATTTGGAATGGACCACGTTTTTTAATATGATGGCAAAGAGCGTTAATTTGATAATTGACAAAGCATGTTCAAAATATTAATTTTAAAACTCCGCTCTGACTTATTAATCGGTAAGAAATACTGAATAAATACTTTGTCTTTGTCTTAATTATATCTAAGCTACCCGTAATTAAAAGTGGAAATTTACCAGATACAATTGGCCGCGAAGCAGCTGACGTAGGCATAGATAAAAAATTGTGTTTGCTGCACAGCAAACACAATTGGCCGCGGAGCGGCCATCATTGCCCGCGATGCGGCCACAAAAGCCGCCCGCAGGGTCTAGCAGTAAGCAATCGGCGATAGCCGATTACCTTCCTGCTAGTTTAGAAATAATTCATTCAATGCAAAGGAGAAGACACAGAATATAAACAATACAACACATAAGTAAATATTTAAAAATAAAATAAAATATCGATTATGTTATCGAATTTAATTGCGTGCATAGATTGTAATTGATAATCCAATTTACACAAGCACTTTCGATATGTTATTATAATAAAGTTAGAAAGTTGTCCACAAATCAATGCTTGTATTTAATACGAATCAAAATAGTGATCAATAATGCAACATTAGTGTAGCATAAAAACAAAGTGAAAAAGTGTTAAAAATAATAAAATGTGCATTAAACAGAAGTAATTTTCAATAAGAAATCATAACAAGAAAAATAGGAATTTTCGTTTAAGAAAGACTATCATATTATGTGTGTGTAGCCGTGCGTACGAGGAACATTGTTTCGTTGTGTTAGTGTTTATACCCGTAAACACCAACACAACGAAACAATGTGCCTCGTACGCAGGGCTTACACATACTAATACGATTGTCTTTCTTAAATGGAAAGAGGTCTACATATAAAAATAGTAAATAAAGAAACCAAGAAAAAAGAAGTAAAAATTAAATAAACCTAAGAATCAAGCAATGCTTTTTAATAAGTGAATAACAAAAATAATTTTAGAGTATCCAGGAATATAATAATAATTGTGACAAATCCATAATGGTACAAATATATACAAACTTAATTTTATGAAAAACCGAGCTATTCTGAAAATCGGCCGTATTCTGAAAATAGCAATATTGGAATCTTGAGATTGTTATCCCATCACTTAATAGACGAGAATAAAAATTTTAAAAAAGCGAGACGTATGTAGATATACGTCGATGTTCGTTGTACTCAAATAAGGAGATTTGTATATTTTCACATACCTATCTCTCTCTATATTTTCACATACCTATCTCTCTCTATATTTTAACGTTTTTCTTTCACATTTTTTTGTACCTGTATTACCTGTTATCTGACAAAATCCCCCAAACTCAAATGTCATAATATCCAAACGTTCTTACCTACTATAGTGTACGTGTACAGAAAATATTTCAGGTTTGATACCATAACTGAAGTCTGGCGATACCAGTATAAATTGGCGTGCGAGGGAGGGCGTCCCTGTCGCGTAACAGAAGTTGCCAGGGTGTAAATTTATTACACAATACATAATGTACAGAACGTCCGGTGGCCGGTGTCGGAGCCTTTAATAGAAATTCGGTCGGGCAACACAAAAGAAACGAACCATTAGTGGCGGCCGCTCTATCTGTCAACCTGTCAAACGGTAACATCGGTCCATTATTTGCTTTTTCAGCTTCGCAAAACTTTAATACTTCATTGGCAATTGTTCTTGCACCATCCCGGACTATTTTGGTGTCACAGCTCACGCTCAAATACGAGATTGAACTGAATGACAGGGCGAGGGGTTGCCGCCGTTGCGGGCGGGGCGGGTTTTAGTTCCAAAGTCGCCGCACGCCGATTTACGTTGGGCAAGCAATAACGCAGCCGATATAAAGCCTCAAAGTCTCTTGTAAGTCTGACCCTCAATACCATACGCAACGTGCAATTTAATAGTTGAATGACTGTCTCCTCAGAACCGGTCCCAGACGGTGTTGTAAATAGATTGTCATAAGTTTGTTATGAAAATGGACCAGTAGGTTTTTGTGGCGAAATCCTAACACGTTACGTCAGAGACAGGCTTGATGCAATTCGTTGGGGGATATTGTAACAAAGCGAAAATTGAGAATATCTTTTCTAACAACCTTGATACTAAGAACGATTACAGTTTATCCGCTCACTTGCCTCCCATTTTAATAAACGTGGTAAGGACTACTGAACAGAACCAATGTGGAGAGAACGAAGACATTTAAATATCTCGGTAGTATCCTGGAAGAACCTTGACCCTGAAACTGAAGTCAGATGCAGGATAGAAGCAACTCGTGCAGGATCCAATAAAATGAAATGCATTTTTTGAAACGATTACCTGAATCTGAACTGCGACAAAGAATGGTCAGATGCTGTGCTGCATGTAAAATCATGGACCCTTGAAGCATTTGCAATGTGGTTGCCCCGTAGAATGTTGCGCATGCCGTGGAGAGATGT
Source organism: Agrypnia vestita (assembly GCA_016648135.1). NCBI lineage: Eukaryota > Metazoa > Arthropoda > Insecta > Trichoptera > Phryganeidae > Agrypnia > Agrypnia vestita. The sequence continues at coordinate 44,031 of JADDOH010001288.1, read as the reverse complement.
GGTCAGCAACTAGGGTTGCCACCCGTACTTTAACAATAAAGTACGCGAAAATACTTTATTTCACATGATTTGATTTTTCTGGGATTCATTTTACTTATAACATACAATAAAAAGTTGATCGTAGAAATTTTTGCGTAAAACGGAACGAGAGAGTTACCGGGTCGATGACTTTATCGATTGTTGCCGAATAGGTTCGATAATTGACGATATACCCTGTGGCGATCGTCACATAAACGCTTGTTTTTTAATGCAACCTAACCTCATATGTCAACATAATCAATGTCATTGCGGATTGAGTGTAGTTAAAATACGATTATTTGGTTTTTAAGAGTTTTTTCTGTGGTGAATAGCAAATGTTGGAACGAAAGAGATAAAGCATCTCTGAATCTGATAAAAATGAATGACTTATTTACTTTAACTTAAATAATATAGATTGCAAACATGGTGTGCAGTTGTTTAATTTTGATAATTATTTGTTAAAAGTTGATAAAAGTAATGAAACATGTTTTAAGCAAAATAATAAAGTAAAATAAATCATCTTTATTTTGCCACAATGTGCCTACTTTTTTTCTTCTTTTAATAACCAATGTACTTTATTTGCACAACAAAAAGGTGGCAACCCTATCAGCAACTCAGATGTGTTGAAGTGGTCCAGAGAGTCGAAACTGAGAGAGGGTTGTTGACAAGTCTCAAGGTCCGAAAGGTGTCATACTTGGGTCGTGTGCTTAGAGGGGAAAGGTACGCATTTGATCATTAAGGGTAAGATCGAGGGGAAACAAGGTGTCGGCAGGAAGCAGATCTCGTGGCTCCGCAATTTACGAGATTGGACAGGAATAAGGACGATAGAAGAGCTATTTTGAGTCGCTAGGGATAGGGAGATGCACTGTCAAGTGATAGTCAACGTGAGTGGGACCTGACACGACACTAGGAGAAGGAGAAGTAAGGAGTACCCTGGAACAAACAGCTGGCCACGCGACGCGTGAACGCATTTCCGTAAATACATTATTTTCTATCAGGTGTATAAAGATAATAATTACTTCTTCAATGAACGATTTATAACTTTGTGGTTACATATATTATTTTTTTTATTTTTATTTCGTTTAAATTTATTTATACATATAAATGAAGGTAGTTGCTTCACTAGACAATGTCTGTTCTAAAGCAACTACCTGTACAGTTTTTTTTTAAGTTTAGACATTAGCAAGACTACATATTAGAAATGAAATTTATATATTGTACGTAAGAAATAAAACACAAACAAAAAACTATATAACAGAGAATTATACATTTAGACATTGTATATAAGGAGTAAAATCATTCAAACAGAAGCCAACAATGCGGTTACCAAATGTAGGCAGACTACAAAACGAAAGCAATGTGTCATTTGTGACAGCTTGAATTCTATTGCAAAACGTTTTTGTGACTATATTAATATGGACTGTATTGATATGGCTATATTAATATGGATGACACATTGCTCTCATTTTTTGTCCTACCCACACAAAGGAGCCACCTTGTTATTTTCTACTTGAATTCTTTTAACACCTTAAGACCCTTTACATCTAATGGCAGGTTGCTGTACATTCTTGGAGCACAAAATAAGAAAAATCTCTGTCCGAACTTTGTGTTCATTCTCGGCACCGTGAATTTTCCACTTATCTTGCTCCTTGTAATTAAATAAAACATGACTTGGTATATACCACTAAATGTTTATTTTCTTTATTCAAGATGAATAAATACCTCTACAAGTTTCGGGAACGAAGGTCCCTTCCTCAGGAGGATACAACGTATACTAAAATTATTAAAGTTAGAACAGTTAGTTATAGGTGGAGAGTAGGCGGAGCAAATATGGGGGGGGGGGGGTGTTAGGGAATAATTAATGGATTTTCAACATTGTTCTTTTTTATTTATAATTGGAAAAATGTTAGGTATAGGGTTGTTTGGGAATAAATTTGACTATTTATTATATTGTTATTAAGGTTAATATTTTTTTCTTCTTTCTAAAATTTTAAAACTGTCTAATTGTCTATTATTTTTGTTACTTTGCCAAATTTTAAGACCTAAATTGATGTCGAAAGTATGGTCATGTTCCAGCACATGGTTTGCAAATTCCGAGTATCCATTGCTATTTAAACATCTTAAATTTTTCTTAATTCTTTTTCTATATATAATATATATATAGATTCTATATACAGATAAAAATTGTTTTCATAGATAAATAAACCTACAACGTGAACAAATTATTCGCTTATTTTTGTGGTTATATATATATTTTTAATCATTTAAATACATAATGGATAAATGTTTAAATTCATTTTTGGACATGACTGCTTTAATGCATATCCCCGAAGTCCACTAATTTGGACCGGGGCATGTGAGTGCATATGTGTACGTCGTATATGTCGCATGTGAGCGAGGGACTTACACATTTACATGATTACTTATTTTGTATACATTTTGTTTTTGGCACAGTTCATTTAACTTCATTTTTATTTGTTTGACCTCAGTTATCTTTTGTAGTTCTGTAGGGAGGCTATTGAAATTATTTATTCCTAAATATATGTATTTATAAATGTAATTTTATTGATAATGTTTGGTATTTTGAAAGTATATAAAATTATATATTTTACATATAATATTGTAACAAGACGCAGGATCGAAATTTCTCAAACACTCCATAATATTCTGGGACCCCCTACAACACTCTGGAAATGACTGAGACAATCTCTAAAACACTGTAAAGTCAAGAAAATACAAGTAATTTATAAAATAAGATTCGAAAAACCAACGTGTTTCGTATAAAAGGCGAAACCAGTGCCGCGCGATTCAGTTCATTATTTTGATGTTTTAACCGGCATTTAACATTAGCAACAGAGCGATAAACCAATGTGTCCAGTCGTGGAGAGCGATTTAAATAATGTGCGAAACCTGGCGAATTTTCTCGAAAGTGTGAGTGTCAGTCGGTGCAACTATAGAAACAGTTGTAATAAGGATGTGAATTGCGAGAGTGCTCTGATTTAATTTGTGTCCAACGATTTTGGTGTGATTAAATAAAAGTTCAAATTCTTTTTTAGTGTTTTTATTGGCATCAAAAAGCCATTTTTTGACAATATTTTAATATTTTATTCTTATACTAAGCAAATGCTCCTAATTCTATCAGTCAGGACAAGTTTGTCATGATGATAGTCCAGCGTGGTGGACAACTTCTGGTAGACTCCAGCTCTAAGAGCTCTCAAGGTCAATCGGATTATGAAAGGAGGAACCCGGTCTTTTCTCGAGTTTCAATACAAAATACTAGTTTTTCTGGCTCTACTAGTCCTATAATATATAATTATTATTAGAGGCGCGACACGCTATTTGCATTCAAGGCTGTTTTTTATGTGCGTATATTTAAAATCATGTCATTACAATAAACAATTCCTTCTAACGGCCGACATTTTTTTATTAAATATATATATATAATGAATACGTGTAATAATACTTTGTTTCCTTTTGTCTTAAAAAAATTATTACATATCTCAAATATATACACGTATCATATGTGGGGTACAAAAGCGAAGGCAACGATTTCAAAAAATTAAAAATAATGTTTTGGACGCAATCACCGAAGGATTGCTAATTTTTTGGGAAATATAGCTCTATCTCTTTCAAAATCATGTTTCTAAACCACTATTAAAAGCAAAGGCAGCATTATCCACTTCAACCAAAAAACCTTCAAGGATGTGTTACGTGATAAAAACCGCTTCATACTCAAGTGAGAATCAAATTCGATTTTAGACTGCAAAAACAGCAATATCCAATTATGTAAATAGCAAAAGTAGCAATATGTTTTTGGTAGCAAACACAGCCATATCCATATTAAAATATTTATTTATACGCCTGTACAAAAAGAAAACTGAGATTGCGACTGTTTTTAAAAACTTATTTTCAACAAGATGTCGGTTTCGTAGATTCCAGAGAATTTTCTGGAGCAGTGAAAGATTTTTTTGTATTTATCTCAGAAACACCTCAGAAGGATATGGCTGCCTTTGCGTTTATACCCCTCATATCATATCACCTTTGCGTAGAATATTTTTTCTGATTTTATTTCATGTTCAGTAATGTCATTTTGTTTTGCATAAAATAAAATGAAGCATTTCGCACATTTATTAAATTTATTGCATATTATTCTACAAAAGTTTTCGAAAAAATGTTCTATGCCAAAATCGCACTTCCAAAAACATATCCATTGATATAAAAAATGCGTCAAGTTGAATTGCGTGTTGTATCACCCTTGCATTGTTCTGTACTACGTTCGTTTTTTCCCGGGCGGTGTCGATTGGAGCGCGTGACTCTTTTCCGTCACGCGCGTACATCACGTATGCGATCAACTGGTTTAGCAATCGTACGCTGTACATTGGAGCATGAGTTTTATGTTTACATATACAGTAGGGTGCTTCGAAATGTTTAATTATTTTTTTTTTCTATGAGGCACATTTTCATATGTTTTCATATGTTTAAAAACTAACCCAGTATTTTTTCAGAGTCGCTACCAGCTGTGAAAGTTTATGGTTTAACTCAAACATAAATTGGTATTTAAACTGTAAATATTTAATTAGTGTATATTATAGATATCTCACAGAGACGAAACTGTATTCATTATGGGAAAGTAGGTATAGAAGTCATTTGGGTGTAACAGGACTTATGACCTGTCTTTTGGTAGGCTTAAGTGATCACTTTACACAATTGTAACATTCGCCATTTCCACCCATGATAGAATATACCATGCTTATTCATTTTTTGGAAGTTGTGTATATGTTCAAATTGCGTGAAGCTTTCATATATGAGTTGTAAGCGCCTTTTCCATGCGGCCTGTACAAAGCCATTTTCATTCCCCTAAATCCCCACAGATGTCGCTAATGAGAAAATCTACAATTGATTTTACGGAATTTAGGGAGCAATATCCTTTTTATTATGTGTAATGAAATTCATCCGAATACTTGCATTACACTAGGATACGCCAGGAAATATTATTTCCAATTTTTGTTAAATTCCTTTTTGACCAGTATTTACAGTATGAACAAACTCAAAATATTCTGAATTGTAAATATTTATTTTAAACATATTTTTACGAAAATTTAGTTTAACTGTAGATTAAAATCTACGAGATTACTACATGAAACATTTGGAGAAAAAAAAAACAACATTAAAAGGAATGATAATTATACAAAATGACATCAACTTGGATTTTTTTGAGTCGGAAAATTTTCGTCAACAATGTTTAAGCGCCAAGAGCAAATATTGCTTCAGCTCTTCACCGGTAGAGCGAAGAAGATTGCCAGGTATCCCAAAAAATATTCTAAAAGCGTCACGCTGCATTACGCATATAGCATGCGATGTCAATTGGAGCGCGTGACGCTCTTTCATCACCACCGTGTCGTGCAACGCGCATACACCCCGTTCGCAAATCAACTGATTTAGTCAAACTATAGTTTTTATTTTATTTTTCGTTATTAGGTTATCTTACGGCCATTCATATTCCTATAAAACAGACAATAAATTAGACAAAGCCTTAGGTCAATTACAAGAAATCCTAATTTTACAGACACTCCTGTAAAATTAGGATCTCTTGTAAAGCCCGGTCGCCGAGCAGAGAGAATTTCGTACATTGACCCTACGCTACGTATCCTTGTACAGCTGTGCCTGTGCGAGCGTGACGGCAACATAAATGTGCGGGAGCGACAAGGATACGTAGCGTAAGGTCAATGTACGAAATCCTCACTGCTCGGCGACCGGGCTTTAGAAGTACAATACGTGTGTAGGTTGGATAGTTGGTAATCCGAGTACTCAGGTAGTAACTTGATGTGAGTCAGTGTGTGTGTATGTGTGTGACTACTTTCCAAATTAGATTAATGTGTGATCGATCAAGGGTGAAATCAGTGAACGTTTGCTGTATAAAGTGATCACTTGAGCCAGGCTACGACAAGTCGCAAGCCCTACAGGTGCCCAATAAAGACTTCCACGCGTATTTTCTCATATGAAAATTCTTCTCTGTGGGACATCTATAAATTATCTTAACAAACAAAAAAAATTGAGATCCGAAAAAAAAATGTTTTTTAATTTATTCCAAATAAAGTATAATACCTTCTAGCTTAACAGCCGTCGAAAACTATGTGATGACAAATAAATAAATGACTACGCGCATAGATAGGTGACGACGTGCTCATCGCCGGCAATCCAATTGTCACCGAATGGAAAATTACCATTGGCTTACCTCGAGCCGGGTTCTAATCCTTTCCACATTCCTAAGTATTTGCATTTCTTCTCACGCGTGATCTTGGTAAAGCGAGTATACGGAGACTCATAATAATTGGACATAGTTACGAGAAAAGGATCCAATGCACAATGGTCAAAAATGACACAAGTGCGCCAAACTGTTGCTAGATATCGGACAAAAAAACAGTATTTATATGTATATTTTTTATCACCCTTAGAACCAATCTATACGTACTACAGGTTAATTTTTTTCATCATATTTTTTTTTAATTTAAAGACTTCGACAGGTCAGAATGACCCTAATGGATAATCACTTAGGACAAGGTGATTAGTACAGTTACATTTTACAGTAAAACATTAATACATTATACATTATAAGTATAATATGCGACTAAAAGATGAACGAAGTTCACAATCTCCGCACGACATAATAGGCACGTAGGCTCCCAGGTCGACCAAGTCAAAAAATGTATACCCGCGTCTTTGTGGCAGTAACATTTTTTGTTTAGGTTGATGAGTCCTTCTTACACGCTCAAATTATTTTCGGTCAGGAGTGATATAATTTCTCTCTTAAACTGAGGTTGTGTCATGTGAACTATGTCGATTTGGAGGTACATGATGTGACCTCGTTGTACTGGTTTAGCATTCTAGGTAGAGGAGAGAATAACCTTTGTTGATGTTGTAGACCTTTGTGTGGAATAGTATTTGGGATCTCGATGAGGCGAATAATACTAACTATTAACGATAAAAAAGTTATACTTTCAATTAATTTTAAAACGAATACAAATTAAGAAATATATTATAAACTTCAAACGTCAATATCTCTAAACTGACTTTGTGTGGATTGGATCCTTTTCGCTTAACTACGTCAAATTATTCGGCATGCCAACAGCTGCGTGCATGATAACTGCGCGCCGACAAACACTCGCATACAGTTACGCGCAGAAAAAACTACAAAATTAAAAGTAATGGAAAAATATGTTTTTTAAGGTAACCTAACCTAAATGCCCCTAATAATTCATAAAAAGTTTATCTTCACCAATGGAACACTTTAAAGAAAAACTTTTTAAAATACATCGACTTTCATTAAGAGAATGTTTATTTTTCCTCGTCAATATACACTCTCATTGTGCTAAAATGATTCATTCAAGTATTAATTTTCTCTTTATTATTTACTTTACAGCTTTGCGAAACACTCTAGAAATGAGCTTTATCGAACGTTCTGGAACCTTCTAGAGTCATCGACACACTCCGCCACTCAGTTTGGAACCTTATAGATCTTTCGGAATCTTCTAGAACGTTCTCTTTCCAGAACTTTATAGAGCTTTTACGAACGTTCTGGAGCCTTCTAGACTTACAGACACACTTCGCCATACTGTTTGGAACGTTATAGAACCTTCGGGAACCTTCTGGAACGTTCTCTTTCCAGAACTTTCTAGAACTTTACTGAAAGTTCTGGAATCTTCTAAACTCGCCGACACACTCCGCTACTCAGTTTGGAACCTTATAGAACTTTCGGGAATCTTCTAGAACGTTCTCCTTCCAGAAATTTCTAGAGCAGGTTTTTCTGGAACCTTCTAGACTCATCGACACAGTCGGAGGGCCCATTCTGAAACAATCTGAAGCATTCGCGGCCATCCCATAACAAAAGAATGTGCTAGAAAGCACATATTCGTTACCCACCCCCACCCACGCTCAGCCACCCCCACCAAACTCTCTTACTTTCGATGTGACACCAAGGGCTATCTACCACCATAACCACCGGTGAGTGGCAGTGGCTGGTTGTGAAGAAAATTAGGCGGGGAGGGAAACACAGGTTTATATATGTTTTGATTTATTCTATATGCAACAAAATCCATCATTAACGCTACTAGGTGGCGCAAAAAATGATGAAGTACAAAAGAATAATGAGGTAAAGAAAGAAAAAAAGTAACAATGCCCACCATTAACGCAATCAGTAAAAATAATGATTAGGTATAAAAATCTAACAAAATCTGTAATTTTCTGTAACAATGTCCGTCACTAATGCTACCAAGACGCTATACGGCGGTGTTCTCACAGCTTGAACTCGTGGCCGAAATATAAAGGAATAAAATAACGTCGTTTTTAATATACCTAGGCCGATAATAATATCGACAGACTAAAAAAGTATTTTAAATGAATATTACAATGACTTGTTAAATACGGCGATAGCTTTAATATAATATTTTCTTAAAATGTAAAGTATATCCTTCAAGTTTTGTAATGACGCAAGTGAGACATATCGACCTTTACCGATAAATCTCTCAGACGAGAGATCAAAGTCTCATCAGTGTACACTGTCCATTACAGACGACACAGATTGCATCATAATAATAATAATACGAAAACATTCCCTATTCAGGTTGGGTCGGGTTAAGTTCTTTATGTATTTAATATCTTAAATATATACTCTCCTTTGTAGTTTATTTAGTTCTCTTAAAAGAAGACAGGCTATGTCCACTAGAATGAACTATCTTTAATTAGTTCAGTAGTTCATCAAATCCTAAATCCCAAATCCGATAAAATCTTCGTTGCGGCTGAATGATGAAAAAACTGAAAGCAATGTGGATAAAACGGCTTCTTAAAATTCTACCCTGCAATTCGACACTGCATAATGGCACTTGTGACGCGGTGGTCAATCTAAAGAAACAATTGTCAGATATTTAAAATTGGAAAGCGTTAATGATAGACGTTGTTATTTCGATTACTCTATTACGTCATTCACGCCCGTCCTAGGACGGGTGGCAATATTATTGTCAACAACCATAAAACACCGATAACACGTATTATTATTTTATATTCGTGTATTTCTGCACGTATTTTACACAGAATAAGAAATAGATAATGTTATAACAACAAAAACATTAAGCTAATAATAATGTTGTTGTTATTACAAAAATATGCATTTTAAATCTTCTTCTTCTTCTTTGTCGTGTACCGTCTTTTGGATTCTGACCGTGCTGGCGATCAAAGAGAAATCTGCTAATTTAACCATTTGCAATGTAAAGAGATGCTGGAATCGGGATTAATTGCGCATCATCGAAGTCTCTCGAAATCTCTGGAACACTCCGTAACACTTGGAGCAATCTGAATGGACAGGAGCATTCTCGTAGGAACTGGAAATTTTGAAGAAACGCTCGAAAAGTAAAGAACGAAAAAAAAAGTAAAAATCTCGAAGGATCGTGGAACCAACATGTTTGGTATAAAAAGCCTAGCTTGGGGATAGAGTCATTGTTTGGACGTTTAACGTGTGCGACATTCCAGCGATAAAACCGTAGCGCAAACCATTGTGGTCATTGCGTTGTAAACCGATTGATAAATAAAGGAAGTGCCTACCATGGACGGAAAGCTTTTCTACGTTCGAATATTGAACTGAATCTTCTAGAAAGTGATCGAAGCAATAAAAACAGCCTTAAATAATGCAATAAGAAATAATTTTATGATAAGCGTATTGAAAATTCTCAAAACATTAAGCAACTATAAATTAAAAACAGTTTTCCAATTTAATTCAGTGACTTTTTGCGTGATAAATAAAAAAAATTAAATGTTCATTTGCCTCCCACGTTCCTGGGATTACGCACGCAATATAGAGATTTTATGATTTTTAGATGAGAGTGACATTTAACAAGCAAAATATTTAATACTAGCCTACCCTCGCGTCTTCGCACGCGTAGATTTTTAGTCACATTGTGTATTAGTCAATTTGTGTATTAACCTTAACATAAAGATATATGTCGTCGAGGATTTTTCTATACAACTTTTTAAGTTCTACAACTTCTCTATAGAAAGTATTTATATATCTCTTGCCATTAAGGCAGCTTTCGTAAAAGACGGATAGCTCGACCATTTTTTCGTTGTAAAATAGGTCACCACGAAAAGCCCTCTTATTTTAACGGGAAGATATATAGCCTAGGTTCTCTCTGAAAGTCCATTCTAAATATCGGTGAAAGAATTTTTGAAATCGGATGAGTAGTTTCGGAGATTACCTCCTACATCCAAACTTACAAACTTTACCTCTTTATATATTAGTGTAGGTGTCAGCAAGTATAGATTCGTGCGCGCCAAAAATAAGACCTTTCGACGAAAAATACGAAAAATTTACATGCCAACCACATAAAGCGTGAAGATAGGAAAATAGTAGAAAAATATTCAGTTCAGTAGGACATTCTTACAGATACAAGAAACGAATATATTGTGCAAGCAAGTAAAATAGGAGCAGTGTTGATATGAACTTAGGTATATACAGAAACAATCGAAAATAAAAACCGTTGCTACGGATTACTGCTAGAATTTTAAATCGTCTTTCACGCAGCGTTTTTGGTAATATGCGCAACACGCCACTGCTATATTGTTATATTAAATGCGGTATTTGTTGTAAAATTGATGTTAATTGTGTACATGTATATCTTTAATCCGTGCTTGGCACGAGCTAATCGAGAATTGAATCTAAATACGGCAGGCGTTGACTTTAGACTTGTGACGATATGTTCCGAAGGCGGTGGAAATTAACAACAATTTCAAAGACATAATATTATATCTCTGATCCAAGACGTCATTGGTAGTCAATATTACTCATATCGCGATATTTGGAGTTTCCTCAGATTGGGATATCCCGTATCGCGTGAATATCATTAGATATCTGCAACTCGAAATATATCCAAAGGTTGAAAAAAATCGATGTTTTAAATTATTATTGTATCGTCTGTTACGTAAATCCACTTTATTGTACGAAAATACTTATACAACTGCAGTAGACATTTCGATTATATTGATGATAGCTTATGATCGATCATAGAAAAAATAACTTAATCGGTGATTTCGAAATACTAACAAACTTTGGATAAACCACTGTATCTTCGCCAAGACGAAATTAAATATCTAAATCTGATATAATTGATAACCGATAGAATTTAACGAACAACCCTTTATTTAATATTGTACATAATGAGATGGTGACCCTTGTGAATACTGATAACAATACAACGGCGTCACGCGACGCAGGATCATTCATCTGTGACCGCAAACTCACAAATATTACACACACAATGAAGGGTCAGTCATCCATGACCACATTCTCACTCTCTCTCTCTCGATGATTCCCTGACATTCCATTACGTACTAAAACACTAGCTCTAGAACAAACCTCTCGAAGAAATTTGTCTATAAAAGGCGTCACGCGACACGTGGTCAGCGAATTCAATTCGTAACGATAAGTATGCTACATCTCAGCGTTAAAACCATTGTGACTAGTGATTCGTGGCGGTGATATTACAACATGCAGTACTACCAACAGAGCGAGCACTGGTTAATAAAACGCGAAAAAAGATTTTTTTCAAACGGCCGCCATTTACATACTTTTTTATTTTTATTTCTCCGATGTAGGGGCGACAGCGACATCTTTATTAATTAAGAATCTTTTAGATTTTTTGTTTTAGATGACCACATAGGTCGGAACCATATGCGCCAGGACATCCCTTTTTTTGGACCCCCCACTTTACCTTAAGACCTTTACCTTTACCTTTACTTTAAGAAGGAGTAAATGCGGAAAGAAAAAATACTTAATATGAAGGGGTTAGAAGCAAAAACACAATTTTGCACATGACAAAAATACGGAGTGAAGGAATTGAATATTATTTATTTATTTATTTATCTTAATTATTTAGTTTCACACATATTGTTGTGTGAGCTAATATATGATTTCACTTAGACATAAACATTGTATTCCAGTTACCAGTATTAAAAGTTTTTATAATAAAATTTTTGCACTCCAGTTTAAACCTCCTTATATTCTCCATGTTTTGAATTTCCTTAGGCAGGCTATCGAAGATTTTTATACCTTTATACATCATACACTTTTGTGAAATGTTTTTCGTTTTCTTTAGTAGTCTTATGTTGTCGCTTCCTCTTGTATTGTAGGAATGAAAATCCTTATTCAGCTTCAAAGCAATCAAAAAATATCGAGTGTTGATTTCACAATATGTTTGAGTATTTTAAAGCATTTTTTCTAAAGAATGTTAATTATTAAATGTCTCTTACCGTTAAGGCAGCGTTCGTAAAAAACGCATCGCTTGAACATTTTTTCGTCATCTTTAGTTGTAAAATAGGTCACCACGAAAAACCCTTTTATTTTAACGAGATAATATACAGCCTATTTCCACCTGAAGGTCCGTTCTAAATATTGGTGAAAGAATTTTTGAAATCGGATAAGTAATTTCGGAGTTTACCTCCTACATCCAAAGTTTATCTCTTTATATATTAGTATAGATTGTGTAATTCGTAAAATCGGACAGACGGAAATGACAATCGCCTTATCTAAAAAGCAAAGATTAAAATCATAATAACAAATGACTTTCAACGTAAAACATAATCTCAAAGATCAATGTTCATTTTGTGTATCTGAGTATCATTGTATTTATTTTATCTTATCTTTTTTTTATACGGGAACGTCGCGCCATCCAATATCCGAAAGTGTGAGCATCTACAATGGAGAATCTTCTGTCAGTAATTTAAAATCTAAATCTAAAATCTAGAAATACAACTTTTTTAGGCTAAATTTTACGTTTTTTTTTCTATTATTTTTTCCGTCTCATCATCTATACATTAGAGATACAACAGAGAGAGCCTTTGGCCAATTAAAATTGTAACGTTTTGTGGAGAAGAACCTTTATTTTCGGAATTCAAATGAAATTCGTTGTCGTGGTTTCCAGATATTTATTGGTTTTTAAAATTATTATAGATGACAATAGTTCAGTTCTAATACAATAAGAGTACTCTCTCGTTTTTCCAGGCCGTCTGTCACTCTCATTCATCAGACAGATGTCACTCGGTTCTAATCAATAAGAGCACTCTCTCGTTCTTCCAGGCCGTCAGTCACTCTCATTCATCAGACAGATGTCACTCGGATGCGTCACTAAATGAGTATAAATTAACTTAAAACGCGATAAAAGTAAACTAAATTTAAAAAACGACGATAACTATATAAAACTTAAAAACTAACAAAATTAAAGGAAAAAGTGAAAAAAATAGCATACATTAACCTAATCTCAATAAAGTAAAGTAAATTAAATTTAAAACACTGGATGAAAACAATCTAAATCCTAAAAAAACTAACAAAATAAAAGGTACGTTGCAGTATTATTCGCAAAACGGTTGATACGCGCGAAATTTTTGACAGCTGTGTGTTTACAACCATAGATTTTTACCGACAAAGCTCTCAGCAGATGTGTTGCCAACCGAATGTCTTGATTAACTAATCGGAAGTTATTTTTAGTATTATTTTTATGGTGAAATCGGTTCGTTGCAAATGTCATTTAAATTATCCAACCTACATTTAGTTAATCACGATTTACAACGAGATGGTGAAATACCCCCTAAGTATACATATGTGTCGGTTAGGTGGTAATTGATGTAGTATGCTAGTGTTTGCGAGTTTGTATCCATGTGTATGCATGCCCGCGCGCATGTGTTAAAAGAAATGTCACCTCGCAAATTTAACCCTAACAGAGCAAGTAAACCGCTCAGAATTAAAATGAAAGATTTCTAAATCTCCAAAAGCCATATAATAGATGTCAAGAACACAATTAATTATAGAGGTTTTTTTGCGTAGCTGGTTATTTAATTTTAAAAAAATTGCGCTCCTCTTGTTCATCTCTGCTCTCGCCGTATTCAAAGAATGTAGCGGTTTAGACTGGTTAACAAACATAGCCGAGATATCTTATAGGTCATTGGGTGATGGAAAATTTGTTGCTAATGATATTAAAAGCGCATTAAAATTAGCTCGAAAATAAACAATAAATAAAGCTGGATTTAGTCAACAAATACAATTTCAATAGAATTTCCTTCCTTGGCCGGTTGGTGATATCTGACTTGGCTTACAGTGGCGTGTTACTGCCTGGGCGTACTGGGGAGATGCCTGGGTCCCACATTTTTATTAATTTACTTTTTAAATTTAACTATAGCTAGACCGCATTCAAAAGAATGTGAGCAAAAAATATGTGTGTTGTTACGATGCAAAAAATGAACACAAAATAAGTTTTTTTAAATATATATATATAAAATATATATTTATTTGAAATATCATATTGAGGCTTGTAATACGGGCTTGCCAGGCAACTTTCCCCCCGCTTTCTTCTTACCGAACAAATCTAGGGAATGGTCTTTTGATTGTTGTCGACCTATAGTAACTAGCAATGTAAGTAATTATTATACAACACACAAAAATTGATTACTGAAATTTATTACAGTGTTGGTTTAAACATTTTAAGAACGAATAAAAGAAAAAATTTATTTAACATGTATATCGAAAAGATAAAGATGCTTTATATAATAAAAATCAATATCAGTCTGTATCAGAATGGCGACATACCTTCACGATACACAAGAGCGAGATAGCGTATAAGAACGGATATACCGATAACAGATACAGAACGGCATGGATTCCTTTATACAGCCATTATTTTCTGTAATAGACTTGTGTTGAAGAGAAAATAGACCATAAATAAATCACGATTTCTCAAGAATTTGACGTCTATAATTTAAAGTCAGAAATATTGAGAAAAAGTTGCAAACTTTGATAACGCTTATCTCCGGAACTAACGACATTTCACCCAAAGTGTAAAAAATATTTTTTATTCAAAATTGAATAAGGAAGTTTCCCCGAGGTTTTTGCTACTAGCTACGAGACACTGTATAGAATTTAATAAATGGTTTATATTATAAAATATTATTAATAATAATATAATAAGTACGGTCACCAGATATGGGTGCTAAACGAACGATCACGCTCTAGAGTCCAAGCGGCCGGAATGAAGCACTTGAGAGGAGTGGCAGGGGTTACGAAACGGGATCGAATAAGAAACTCGACGATCCGAGATCTTGGGCACGTACTAAGAATGTCTGATGACCGAATTCCTTGGAAAATACTGAGTGCCATTCCTGAGAGTAGAAGTCCAGTGGGCCGCCCCAGACACAGTCGGGCGAGGCAACTCCAGGAACTGTGCGAGGAAAGGATGGGACTGCAATGGACGGAAGCCGCACAATCAGCGCGAGATAGGGACGAATGGAGGCACCTTGTCGATGCACTGACTCCCCGAACCAAATAGGACAAGGGGAAGAAGATGATGATGAGGATGATGATTTACTTTATATGATATTTATCTTTATATATTTGTATTTGTATTTTAAGTGTTTGCTTTACATATTATTATTTTTATATGTTATTATTTTTTTCTTGGTGTATATCTTGAGCAATAATTAATTTTTCATTTAAAATATTCATTCTATAAATGTTCACTTTACCTTATTGTATGTAAAAGCCCTGTAGGGCATTTTTAAATAATAAATAATAAAAAATGATAAATAATAAATAATGATAAATTAAGTCAGATAAATAAACAATATATTATTATATAAATATATATTATATTATATATGTTAGTATTGATTTCTTTGGGGGTAACCCGCGTCAAAATCTGGTCCTCAGAAGGACCATTCGTCAACCGACGTTTCGCCTGAATCACAACAGGCATCTTCAGGTTGCTTGTTAATAAATTTCCGTCACGAGGGGCAGTGCGAACACGTCCGTTCGTATCGGAAGCTTATTACCAAGTGAGGTCTGGTAAGTTAAAGTCTAAATTTGGGTACTGTGGTCATTATTTGCCTTAATGATTTTCGGGAATTTTGTATTAAATAATGGGTGTTCCCGGCCGTTGTTGGCCTTAATGGCGTTTGTTTGGCTCCTTGTGATGCGCTTTGTTCTTGATGTTGCTTCTATTGTGTCGGTGGTTATATTTAATTGATTTTTGCGCGCTAATATATTATTTTTATTTTTACTAAGAAATCTACTGTTGAATAGAATGCTTTTCCATGCCGTTGGGAGACGTATACCATCAACTCTATTGTTGATAATATTTATTCTTTTATATATCTCTATAGCTTCTCTAAATATCCTTACTGTTTCGTTTTGGACGTTCGCTATTATTCGTGTATTATTAAAGTCTATGCTGTGGCCTTCTTCGAGCGTGTGTTGGACGAGCGACGATGTTAGTTTTTTGTTGGTCATATCAACTCTATGTTCAGCAACCCTAGCAGATATCTTTCTGTTGCTTTTTCCAACCTATGTCTGGTCGCACGATCCACATGGTATTTCGTATACACCATGGGACTCTAGGTGTATTTTGTCTTTTACACTGCGTAGAAGGCTAGATATTTTGTTTTCAGTCCTAAATATCGTTCTTATGTTATATTTTCTTAGTAGACGGCTGAGTTTATCTGTTGTCCCTCTTATATATGGTAAAAAGGCTGTTGATAAAGGTTTTTCCGTAATATCTTTAACTGTTTTATTTCTATTTTCAATGTCCGACTGGCGTTTAACTACTTTGTTAACTATTTGTTTAGAGAATCCATTACATTGTAGCGTATTTTTAAGATGGTTTATTTCTTCATTACGATGGTCGGAGTCGGATATTTTTATTGCTCTTGACACCCAAAGAACCCCCAAAGAAATCAATACTAACATTTCTAACACCCGTGAAAACCTTCATTATAACATATATATATATATATTATAATAATAATAAATAAAATTAAACAAAATTTCATATTCTTTCATTTTTCTCAATCCATTAGCACTATCAACTTCCTCCTGCATCTTATACTTTCAGAGATGTAAGCGTTTAACGACTGAGCTATTTTCGTGACGGCCAAATTTTTGAACCTTGTACCTCGAAACAATTTCGTAACAAGTCGTATTCAAATAAAAATATTTTCTAGTCAGTATTTCCTTTCCTCACAGATTAAAACAAAAATTAAAATCAGCTGTTTTCTCAGTGAGGAAAATTGAGAGTAGGAAAAGGGCGTATGTGCTTGCGTATTGGAATTATTCATTATTAGCATTTCGTTTGTCAGTCAACCCAAGTCCAGAGAGGCACTTAGTAATTCGCGGCCTTCGTATCGAAAATATATATCGTTGAGATTTAAGTCCGATGCAAAATCGTAAACAATTACCGATTACCCAGAATTATAAATAGATTAATCGACTTAAACCTTAAACGTCTCGCTAATGCCAAAACAAAGATAATATTTGATAGCATTGTTCGTGGCGCGTCACGAGAATGAGGAGATTTCTTAGAAGGAATTTGCTAATTGTTTGTGGACGTTTTCTGATAGCAAATACCTTAATCCTGACCAAATCAACCGTGTGACTTATATCGTAAAAGATTATTTTATTTTTCTGCCTCGTCGTGGCGTCATCAGTAACGTCCCTAGGCTGAGTGCAGCCCGTAGGTAGAATTAAAAATATACGTATTTCTGCTGAAAGCGTCCAACCCATAAAACATAAAATTGAGAAAATGGCTTCTATAATTTTGAACCCACAAAAACCCAATAGGTCGATATTTAATTCACTATTGCATTTTTTTGCATAGGGCTCGTTGTAAGGATGTTTTTACGGTCTTTTAATGTAATTATAAGAAAAAAATTGCACGCGCTTTAGAAGCTATACTTCTACAAACAGAAACTTTCTTAAAAAAACGAACGAAATATTCGTGGACTCGCATGTAAACCTTATGGCGTCGTTATTGAGACGTTGTTCTCTTTCAAAATAAGTCCAAGTACCTAACCACTTTTTATCGATTTTTGACCTAAAACGGTTCCGTATTCAAATGCTTCGAAACTATACAACTTACATGCATTGAATATCGAATGAATGAATGTGTTTTTTGTGGCTAAGGAGGAATAAATGAAAACACCGGAAATTATTTAGCAGTTTATTAATTAATGATTACTTAATTATTAAATGGACAACGTCACTTAAGACTAAAGACGAATTCCTTAAATCACACTATTTCGTAATGTATTACTCGTATATGAACACTTTATTATCACCGGGTAACACTCTATTTATTACTTATAGAATATTCAATTCTCGCACGTAGTATTTATCGCTTATTTTCAACGCCAGTTACCCAGTGCCAGGTGCCTAAGCACTTCACTCTATATTTCGCTAGATATCTGTCGCTTCGTAATTCACGACTGGGCACACCTGGCCGTCGTCCGCGACTCGCTTCGCACTGAGCGATCTGTCACAACAAGACAACACTCCGCGGCGGCCTAGATCCAAGCTATTTATATCCGAATGCTGGTATTTTCAAACTTTATAGTATTTAGGAGAAGGTTCTCATCGGACCTCGGTGTTATAGACCTTTCGCGAAGGTTGCAGATAATTGTAGACCGTTCTAGATGTTTCCATAGCATTGTTCCAAGTGACATTAGGTCAGTGCGTAAATTATTTTAAGCATCTGGTTACAATATGATCATTCTTATTTTATGGATGAAATTGTAAAATAGCAAGTTCCAGACTGACCCCAATATCTCATAAAGATTGGTGGCAGTATTGGGTCCGCTTGGAGCGCTTCGTGTCACAACCCGCCGCCATTGCATCATAGTTCTGCCAGAGACAATTTGCTGTCAACAGATAAGGAGGAGGCACGTCTCTGGTCATTTTCAGAAAATACGTACGCAACTACGACGCAGATAACGGCCAGATAATGTTGTGTAGTGACCAAGCAATTTCGAGCGTAATGGCGCCTGAACCCGGATAAAACATGTCTCTAGCGCCTCGAAGATTGGCGTTAAAAGCTCGTATCCATCAATAGGCATGATGACAGATTTTGAAATAACATTTTATATTCATTTATTCATTCATTTACGCCTAAATAGGCTTTTACATATGTAGGTATATAACAGTTATTTGCAAAAATAATATAAACAGAGAAAAACAAAAAAAAAGAAAGTGTATATAATTTACAATATGGCGGAATGAAGCGCTCTCAGTATCGCGCCCCTATACTGTGACAGGCCAGAACCAAACACGTCCGCTATGTTTGTATAATTGTTACCTAACCTGTGTATTCTAGGTACTAGCGAGTTGTAGTGAGCATTTGTTCTAGTATTGTCACAGTAAAAAGGCGTCGGCACTCGAGTAGTTCGACTGGGTACATGGAACATTATTAAGGACAAAATTTCAGGGCTGTGGTAATGCGAGTTTACAATTTTATATAATAAAATCAGATCGGATAAAACTCTCCTGTCCGATAGTGGCAATAAACCGGTAAAATATAATAAGTTTGTATAGTTAAGATTTTCTATTGGGATATGGAGACGGAAATTTATGTAGCGTAAAAATTTATGTTGAATTCTTTCTATTGTATGAACATGAGCATTGTAATAGGGACACCAGATAGATGAGTTGTATTCGATTTGACTTCTAACAAGAGAACAATAAAGGAGTTTGACCGTTTGAATATTTGTGAAGGAATTACAAGAGCGCAGAACAAAGCCAAGTGTTTTCATAGCCTTGTTTGCTATATTATTGATATTACTACACGTCTACACGTCTACTATTACCGAAAATAGCATTATTTCAGTAATAAACTAAGTTTTTACGCAAATAATTGCATTTTCATCTACATATTTTTAATTTCGCGCAAAAACGCCAGCAGCTGTCATTTCATCGATGTGGCGTCGAGCCTCAGTAAACATTGCATTGTGTCTATGGCAACGGTTTAAAGACGCGGTGATGGGTATTGAAGCGTGACGTCATTCGCGGATGTAATGGCGGATTGCACAATTTTATGCATTTATTTTATTTAATCTCATTAATTTCAATGAGTATATTAAAACTGGATACTTTTTTAGAATCTTTTCAAAATATTTTCTTCTCTAAAATCACTTATTTTTTTATTTTTTAATACTGCCATCAAGTCAACTGGTTTTCCTTTTTCTCCACCAAAACCCTTTGATTTTGACCAGCAATTTGTCCCAGAAATTAGAGTACGGGTCTCAGAAAGATCGTGAACAATAAGTCGTGGGTTCTTCTAAATTATAGACTTTTGGAATTGCTCTTCAGGAGCTTTTTCTCCATCAAACTGCTGACTCGCCTGGAAACGGAAGTCCCAGAACGTGTCGAAAGGAGATGACCGAGAACGAATGGAGTTCTACGGGAGGAAATTTAACGAAGCGGTAGCATTATAGGCAGTGAATGCAGGTTGTACACACAATCTAGTTACAGATTCACTCTGAACTTATTAAGTAAATTATACAGGGTTAATTGGAAACAATTAATAATCTCGCAGGACTATATTGCTGCCTTGATTATGAGTCGAAAATGTTCAAGCTATTATGACCTAATATCAATATTTAAGGAGATATGCGATGTCAAAGTTTGTATTTTTTTTTCAATACTTCTGACTATTTTTTTGTAAAACGTTGAACTATCATTACAGTAACTCATATCGGTTACGAAAAATTCATTCGTTTCAATACATGTTAAATAAAATGATAAAAATCCTAAAAACTCCAATTGGAATGTTTTCCAATTGGAGTTCAAAGGTTTTTATTTTTTATTTGACTTGTGTTAAAGGAAATGAAATTTTAATATTCGATATAAGTTACTGTAATGATAGTCCAACGTTTTACAAATTATAAATCAGAAATATTGAAAAAAAATTCAAACTTTGATGTTGCATATCTCCATAACCATTGATATTATGTCATGATAGCTTGAACATTTTCGACTTATAATCAAGGCAGGAATATAGTCCTGCGAGGTTATTAATGTTTTATATGCAAATAACCCTGTATAAGTAAGTTATATAAATTCTATGAGTCATATAAGTCTTCAAGTATGTTATATAAGTTCAACTATATTCTCTCCTTTTGGTAGGTCATCTTACCATCTCTTAATTTGACGTCCTTTTTGTCTTTTTCCATTTCTGGGATACCATTCCATTACGTCTTTCGTCCACTTTTCTCTGCTTGTTCTCATAACATGACCGGTCCAGTTCCATTTGAGTTTTTTTACTTTTTGTATAACATCGCTAACTTTTGTCCAAAAGGATGGAGAAGAATAGCTCACGACAGAGACGAGTGGAAAAAACTAGGGGAGGCCTATGTCAGAGAGACAACCTGACCAACAAACTGGCTGCTTAAATGACATTTACTACGTATATTTATGTGTATGTATATGTATGTATGTGTGTATATATATGTGTATGTATGTATGTATATATATATATATGTGTATGTATATATAATAGATATATATATATATAATCTATATATATATATATACATATATATATATATCCATATATATATATGTGTGTGTGCGCATGTATTTGTGTATATCTTACTATTTCAGTGTATCATTTTCTATTTACTTATGTTAAAATTGTTAAAATGGTCAGTGAATAAAGGCTTTATTTATTTATTTATTTTATTATATTCTCTCCGCCGAGACAACAACAGAATATAGGTTATTGACATTTCAATCTTATTTTTTTCTGGGGATGACTGAAATGAGCAAATATGACCAGTGTTGACTCTAACAATGTCACAGCTTACTGACGATTCGTACGGCTTACAGCTATCCTATATAGCATTTTGAGCAAAGATGTTATTCTCTAAGTAACTCACAGGAAAGTTAATAAATTACATCAGATTGATATGGCAATTTCCTTGAATTAAGTAAATGTGTTCGATTTTACAAAGCGATTTTGGAAACAAATAAGATGAATATAGACGTAAACTTGTCCATAGTACATTACCCATATTAAAATAAAATACTTCGAGCTTGTTAAAGGTACTGATACACATGCTTATTAGTGGCACGTGAGCATGCGCAGTGTTGGCCTTCTTTAGTCCTTGTACTAAATCAATTTCTATCGTATATTCGAATGGAAAACGCTAGAGACATCTTTAGTCAATGAAAAGACAACGGAACTCCGAATTCTAATTGTCAACTGGTTCACTTTTCTTAAGTTAAAATCCTGGCTAGCGATTGGAGGAAAATACTTGGAACGTCACTTCCGACCAGTGACAGATCATTATTTCGATCGGCGCGGCGGACAGCAATCAATAAAAAATAGTAAATATTGATTTAACCACTGTAAATGATGCCTCCATATTTTTAAGGTGGAATATTCAGCAATATTCTTTTTAATGTATATATAATATTCTTCCGAATTATTAAACATATACACTACATGCTCTTACAGGTCATAAGCCCTGGGCCACCCTGTAAAGACGTCCATACACGTTTTCCATATAAAAAACTTCGTCTCTATGAGATGACTATAATATATCTTAATTAAAAATCTTTTTGTTTGTATATTATATGTACAAGGAATTCCATTACGATTAAAAATATATTCGTTTGACTTTTTTCATATTTGCTTTAAGGTACAGATACACACGCTTATTACTGGCATGCTCATTAGCATGCTCAAAACTAACATGCCCTAACAACTGTACACACCTACTCATTATTAGCAAGCTTATTTTAAGCATGCTCATAAATTAGCATGCTCCAAGCTAACAATCAAACACACATGTTTATTAGTGGCATGCTCTTGTCACAGAATAGAGAGGAACTCTAGTTCAAAATTGAAACTTTGCAAACTGAAATAGAAAATTCAAATGAACCAATAAATCAAAACAGTTCCTGGGTTCAATCAAACACACATGCTTATTACTGGCATGCTCTTGTCATACAATAGAGACGCTCTTGTTCAAAATGGAAACTGCAAACTGAAATAGAAAATTCGAGTGAACTAATAAATCAAAATATTTTTGATTTTAGTTTTTATAATTTTTTTATAAGATTCGAATCATTCATGTCTTTTAATAAAGTTTCATAAACATTATTTCTCGCTATATTATTTTTACACATTGAAGGTGACCCACCACATACCCTGGGCTGTTTTATGCGCCGAAGCGTCCATATCAGCCCAACACATTCGCCGCCTGGTTGGCATTATTTTATGCTAAAGCGTCCTCTCCGCCCGGCCTTGCGTCCCAGCATAACAAGAAGCAAGACCAGGCGAGTCGGTCGCGCAAAACCTTCAATGTCCCATGCTAAAAGTCTTTATTTTTAAAAGAGGTTTTACAAAATTACAATAAAAGAACATCTATAATCTAAAAAATACAACATAAGAACACCCGAGGAGACATCGCACGGGACAAAAATAAATCAACACCCCTCCTTGGAGGGAAAGGGACAAAACAAAAATAAAAACATGTAGCACTTGTGCCAGAAAAGGTAAAACCACCGGTATGACACCGATCAGGAGAGACAACGTAAAATTGACAAAATATGATACAAAACAGAAAGATAACATGGTTGTGCAAATAAAATGGAAAATAACGATAGAAAACACAATGAAATTAACAAGAATGTAAAGAGAAAATAGAAGTAATAAACAGAAAAAGTGAAATTGCAAGATTATTAAAAGAAAACAAAGAAAGACCAATGTAGGGCAGCATGGTCAAGGGTACATCAGGACCACTGAGCAGGACCCCTCAGGATTTCCCAACGGGTCACCCAAATTCCCACGAACACTTTAAAAAGTCTGAAGTTATCCTCACAACTCACAAGGTCGGCATTTGTAAGACGCCGACCTGTTCCATGTGGCCCATTTATGCCCTCAATCAAAGCTTCTCTTGCATCCCTCATCAAAGAACAGTCCCACAGGATATGTCCCGGAGTCTGGGCCACACGAGCACAGACGCACCAAGGGTGGGTGGAGAGCCCAAGATCATGTAACTTAGATCTGAACTCTCCATGACCCGACAGCAGCTGTACTGTGTGGTGGTTCAGTGTGGGGAAATACCCTTCGGAATCCTTTCTTTCTTTCACCGCCACCCTCGGGAAGAAGCTGTGGGTCCACCTCCCGGTGGTAGCGGCATCCCATCTTTCTTGCTAAACTTCGATCGTGATCCGTCTAATCCTTCTGTCCAACTCTTGGAACCGCTCGTTTTCCAGGCGCCTGAGAGTCCTACCGAAGTAGTCAGTTTCCAGACCCCGCCTAAGTTTACGGCGCGCGCAGGTCTCCAAAACCTCCAAGTCTGCAGGGAGCACCCCCGCTAGAACCGGGAGGGCCTGACTAGAAACCGTCCGGTAGGCCCCCGTCAGCGCCAGCAACGGAACTCTCTGCCCACTATTCAGAGCTGCAGCGACAACCCTAATCCGGAGCCTATGCGACCAGACCTCGGCTGCATACGTGACCTGAGCCACATAAGTAGCCTTGTAAACTAGTCGCATAGCCGGCGAACGGATGCCCCAGTCCGCAGCACTCATCCGCTTCATGGAAGTAAAGAAGACCCCCGCACGGTCGGAGATGGTCTTGACATGAGCCAGAAAGGAGCCCGACATGTCAAAGGTCACTCCTAGGTACTTAACTTCTCTTTCAAATTTTACAGTTATTCCATCCACTTTCAAAATCGGATTCCTAACCTGACTCAAGCCACCCTTCATCTTCAGAGCAACCGTTTTCGAAGGCGCCAGAGCTAACTTGTTTCTTTTACACCAGTCAGAAATCATCGCAATTGACCTATTACCCTTTTCCTCTAATTCTCTGCGAGTCTGTCCAGAAACGAGCAGGAGAGCATCATCCGCGTAGGCTATAGTCGTGCAGTCCACCGGTAGCGGAAGCAGTAACAGGTCGTCAAAGAGGATGTTCCACAGAAATTTATACCTTTTATTTTTCTTTTACATTTAATCGTTTGTTGTATTTTAATTATGTATAAACCTGCTACTTTACACCTTTTTGCATATATACTTTTTTACATACATGTCTAACCTCATTATTTTTAAACTATGTATATATACTTTTTTACATTTATACCCTTTATTTTTCTTTTACATTTAATCGTTTGTTGTATTTTAATTATGTATAAACCTGTTGTAAAAGGCTATTAAGCCGTGTAATTAATTTATTAATAATAATAATAATAATAATAATAATAATAATAATAATAATAATAATAATAATAATAATAATAATAATATTAAGAATAAAACTAAATCGGCGGACCCTAAAAGTAATATGTATTGACCTTATAAAGATGTAGACTAGTGGGGTTTTATTATAGAAGCAATCAATTCTTTAACAACAACAAGTGGACAAGTGGTTGCTTCATGGGTTTGTTAAAACTTATAAATGGATGGAATCCTAGATTCAAAGCTTAATCCCGGTATTTCGGATAAATATAAGAATATGTAACATCGGAAAATAACGGGTAACGGGTTTTATGAAAAATATCGGTGCGTATAATCATTAGAGTATGATCATTAGAATTGGAGTCTAGTCTCGATGACCCGGGAAGTACTGATACGTAAGACGGAAATAAGGACTACGTTGCAGTATTATTAAGATATATAAATACTTACAATTGTCGAGCTAGAGTCTAATTCCGGTATCTCGAGGAATATAAATTCAAGGAAAAGAAAATAATGTCTAGTTTCGGTTTGATTAAGGTATATACACCGTATAGTTGCCGAGGCTGGATACTAAGCCCCAGCTACGGAAACTTATAAGCGCGTAATGGCAGGATCAAAGGTTTGGTCGCGAACTATAGTTAATTAGGGGCCTGTGAATCGTATGCGCGTGCAAGGCAAGTGTCCGCAATCCTTAGGTATAAAGTGAGGTACATAAAGTGAAACTACGATGCACTGGAATGGATATAATCGGCGGCAGATGGGTAAGTCATGTCATCCTCTTTCCGTTTTGAGATTATAACGATATATAAAGGTGGCGCACGATTAAGAAGAATGGTCTCGGGTTCGACACCCCAGACAGAGACGGAAGAAGCGCCGACAGTGAAAGCTAACCCCTGTACCGTAAACTTTACATATGTTTTCCCACAGGTGTTGTTTGCATGTTGGATCCGTACTGACCATAATAGGGGCGAATTAATTCGCCAAATAACCCTTCTCTGCATGTGTGTGAACTTCCAGGGATCGCGCGGCCCGTGTGCTCGACGCCGAACTTAACTATTAATTTCTATTTATTTATTTAATTGATGATCCATTAATTAATTAGGTATTTATTTGTCTATTCATATGCCGCGTCCCAGTTATATATAGTCAGGCGGCGTTTCGATAGCATCATCATCG
The DNA here is from genome assembly GCA_016648135.1 of Agrypnia vestita. Taxonomy (NCBI): domain Eukaryota; kingdom Metazoa; phylum Arthropoda; class Insecta; order Trichoptera; family Phryganeidae; genus Agrypnia; species Agrypnia vestita. Next base: position 17,801 of record JADDOH010001288.1, on the reverse strand, counting down.
GCCCGTGTGCTCGACGCCGAACTTAATTATTCATCTCTATTTATTTATTTAATTGATGATTCATTAAATAATTAGGTATTTATTTGTCTATTCATATGCCGCGTCCCAGTTATATATAGTCAGGCGGCGTTTCGATAGCATCATCATCATCACCATCACCAGCAGTGTCCCAGTTATATATTGTCAGGAGGCGTTTCGATAGTATCTTCATCAACATCATCGTCAGCAGTGTCCCAGTTATATATAGTCAGGGGGCGTTTCGATAGCTTCATCATCATCATCATCATCATTAGCGGTGTTTCGGCTATGTATCGTCAGGAGGCGTTCCGATAGTGTCATCATCATCATTAGCAGTGTCCCAGTTATATAGTCCGGAAGCGTTTCGATAGTATCATCAACATCATCATCATTGGCAGTGTCCCAGTTATATATATAGTCAGGAGACGTTTCAATAGCATCATCATCATCATCATCTTCATTAGCGGTGTTCCAGTCACATATAGTCAGGAGGCGTTCTGATAGTATCATTATCATCATTAGCGGTGTTTCAGATATATATCGTCGGGAGGCGTTGCGATAGTATCATCATCATCATCGTCATCACTAGCGGTGGTTCAGCTTCATATCGTCAGGAGGCGTTTCGATAGTATCATCAACATCATCATCATTAGCAGTGTCCCAGTTATATATTGTCAGGAGACGTTTCAATAGCATCATCATCATCACCATCATTAGCAGCGTCCCAGTTGTATATAGTCAGGAGGCGTTGCGATAGTATCTTCATCAACATCATCGTTAGCAGTGTCCCAGTTACATATAGTCAGGAGGTGTTTCAATAGTATCATCATCATCATCATCACTAGCAGTGTCCCAGTTATATATAGTCAGCGGGCGTTTCGATAGCATCATCATCATCATCATCATCATTAGCGGTGTTTCAGCTATATATCGTCAGGAGTCGTTACGATAGTATCATCAACGTCATCATTAGCGGTGTCCCAGTTGTATATCGTCAGGAAACGTTACGATAGTATCATCATCATCATCATCATCATTAGCGGCGGTTCAGCTAAATGTCATCAGGTGACGTTTCGATAGTGACATCATCATCTTCATCAGTGATGGCAGGGTTCCAGTTACACATCAGTCGGAGATAATTAGGCAGATCCCATCATCATCGATGGCAGGATTCTAGCTGTACACCATTTGGAGAAAATACACCGACATCCCTGGCCAGGGGCTAGGCATATCCCTACTGTCCAGATCCACCTTTCCATCTACTAATACGAGGGGTCATGGCCTCGTGAAACCACATGGCAACCAACCATTACAAGTATTTATTTATGTATTGTATATGTATGTATATGTATGTATATTATATTTTATTAGTATGTATCTATTCGTACGTAGTGTATGAGGGGGCTCTTCACGGGTGGCACAACACCCGTGCGGATGTCTTCCCTCGTCTGGAATGGATTGAACGTATTGATGCATACCAGATTATAATAAGTACTACCTGGGAGGGTGGTTGCAGTCACTGTAGTGTCGCGAATGGCCAATGGGCTGCAGTTGCTCACAGGCGAGGGTTGGGGAGCCTAGGAAACTCCCCTTCCCCACTCGCATATTTTTGACTTGACAGGTGGCCCGGGACCATCTTTACAGTAGCTTCAGTATATATACCGTAGTTTAACTTAGTTTAACCTGGAGGAGTTGGAATTCGGGGGGCAAACTGGCTCTGAGCCCGGACGCCAGACACTGACGCGAGGGATGGTGCGGTACTTTGCACAGAAGAGGCCCAACATGAAAAGGCGCATCCAGGCTCAGGTCAACGTATCCGGAACTCGTGTCGGGAGAAGGAAGATGGGATCAGTCACCGATGAGCCTTTGGGTACGGAGGGGCCGAATTTAAAGCAACCACATTTTCCGCGTACACATACATTTACACATACCTTCTACAACCCCCTTATCCATTAGAATCCAACGTACCACTAGAATGAGACATAGGGCCAGATACAGGTGACGGAACTTAGGCCGGCTAGTAAATAAACGTAACAATGTAATTGATATAAAGATAATGCAGAGTAAATATAAAAGATCGTAAGGAATAAGCACAGCGAGATAACGGCGGAAGATAAAATTATTAATCAGCGAGGGCGTCGAAGACGGAATCATCCATAGGAGCGGCTACGAAGGACTCGAGGGCTTTCAGGGGATCTATGTACTCTATATGTGCATGCGCATGTGATAACGGCACGTCACTAACCTTTCCAGTGGATGGCGGTCGATCCCATACAGGTAGGACAATGGGGGATCGAGCGGAGAGGGCATGGAAGCAGAGGATCGCGCACTCTGGAAGCGCAGCTACACCAGATGCAGTGGTTTCAGTCCGTAGGAATGATAGGTAAATAATATAGGGCCACGGAACATAGTATGTTTAGCAATTGCACCGTAGGGCTTAATTGACGTGCTAGGTAGCTTTGTTTGCGTTTTCCATGAACATTCACGAACTTCATACCCCAGTATTTAATTTAGCTTGCGTTAGGGTTACCACAAAACCAATTCATCCCCTATAGTTCGAAACAAAAAATTACACAACGTGAACTGGGGAGGTCTTGAATAAAGCGAGGGTGTTTGGAAATACTACGTTAAAAAACCGTAGAGCCTTCACCCGACGTAGATAGATAGCTTGTTTGCCTCTAACAAGGCGTAAACTCAGTTAGGAGTAGGATCGAGCTGAAAGGCGAAGAAGAGGAGCCATCACAACTTGTTGAGTTTATCTCTGCACTTTCCATGTTTAATCATGTGTATCGTGATTACAACCCAATCTCCAACATTTCAATAAGTATAACTAATTTTGGACTACGTTCTTCTATGTACCAACAGCGCAAATGTATCGAGTTTACACTTTTACTGTGATTTGTTCACAGATATTAATATGCGTTTTGTTTCATTACCATTATTAAAAAAAAAGAAATAAATAATACGACTCAGCACACAGATTATTTTTACCTGCGAGTATGTTTCAAATGTATCATTTCACTTTATCTTCTATTCTTATTGAGAAGTATAAAAGCAAAAGCTGCAACATTCTACTAACGTGTTTCTCAGAAAAATATTAAAAAAAAAACTGGAAACTCTCCTGAATCTATGAAGTTTTATTGAAAATGAGTTTAGTCAAATGATTTCCACCTCTGTTCTCCTTTTGTATTCACACACACACATACAGTAAACGTGCACATAATAGCATATATTAGAATGCAACCGCTATAATACATCGCATGCATTCTCATTCATTACATAATTCACCATCCGCTAAACATATTATGTATATATTTTGTATCTTTATAATTTCCATAAAATAAATAAACTCGGGAGCTATTTTGCATACATAGTATAGTCATTCTTAACTTAACTTGCCTTCAGCCGACTAATAGTTTCTTATTTTAACGTCTAGACCTCGACTCCTTAGAGCACGGTTATGACGCAGCATTTAACTACTCCCCAAAAGCCGCGCAGGATTATTTTATATCGAGATTGAACATAATAATTCTAAAATAAATAAAAATAAATTAATCAAATTTGTATTTATTTATCTTTTATATCTATATTTACGAACAATAATATTTTTCAATTAAATTCAAATAAAAACATAGTGTGAACTACATTTGTGTTCAATAAAATATGTAACATATAATATGTATGATTTATAGATGTTATAATTTACGTGATTAAAATAAATTCACGATAACCGTGTCCAAAAACACGTAGAAATTACTATTAAAATAATATAATTCAAAATCTAATCATCATCATTCGGTGTTATCTTCTTCTTACTTCTTTTCTTCTTCGGGCATCTGTCTCTCCAATATGAAATCTCTCAGTTCAAGTTTCCTCGAAGGCTTCTCGTAGAGCCTAGTGTTGTAGTTCCTTACAACATGGTTAGCTCATTTGTCTTTTCGATCTAATAACTGTCACTATTTTGGGATATTTTAACATCTCTAAAAGTTCTGAGTCGAAGTAAATCCGCTATTGAGACCTTCTTCTCTAGGATTGTGGTCTTCTGTGTCCTTAACAATTTTCCTGCACCTTTCTCTGCAGCTGCGTTTGGATAGCTGTGCCAACAAGATAGCCAGTAGCTTCTTCCACCTTAGTGCCTCCAGGTTATCAGGCGCAGGCGTTAGTGCCCATACTGTCTGAGGGATTCTAAGCTTGTGGCCCAGAATAGCTCTGCAGTAGACTGGCCAAACCACTGTCTCTTTTTCGTCCATGTTTTTCTCCTTCTTCCAGGTCCCCGACTTCCGACAATATTTCCCTTTATTAGGGGGTAAAATGTGTCGTACTTCACATGTTCGAGATATCCAAGTTATCTGATTTTTTATTTTGAATTATTTCATTTTCTTCATTCACGCGAACCACAACATCTTTATTCATAACTCATCCATCCAGTTTATTTTGAGTATTCTTCTGTAGATCCACTTCTCGTTTGTTTCAAGTTGCCTTATTGATTCTTCAATAAGCCTGGTATTTGTTTGCTGTGCAGAATTTTGACATTCTTTATTCAATTTCAATTTATTAAGTTTCGCATATAACACTATTTCTGATTCGATATTTTGTGTGTGGATGGCTGTGTAGACCCAAAAAGGTTCTGCAACGTAAAGTAGGCTTCCCAGTGGAAGGAGTATCTATCATGCATCATATTAAAATGAGTCTCACCTTTTACAGATCGTTGTTAAACCGATTCCTCTTTTTGGTACAATAAATTGTAGTACGCCGTTCCTTGTGCGATGAGAATGATTTATGGTAGTACTTTTAATTGATTTATCAGTTGTCAAGTGTTTTCTTTAATATTAAATTTAGGTGACTGTATTTTTACACGACAGTGTTTTTTGGGGTAGAAATAAAACGTTTGCAAAACACTTCAAAAAAATATCTCGGTATTTTTGCCAAAAATACACAATAAATTATAAAATTAAGGAAACAATTGAATACAGGTAAAAACCACATGATTGCCGGTGTAATGAATCACCTGTTTCTATAGATTTTTATTTTATTTTATTATTTTTATTTTGAACTCTAAGATGATTTAAATGCTACGCGGGAAAAATTGAGCTAAGCCCACCTATTGGGGCTAGTATTGGGAGGGAGTTAGTAGCGATTGATCGGATATAGGTTACGGGCAGGTACTATTCAATTCTTATAAATCATATTAATCTTGTGGTAAAGCCGCGTTTGGTACAAATGGTTGACGATCGGTGCGGTCCGAGCGGTCCACGCGTGCTTCCCATAAAAAAAATACTGAACACGGCTTTCGTAGATTTGGGTCGCGATAATTGCAGTTTAAGCCGTTAAAAAACCGATTAACGTCTACTCTAAGGTGACGATGATATTGACAGTTCCACGAGGTTTCTGAATTATGGACTTTTTTGCTGTGGTTTTGAAACCGCTTAAATGTCATTAATCGTGATCTCGAGTGGATTCCCGGGCAACGGAGAGGCAGAATATTGAGCAAAACTAAGAAAGGCAGGTCCTAATCGGGGGATCGCGAGAGGAAAACGCCCCATAATTTTTTTTATAGGAATTGGCCGTGAAGCACGGATTAAACGTGTACGTTGTACCAGAGGGGTGACCTTAACTGAGCGGATAATGATTTATTTTCGTTTCGCGGGAATCGGATAACGTAGGCAGATAGGAAAGTTAACTATAATTCCATTATATTTATCTGTAGACTAACGCTCTGTCGAGAAGCGAATAGTGATTCATTTTCGTTTCGCGGGAGTCGGATAACGTAGGCAGATAGGAAATTTAACTATAATTCCATTATATTTATCTGTAGACTGACGCTCTATCGAGGAGCGAATAATGATTCATTTTCGTTTCGCGGGAGTCGAATAACGTAGGCGGGTAGAAAAGTTAACTATAATTCTATTATATTTATCTGTAGACTAACGCTCTTCAGGCTTTTACAACAGATAGGTAATTGTGCAATGACGGTATATACAGTTAGGAAAGAGATAACGATAACGTGTAAGCATATTAATGGCACGACAAGAAAATAATATACTCGAATATAGATACAATATATTAACTATGTAATCACTACAAACCTGTCCGACGTTAGCGTAGTTTCAACAGGACGGGTAACGTGTATACGATTGGCTATTCTAGCTCAGATTTCGCCGGGTTTGGTAGTAATAACCACAAAACATAATTGGAACAAGTGTATCTAGATAAGAATATTGTAAATAAAATAATATGAATTTGCGGCCCATATACACATGAAATAAAAGGATAAAGCGTATGGGGATCTTATAGATGGATGGATAAATGAAACAAATATATATAGGAGTAAATGCAAGTAAAAAGCAAGCATATAAGTACCAAAAACATAGGAGAACATAGTGTGATAGAAATTCGAAGACGGGAGGAACAATAATGTGAAGTGGAACGGATATAGCAAGAGCATGTAATAATGATAAACGTACAAATACAGACAACTACTTGAGACCGATTCGACAGATACTAGCAATCTTTCAACACACCTCTAAGAACATGGTGAGCGGTATATAGTTATCAGCGGAGGCGTCCAGTGCCTTGGCAATAAATGAGCACTGAATTAATCCGACGCCTTGCCTGCGGCACTGGAGGTTTATTTACTTATTTGTTTTATTTGTTTTCATTTATTGGGTTTCTTACAGCCATATAATTAATCAATCTTTGAAGAAAAGACAATAATTGATGCACAGAGTTTTGGGCCAATTACGCGAAAACACATACATACAATCGATAAAAGAATAATAAAAACATGTCCAATAGTGGGTTGTGTGAGTGTGTATCTGTGTGTTTATTTATTTGTTTATTTATTTTGTTTTGGGAAAAAAATTAAAAGCAAAACGATCTTAAAAATCTTCCACTGAATTTAAAAATTTAATTTAACTTACATTAATAGTTTATTGTGTTATAGCGAATAGTACTCTTCCAGTATTATATTGTTCGAGAATATTCACTGTCTATGTAACATAGTTATTTTGTGGATCAATCTTACTGCCAATAAAAATAATAATAAATGGTTACAAATTATGTTTAAATTCCGCAACGGAGGGAACTAATACGTCCCTGTGCGCGGAGAGCCGCGGGCATAAGACAGGATTCATTGGATGATCCACGAGAAAAGATCGCCCAAAATTAATTTAAAATTAGGTATAGTACCTTTGAACGATTGTTTTATCTAGGTATGCAGTGTGTACATGTTGAGTGTAGGGAAATTGATACAATGATATAGCAGCCAAGGATCGTTAAATTTCCGATAAAGACGAGTGAAAATACGAGGGAACGGGGCATGATAATGGTAGATAATGAAGAAACATCAACTATGATTAGGGGAGTACCCGATAGATTGTAGTTACGGTTGATCAAACGACAATATGGACTGAACTTAGAAATTAAATATTAAAAATTAATTATCGCGCTTGTGAAGCGAGTTCAAATCGTCCGAAGCCACTGAGTCCGTCCCAAAACAGGCACAGGGAGGAGACAGAGACGGCAACAGGAGGTGGGATCAACTGACATATCCGAGTGGAGATATGGTTTTTTTTTGCCAAATTGAATCTTAGGAACAAAGATTTAGGTTTCAAGGGAAGTAGAATATTGAAAATCCTGGAAACACACGACTTAGGACCTTTTCCCGCTAGGGGGGTTTTAAAATGTCAAGACGCAGCAGATTTCGGGCAGTTGGTGTGAACGTCTACGGGGCGTGAAATCCGCGTCGGTTGTTTTTTTGAGTGAAAGTTACCGTCGACTTAGAGTGTCCAGTGGTTATAGTGAAAATTATAGTTTAATTTCAAGTGAAAGTTGTGTACGGGTAAATATACTCTTCGACATTGTTTATTGCTCACGTTAAAAGAAAAGGGGGGTACGGGTTTGATTTTATTTTATAAAGGGTAATTAATTTGGCATATTAGAACTTCGGAAATTACTGCGCTTTATTAAGTTGATTAGTCCGGCATATATAGAACTGATATTTGCAGATCTCCGGAAACTAGCTGTGCGTTATAAAGATACCTATTTTATGCTAAACACGCGGGAAATTGTTAATAAATCTTGTAAAAATACCTATCTTATGCTAAATACGCGAGGTCCTGTTAAAAGAGTTTTAACTCAGAGTACGGGATTGATTTTATTTTATAAAGGTAATTAATCTGGCATATCGGAACTTCGGAAATCACTATGTTCTATAAAGTTAATTATTTTTGTCGTCTTACTAGGTTCACAGAATAATATTCGCAGAATTTCAGGAAACGGTAGAGTTCAAATTTAGTTAAATTTTCGTTTTACTAAGTATAGTATTGGCGGATCTCTGGAAACTAGCTGTGCGTTATAATGATACCTATTTTATGCTAATCACGCGGGAAGCTGTTAAAAGATAAAGGGGCTGTTACTAACAGATTCGATTTTAAATAAGTCTTATAAAATACCTATCTTTGCTAAATACGCGAGGTCTCATTTTAATTTTTACATTTGTAAGGCATATAATATTTCGTTATATGAAATGTTTCGATTAGACCGGGTTTATTTTAGTTATCGAAAGAATATTTAGTTTATTTTAATATTTTTTTTTGTTTATGGTTAATAGTAAGAGTCCGTTAAAATTATAGCGAATAAATTCTGGGATTAAAAATACGTCTAGTGAAAAATATATAGCTGATCTCGCGGGGTATCAGGTTCAGCCCATAATAATCTAGATTTTCATTTCGTTTAAAATTATATAGAGTAATTCCGTGAGAATCGGGGTTTATTTACAATTTCACAGATGTATAAATTCCATTACTCTAGAAAATTATATAAAATAATCTCGTGAGAATCGGGGTTTATTTACAATTTCACAGATGTATAAATTCCATTATTCTAGAAAATTATATAAAATAATCTCGTGAGAATCGGGGTTTATTTACAATTTCACAGGTGTATAAATTCCATTATTCTAGAAAATTATATAAAATAATCTCGTGAGAATCGGGACTTATTTACAATTTTACAGATGTATGAAATTTCATTATTCTAAAAAATTATATAAAATAATCTCGTGGGGGTCGGGGTTTATTTACGGTTTTACAGAAGTACAAGTTTCACTATTTTATAAAGTATATAAAATTGCTTCCGTTCGGCCCGGGTTATCTTATATTATATAGGAAAACATAGGTCCCGCGCTATTAAAACATATAAAAACGTTTCATGTGGCCGGGATTATTACGCGCGTTGGGGAAAGTCTATAAGGTAAAAATATGTTTAATTTGATTCTGGTTATTTTATATTTTATGAAAGATATTTGCCTCGCGGACTTAAACTATGAAAAATGTTTCAATTAGTTCTGGTTATACTTTAGGAGTGATGTAAACTTCGCGGTTGTATAATTTGGGGTACTTCGTATTGTACGAAAACGTAAATCTCGCGTATAAAAACGCGTATAAAAAAAACGTATATCATGTATTCAAACATATAAAAACTTCTAGTACATTGTTTCGATAGACCGGGGTTGTATTATACTTATAAAGATGTTATAGGGCCTCGTTATATTGAAAATATATAAAAACCGCCTGGGGCCGGGTCTTCTTATTTATAAACTATATAAGATTTCGTTACATTTAGTTATATAAAATGCTATCGTTCGGGAATTCGCGTTTCATTTTAAGCATATATAAATATAGGGTCCCGTTTTTGAGCAATGTTAGTGTTTCGTTTAGAATTCGCGCCTTCATTTAATAAATATGAAACATGTAGATTTCAATCAGAACTATTTTAAAATGATTCGTTTAGAAATTCGCGTCTTGTATTATAAATGTGGAAATTATAGTATTCGTTTCGAGCTAAAACGTGTGAACATAGAAACACTACAGTTTTGACCGCTAATTTGTTTACTATGCCTAGGACATTCTTGCGGTGTATTAGACTTGATGGTAAAATTTAAACTCTTACTCTGTTTAAAATATACGTAGTGCCTCCGCCTAGATTGGCTTCGCGATATACTTTATGAAATTTGTAAGTCCCGCTGTCCTAAAATTATATAAAATTACCTTCGTTTAGATCGGGTTATATCATATTCCTCGTGGAACGCGTAAACCTCGTTGTCCTGAAACTAAATAAGGATGTTCCATCTAGACCGGGTTCATTTTACATTTTAGGAAGAATATAAATCCCGCGTCTTTCACTACATAAAATGGATTTGGTAAGATTGGGGTTGTTTATACTTGTAGAAATTACAGAATCCCGTTATTCCTAAACTATATTAAAATGATAAATTATATTAAAATGATTTAAACTATATTAAAATTTGCCGGAGAGTGGATATCAAATATTCGAGATGATAATGAAATTATATTAAGAATAAAATAATTTTATTATCAATGCACAAACTTGGCAATGAACTACCTACATATGTCGACATTTTAAATCTATCTCTCTCAAAATTTAAAAAATCATTATATGATCATTTCTTTTCAAAATATTAAATTTTTATATAATGTCTTAAATTTTTTATATATACCTGGCTATTCAAATTTAATATTGCTATATTATCGGTGAGTAAAAATTTCTGAGATCACTACTTTACACTTTTTTGCATATATACTTTTTTTACATATATGTCTAACCTCATTATGTTTAAACTATGTATATATATTTTTTACATTTATACCCTTTATTTTTCTTTTACATTTAATCGTTTGTTGTATTTTAATTATGTATAAACCTGCTACTTTACACCTTTTGCATATATACTTTTTTTACATACATGTCTAACCTCATTATTTTTAAACTATGTATATATACTTTTTTACATTTATACCCTTTATTTTTCTTTTACATTTAATCGTTTGTTGTATTTTAATTATGTATAAACCTGTTGTAAAAGGCTATTAAGCCGTGTAATTAATTAATAATAATAATAATAATAATAATAATAATAATAATAATAATAATAATAATAATAATAATAATAATATTAAGAATAAAACTAAATCGGCGGACCCTAAAAGTAATATGTATTGACCTTATAAAGATGTAGACTAGTGGGGTTTTATTATAGAAGCAATCAATTCTTTAACAACAACAAGTGGACAAGTGGTTGCTTCATGGGTTTGTTAAAACTTATAAATGGATGGAATCCTAGATTCAAAGCTTAATCCCGGTATTTCGGATAAATATAAGAATATGTAACATCGGAAAATAACGGGTAACGGGTTTTATGAAAAATATCGGTGCGTATAATCATTAGAGTATGATCATTAGAATTGGAGTCTAGTCTCGATGACCCGGGTAAGTACGGATGCGTAAGGACTATGTTACAGTATTATTAAGATATATGAATACTTACAATTGTCGAGCTAGAGTCTAATTCCGGTATCCCGAGGAATATAAATTCAAAGAAAGGGAAATAATGTCTAGTTTCGGTTTGGTTAGAGTATATACACCGTATAGTTACAGAGGCTGGATACTAAGCCCCAGCTACGGAAACTTAAAAACGCGTGATGGCAGGATCAAAGGTTAGGTCGCGAACTATAGTTAATTAGGGGCCTGTGAATCGTATGTGCGCGTGAGGCAAGTGTTCGCAATCCTTAGGTATAAAGTGAGGTACATAAAGTGAAACTACGATGCACTGGAATGGATATAATCGGCGGCAGATGGGTAAGTCATGTCATCCTCTTTCCGTTTTGAGATTATAACGATATATAAAGGTGGCGCACGATTAAGAAGAATGGTCTCGGGTTCGACACCCCAGACAGAGACGGAAGAAGCGCCGACAGTGAAAGCTAACCCCTGTACCGTAAACTTTAAATATACTTTTATCCACAGGTGTTTGTTTGCATGTTGGATCCGTACTGACCATAATAGGGGCGAATTAATTCGCCAAATAACCCTTCTCTGCATGTGTGTGAACTTCCAGGGATCGCGCGGCCCGTGTGCTCGACGCCGAATTTAATTATTCATTTCTATTTATTTATTTAATTGATGATTCATTAATACATTAGGTGTTTATTTGTCTATTCATATGCCGCATCCCAGTTATATATAGTCAGGCGGCGTTTCGATAGCATCATCATCGGCCCGTGTGCTCGACGCCGAACTTAACTATTAATTTCTATTTATTTATTTAATTGATGATCCATTAATTAATTAGGTATTTATTTGTCTATTCATATGCCGCGTCCCAGTTATATATAGTCAGGCGGCGTTTCGATAGCATCATCATCGGCCCGTGTGCTCGACGCCGAACTTAATTATTCATCTCTATTTATTTATTTAATTGATGATTCATTAATTAATTAGGTATTTATTTGTCTATTCATATGCCGCGTCCCAGTTATATATAGTCAGGCGGCGCTTCGATAGCATCATCATCATCACCATCACCAGCAGTGTCCCAGTTATATATTGTCAGGAGACGTTTCAATAGTACCATCATCATCATCTTCATTAGCGGTGTTCCAGTCATATGTAGTCAGGAGGCGTCCCGATAGTATCATCACCATCATTAGCAGTGTCCCAGTTGTATATCGTTAGGAGACGTTTCAATAGTATCATCATCATCATCTTCATTAGCGGTGTTCCAGTCACATATCGTCAGGAGGTGTTTCAATAGTATTATCATCATCATCTTCATTAGCGGTGTTCCAGTCACATATAGTCAGGAGGCGTTCAGATAGTATCATCACCAGCATTAGCAGTGTCCCAGTTATATTGTCATTAGACGTTTCATCAATATATCCTCACATCTCTTCATTAGCGGTGTTCCAGTCATATATAGTCAGGAGGCGTCCCGATAGTATCATCACCATCATTAGCAGTGTCCCAGTTGTATATCGTCAGGAGACGTTTCAATAGTATCATCATCATCATCTTCATTAGCGGTGTTCCAGTCACATATAGTCAGGAGGCGTTCTGATAGTATCATCATCATCACTAGCGGTGTTCCAGATATATATCGTCGGGAGGCGTTGCGATAGTATCATCATCATCATCGTCATCACTAGCGGTGGTTCAGCTTTATCTCGTCAGGAGGCGTTTCGATAGTATCATCAACATCATCATCATTAGCAGTGTCCCAGTTATATATTGTCAGGAGACGTTTCAATAGCATCATCATCATCACCATCATTAGCAGCGTCCCAGTTGTATGTAGTCAGGAGGCGTTGCGATAGTATCTTCATCAACATCATCGTTAGCAGTGTCCCAGTTACATATAGTCAGGAGGTGTTTCAATAGTATCATCATCATCATCATCACTAGCAGTGTCCCAGTTATATATAGTCAGCGGGCGTTTCGATAGCATCATCATCATCATCATCATCATTAGCGGTGTTTCAGCTATATATCGTCAGGAGTCGTTACGATAGTATCATCACCATCATTAGCGGTGTTTCGGCTATATATAGTCAGGAGACGTTACGATAGTATCATCGTCATCATCATCATCACTAGCGGTGGTTCAGCTATATATCGTCAGGGGGCGTTTCGATAGCATCATCAACGTCATCATTAGCTGTGTCCCAGTTGTATATCGTCAGGAAACGTTACGATAGTATCATCATCATCATCATCATCATTAGCGGCGGTTCAGCTAAATGTCATCAGGTGACGTTTCGATAGTGACATCATCATCTTCATCAGTGATGGCAGGGTTCCAGTTACACATCAGTCGGAGATAATTAGGCAGATCCCATCATCATCGATGGCAGGATCCTAGCTGTACACCATTTGGAGAAAATACACCGACATCCCTGGCCAGGGGCTAGGCATACCCCTACTGTCCAGATCCACCTTTCCATCTACTAATACGAGGGGTCATGGCCTCGTGAAACCACATGGCAACCAACCATTACAAGTATCTATTTATGTATTGTATATGTATGTATATGTATGTATATTATATTTTATTAGTATGTATCTATTCGTACGTAGTGTATGAGGGGGCTCTTCACGGGTGGCACAACACCCGTGCGGATGTCTTCCCTCGTCTGGAATGGATTGAACGTATTGATGCATATCAGATTATAATAAGTACTACCTGGGAGGGTGGTTGCAGTCACTGTAGTGTCGCGAATGGCCAATGGGCTGCAGTTGCTCACAGGCGAGGGTTGGGGCGCCTAGGAAACTCCCCTTCCCCACTCGCATATTTTTGACTTGACAGGTGGCCCGGGACCATCTTTACAGTAGCTTCAGTATATATACCGTAGTTTAACTTAGTTTAACCTGGAGGAGTTGGAATTCGGGGGGCAAACTGGCTCTGAGCCCGGACGCCAGACACTGACGCGAGGGATGGTGCGGTACTTTGCACAGAAGAGGCCCAACATGAAAAGGCGCATCCAGGCTCAGGTCAACGTATCCGGAACTCGTGTCGGGAGAAGGAAGATGGGATCAGTCACCGATGAGCCTTTGGGTATGGAGGGGCCGAATTTAAAGCAACCACATTTTCCGCGTACACATACATTTACACATACCTTCTACAAACCCCTTATCCATTAGAACCCAACGTACCACTAGAATGAGACATAGGGCCAGATACAGGTAACGGAACTTAGGCCGGCTAGTAAATAAACGTAACAATGTAATTGATATAAAGCTAATGTAGATTAAATATAAAAGATCGTAAGGAATAAGCACAGCGAGATAACGGCGAGAGATAAAATTATTAATCAGCGAGGGCGTCGAAGACGGAATCATCCATAGGAACGGCTACGAAGGACTCGAGGGCTTTCAGGGGATCTATGTACTCTATATGTGCATGCGCATGTGATAACGGCACGTCACTAACCTTTCCAGTGGATGGCGGTCGATCCCGTACAGGTAGGACAATGGGGGATCGAGCGGAGAGGGCGTGGGAGCAGAGGATCGCGCACTCTGGAAGCGCAGCTACACCAGATGCAGTGGTTTCAGTCCGTAGGAATGATAGGTAAATAATATAGGGCCACGGAACATAGTATGTTTAGCAATTGCACCGTAGGGCTTAATTGACGTGCTAGGTAGTTTTGTTTGCGTTTTCCATGAACATTCACGAACTTCATACCCCAGTATTTAATTTAAGAAAAGCTTGCGTTAGGGTTACCACTAAACCAATTCATCCCCTATAGTTCGAAACAAAAAATTACACAACGTGAACTGGGGAGGTCTTGAATAAAGCGAGGGTGTTTGGAAATACTACGTTAAAAGCCGTAGAGCCTTCACCCGACGTAGATAGATAGCTTGTTTGCCTCTAACAAGGCGTAAACTCAGTTAGGAGTAGGATCGAGCTGAAAGGCGAAGAAGATGAGACATCACACTGGTTTAGAACATATCTTAAAAATAGAACGCAAATAGTAACAATAAAGGAACATGTTAGTTCAAACAATACAGTTTTATATGGTGTACCACAGGGTAGTGTACTGGGACCTATTTTATTCTTATTATATATTAATGACTTATGTAAAGTAAAATTTTCTGGTATTTCTGTGGCATTTGCAGATGACACAGTCTTGGTATTTAGTGGTGATACTTGGGAAGAAACCTATGCTAAAAGCAATGAAGGTTTGTTGACTGTAAAAAGATGGCTTGATAATAATCTTCTTACACTTAATTCTCAAAAAACCAAATATATTACTTTCAGTATTTCCTCTAAAAACCAACCTTCATTAGACCATGATCTGACATTACATACCTGTGTACAGGAATGCAATTGTCAATCTTTGGAAAGAGTAGACAACATCAAGTACCTTGGAATAATTATTGATAAACACCTGAAGTGGAACAACCATATTACTATGTTAACAAATAAAATTAGAAAACTTACATATATTTTCAAGGAATTACGGAACGTACTGGACAAAACACTTTAAAAACTGTATATTATGCTATTGTACAATCTTTACTAACCTATAATATTATTTGCTGGGGAAACTGCTATATGTTTAAAAAAAGTTTTTTATACTCCTCACAACTTTTATTCAGCGAAAATAAAATAATGACTGTCAGCCAGCTTGCCATTATTCAAACTCTGTGCAAATTCTATAAAATCAAAATTATTATTAAACGAACCCAGCAAATGCACCATACTAGAATGTCCACTTCTTTAATGTATCAGCCAATAAGTGCCAAGACAGTGTTTGGACAAAGAAGTTTTTTTTACAAGGCTCCTTTGTTCTTCAATGCTCTTCCCGAAAATATTAGGAGTGCAAACACTCTGTCACTTTTTAAAAAAATGGTTAAGGGAGTTATGCAGACTGATGGAAGTGATATCCAAATGTCTTTGGTGTCCATTCTGTCATAGTCAGTGTGGACACCCTACTCTTAACTTTTTACACAACACTATTGGAGGAGACATTATTGTCACCTGCATTTGCACAAATACCCAACTGCCGAAAACAGGTCATTATTTATTGCTCATTAAACTTCATTTCTTATCACTATTTAATATACACAAACATTAATTTAATTCTCTTATATAGGTAGATACCTAAATATACTTTTAACTGTGCTATTATATATACATTTTGTTATTATTCATGCTTATGATTTTTATATATATTACTCTACTTTCACTATTGCTTTTGTATTTTACAGTATATTCTGTTCTTATTATCCACATTTTATATTTATACACTCAATTAATTAATTAATTAATTTTATAGTTATATAGTATTTTGTTGTATATCTTTATTATTTTTTGTTCTAAATATATTGTTCAGCTGCTCATCTCGGCACAGGTTCTTCCTAGTGAGATGAGCGGCTCCATCTCCTGTCATGTAACAAGATGAAGATAAATAAATAAATAAAAATAAATAAATAAATAAATAAAATTTAACATTTAATTTTAATTGCCACACCTGTTTCAATTTTGAATATTTTCCCTTAATGTCTTGTATTATTTACCTTTTGATTTTCTTGCGCTGTATTGATTAATTCACACATCACCATCACTGTTGGCTCAGTTACATCTTCATCTTAATTAATGCCTTCCTAAGCTCCTTTGCCCTATCGCTCTTGAATTCAGCTGGGACTTGAATACTTTCATTTCAGTCATTTTCTCCACATAATCCAGCCACCAAAGTCTTTCCAGTTTTATAAATTGTGTGACGCTTTGCTTCATTAATAAAGATATAGAGCTTATTGTTGTAACGTCTGCACCAAAGTTCATTTTCAAGAACTTGTCTAAAGATACGCCTCAAAACTTTTCCTTAAAAAACGTCCTTCCTCGCTCATTCACCGTAGTCACCGGATATAAGAACTGGTTTGATGCGCATTTTGTACATTGTAATATTTTTGTGTTTCAGCAGTGTTGTTTCAGCAGCAGCAGTGTTGGACAGCAGTTGAATTTATCTTATTAATAAAATATTTTCTTTTTGTGCCTTGACAGGACCCTCTGACGATCACTTGTGCGCAAACCTCTCTGTTCTACGCCGCCCAAAACAAATCCAAAACTTGTCTCATTCCGGTCTATTCTCTGGTGTTGCGCATTTTGTCTTCTTTGTGTGTTGACATTTGTCTTCTACCAACTCCCGTCTTCCTTCTATTTTGCCGTCGAGTGTTAGTCGAAGGAGGCAATATTTATTCCTTAAATAAGAGATTTCTCTTTAACATACAACAGTGGCCTCTCTAATAGCTCCAGCTCTCTAAAAGCTCCGTATTGTTGACAGTATCGGTTCACGGTGTATAAAACATTCTCCTTTGTATCCATATTTCGATGCTTCTAACCGATCCATAATATTAACTTTCAGAGTCATTTTTTCATAGCCATACAAGAAATCTGACAATATGTAACATTTTATAAATCTCCGCGA